>MU532517.1:251200-303700 GCA_024362625.1 Silurus asotus
CACCCCTCCTCAATGTCACCTTCAACAGTCTGGCATTACACAGCGTATTAGGGTGTATTTTAATGTTAGTCCAGGAGAGATAACAGCTTTTTCATAGACATTAATGTAAACGCTGACAAAGGATTTTTAGGCGTTTCAATGCATTCATTTTTTATTTTTTTTTAGTATTCACTCCACATAGACATGTAGATTGCTGCTTGAAAGTTTTGGGAGCCCTTTTACATTTTTGTCTCGATTTCAGAAATATGGGTAAAAAAATGTTTGACCGATGAAATTTTTTTTTTTCATATATATGTGCAGACTTATAAAATACAGACATGTACATCGTGTATAAAAAGGCTTCGAAAGCCCATTCGGCGTTAATCATCCTTTGATTGACTGAATGTCCGAATTCATCATGCAGTATTACAGCGTTTAAAGAGATGGTGGAGGCTGGCAGACGATACAGTTTCTTCTTTGCTGATGCGTGGGATGAATAAATACAATTTCCCCCATCATTATGAAGCGAACATAAATATGTTAAAGCAATTATCTGATTACAGAATTATATTAAAAATATATGAAACCGCTCTTAGTTAAGTGCCCTGTAAAGTCTCATGGAAATTGAGTTCATCACCCGAGCGCTACAGCAATAGTCCGTACATCAGTCATTGCCTGAGGAAGACGCTATACTGAGCATTACTGCTTGAAGGTGGTGTTTTGGGAAAGCTTTTGATGCAGTGATCCATATCGCGAATTCTGTGTTTGATTTCGGGGCAGTTAACATACTGGAAGTGATGCAGAGACTCGGAGAGGAAATTAATTAAAGTGATTAAACTTCCCGATAATGAAATGTGGTGCTTTCAATGAATGGCATTGATTGAATTCTAATGTAATTGACTCAGTGACCCTTCATGCATTAGCCACATACTCTTTGGGGTAGTTATTATAGAGTTCGAAAGGCCGAGTCTGGCGCCATTCTATGCTTCACATATAAAAACTATATATTGTTATTATTAGTTTTGTTTTTCAAAACACTTCATTTCACAATCTACATAACGTTCTTTCTAAAGATATTTGTTAGCGGAAGTGAAGCATATTTTGGATGTATGCTGTTATTTATTTGTTTGTTTTTATATGATTTTATTTAGTATACAGTGTAATATATTATAATATGTATATGTGCATTAACAGGGGATGGATGGATGGATGGATGAATGCATAAATGGATAAATAGATATGGATATGGATAGAGAGATGGATTAAATACGAAATGGATGGATGGATGGATGGATGGATGGATGGATGGATGGATGGAGAAATCTGTTTCAATTTAAACTGCATTTCTAACAAAATATTCCAAACAAATTTTACGATGGATGGATGGATGGATTGATGGATGGATGGATGGATGGATGGATGGATGGATGGATTAATGTATGCATAAATGGATGAATAGATGGAGGTATGAATAGAGAGATGGATTGAATATGAGATGGATGGATGGATGGATGGATGGATGGATGGAGAAATGTGTTTCAATTTAAACTGCATTTCTAACACAATATTCCAAACAAACTTTACGATGGATGTATGGATGTATGGATGGATTGATGTATGCATAAATGGATAAATAGATGGAGGTATGAATAGAGAGATGAACTGAATATGAGATGGATGGATGGATGGATGGATGGATGGATGGATGCATGGATGAATGGATGGATGGATGGAGAAATGTGTTTCAATTTATACTGCATTTCTAACACAATATGCAAAACAACTGTTGGAAGATTTTTTGGATGGATGGATGAATGGATGGATGGATGGATGGATGGATGGATGGATGGATGGAGAAATGTGTTTCAATTTATACTGCATTTCTAATACAATATGCAAAACAACTGTTAAATTTTTTTTACGATGGATGGATGGATGGATTTAGGAATGTGTTCAATAACTTTACTGCATTTCTATACGACTTTATGCAAAACAAGTGTGGGGGAAAATGACATTATATGGATGGATGGATGGATGGATGGATGGATGGATGGATGGAGCAACAATTTACATTTTTATACTGTATTTCTAACACTTTATTTAAAACATTTGTGAAAAAAATGGATGGATGGATAGATGAATTGATGTAGAAATGTGGTACATTTTTATACTGCATTTCTAACTCACGTTACGCAAAACAACTGTGGGGAAAAGTGACATAAAATGGATGGATGGACCAATGGATGGACAGATAAATAGATTTATTAATGGATGGATGAATGTATTACATTTTTATACTGCATTTCAAACATCCTTTATTTAAAACAACTGTGGGGATAAATGGCATAAAATAGATGGATGAAGGAATGTGTTTTTTTTTATTTTTATGTTTAAATAGGAAGTAATGTTTAGAATAGAGTGATGATATTTCTGTATACTCTCTATTTTATTGAAGGAACGTCTTGTACTGACCTGCATAACAATGAAAGTGAAGCCAATGAATGTGTTTTATTTGTGTTATATGTTTGTGTTAAAATGGGTAGCTTTCGACTACCGAACCTTGGGGGCACACTTTGATTGACAGGGAATTATGGGTGATTTATGTTTTCCTAAAAAGTGAGAAACTGTGTAGGATCCAAACCATTCAAGCAGTAAGTTCTATACCTGTAGAGGAGAGAAAGAACAAACTACATCATGGTTCACTTTATTAAAAGCTGTGGATCGCTAACCCATTTCAAACCACAGCATTGTTTTATTGTAGTGTTGTTCTCAGATTGATGGATCCAAAGCCAAAGACAAATCCGTTGGTTGTACTGTATTTTGTTCGTCCTTAAGCAATCAATAATCTCTAATACATCACCTGCTCGTGTCCTTCCCCCGAAAAGCCCTACGTATTAAAATGTATATAATACAGACACAACGGGTGAAAGGGAAGGCGTTACTTTTGCACAGTACCTCTGCGTCTTGTATAATTTCTGCAGTATAAATACCAATTGTGCATGCGGCAGTGTTGTATTTAACCACATATACACCATGGGCAGCGTGATAATCTGCGGTTCACGTTGAGCTTCACCTCATTTCACTTCAAATAAACCTATTATGATTTGGTTCCATGTTGTTCATTTCTCTGGGTTTTTTTTTTTCACTCTATCACCGGCATCTTTGTCTGGAAAAACCTCTCTGTGATAGAAGAGTGGCCCAAAATAAAAACCGTGTGCTGTTTGGTTTCATTTAGCATTCGCTTTGTGAATCATTTTGCTGTGTCATCAAAGCACGGCTTAGTAAATATCAAAAAAATGAATTGACCATGATTCTGAAAATGGGGGAAAAATCAAAAGAAAACTACAAATGATGTCTAATTTTTGAGTGATTGAGGACAACATCGCAAAGATGATTGGGGAGGAAACTGGTCTCATCATGATCAGCAGCTTTGTAGCATTGTTAGCTCGACATCCTAAACATTCGCTGTTTGTATTTGAAATTTAAATCACTTGATTTTCCCGACTTCATTGTGTAGAGGTATATTTCCCAATGATACACATCAACAAACACAATTTTTACACATATTTAGGCATCTGTTCAATAATAGAATACTGTAATATAAAAAAATGAGGACGTACAAGCTGTAATTGTTATTTACATGGTCACAGAGACCTGTTCAAGGTCCTTCCAGTTCTGCGATGGATGCTCGACTGACCAGTACCATGACAACCCTGACACTCTGTTTTTCATCACCGCAGGGAGTCAGGTGAACCTGACATGTCGAGCGTTCTTTGGCTACAGTGGCGACGTGAGCCCGCTCATCTACTGGATGAAGGGTGAGAAGTTCATCGAGGACCTGGACGAGAGCCGTATTCGGGAGAGCGAAATCAAGTGAGAAAACTTTTTCTATTCAAAGTGACCCATGGTCTCCATTGTGATATGCTGTAGCTCACCTTAATGCACTTGCGTATGTCCTTGAATCGGTCTTCAGATAAGCTATACTATGCATTAATCTTTGCCTTTTTTATGAGATATTGGATACATGGACCAAAACTGAAGTTTGAACTGTTCCTATTGTGGCCTCTGTTCCATCTTGACATTTAATCTCTTTGTGTATATATGAGACGTATCGTAATCGCCAAACAACCTGCAGGACACACAGTCCTGATTCTGAGGTCTAACTTTGCATCCAGTACACACCATCTTAAGTAATCAAGTCATCTGGTATACCCCATCTCACGCAAATGATGTCTTCCAGTGCATTCTTTTTAATGACAATTAAGTCATTCATTTTTACCCCCAGATCAATCGATTTATCCAGTACAACCCATTTCATACAATCAATTCATCCAGTACACCCCACCTTATACAATCACGTCCAGTACACCCCACCCCATACAATCATGTCATCCAGTACGTCACAACCTCATATCACATCCAGTACACCTAACCTTATACAAGCAGGTCATACAGTACACCCCACCTCATACAATTATATCATCCAGTACAACCCATTTCATACAATCAATTCATCCAGTATACCCCACCCCATACAATCACGTCATCCAGTATACCCCACCCCATACAATCACGTCATCCAGTATACCCCACCCCATACAAGCAGGTCATCCAGTACACCCCACCCTATACAATCAGGTCATCCAGTACACCCCACTTCATACAATCATGTCATCCAGTACATCCCACCTCATACAATCATGTCATCCAGTACACCCCACCTCATACAATCACATCCAGTACACCCCACCTCATACAATCATGTCATCCAGTACACCCCACCTCATACAATCAGGCCATCCAGTACACCGTAGCCCATACAATCATGTCATCCAGTACACCCCACCTCATACAATCATGTCATCCAGTACACCCCACTTCATACAATCATGTCATCCAGTACACCCCACTTTAACAATCATGTCATCCAGTACAACCCACTTCATACAATCATGACATCCAGTACACCCCACCTTATAAAATCACATCCAGTACACCCCACCTCATACAATCATGTCATCCAGTACACCCCACCTCATACAATCAGGTCATCCAGTACATCCTAGCCCATACAATCATGTCATCCAGTACACCCCACCTCATACAATCATGTCATCCAGTACACCCCACCTCATACAATCATGTCATCCAGTACATCCCACCTCATACAATCATGTCATCCAGTACACCCAACTTCATACAATCATGTCATCCAGTACAACCCACTTCATACAATCATGACATCCAGTACACCCCACCTTATAAAATCACATCCAGTACACCCCACCTCATACAATCAGGTCATCCAGTACACCCCACTTTATACAATCATGTCATCCAGTACATCTCACCTCATACAATCATGTCATCCAGTACACCCCACTTCATACAATCATGTCATCCAGTACACCCCACTTCATACAATCATGTCATCCAGTACACCCCACCTCATACAATCATGTCATCCAGTACACTTCACCTCATACAATCACATCCAGTACACCCCACTTCATACATTCATGTCATCCAGTACACCCCACCTCATACAATCAAATCATCCAGTACACCCCACCTCATACAATCAGGTCATCCAGTACACCCCACCTCATACAATCATGTCATCCAGTACACCCCACCCCATACAATCATGTCATCCAGTACACCCCACCTCATACAATCACATCCAGTACACCCCACCTCATACAATCATGTCATCCTGTACACCCCACCTCAAACAATCAGGTCATCCAGTACACCCCACCTCATACAATTATGTCATCCTGTACACCCCACCTCATACAATCACATCCAGTACACCTAACTTCATACAATCAGGTCATCCAGTACACCCCAGCCCAAATCCGGAAAGAGCATCTTTCTATAAGAGTACAGGGTATTATGAGAGTAACGGAATGGTGTAGAATGGAATGTTCCAAAAAGAATGTTAACTTTCTCATATTCAGTTTATACAATGCAGTATATGCATATTCATTATTTTGCTGATTGCAGCGTTTACAGCGTTGATGGTAATGATTGCACTGCAATGCCGCTTTAGTTTCACTTGAGTCTGCTGATTATACTTGAAACACCTGTAGACCTGCACACGAATGCAGTTACTGTATCTTGTCTGCCAATCAGCTGGAAGCAGCACAATGCAGACACGGGTCAAGAGCTTCAATTACGATTTGCATATTTGCAGTTAATAGCCCCAGGTGGGCTATTTTGGGGTTTTAAATGTTGATATCCTGGGAATTATCACTCCCATCAGTCTCTAGGGTTTATAATGGATGACGCGTAAAACAAAACAAAACAATTTAGTAAGACACAAAGCAGTTTTGTTGCTTCAAAAGCCTGGTTGATCTGAAGAGAGTATCCAGAATCACTTTTCCCAACCATGGTGAGCAGAAAAGAATCTCAGCATACACAACCAGCCGACCACACTACGATCAAAGTCACAGAGATCGGGTATGAGGGTCATACTGTCACGAACGGATCAAGAGTCAGAGACTGAAATAAAGTCAATAAGGGTGGGATCCAGAGCATAGGTAGTGTAGATAGATTTGTAGTGTAAACTGTAGATCGGACGGAAGGAGCAAATGTGCTGAGTGCAGAAAGAAGGCGTGGCTGGTGGTTCTCTGATATTACCCCCTCCTTCAGGAGCGCTGGGTCCAATATGTCTAGCATCTCCGGGGCGGATGATCGACGGTGACTCCAGAGTCTTTTGTGGTAGGGGTTGTGAAGGGTTTCAGTAGTAATACGTGGAAAGTCATGAATCCGGGACAGGGCGTCTGCTTTGACGACACGAGATGGTGATGTGGAAGCGTGTGAGAAATAGGGCCCATCTGGTTTAGAAGCCCTGCTTCCCCCAGGTACTGGAGTATTTTGTGGTCCGTGATCACCGTAAAGGAGTGTGCCACCCATTCCAGCCAGTGACACCATTTCTCGAGCGCTAGCTCGATGGCCAGAAGGTTCCAGTTCCCGATGTCGTAATTCTGTTCCACGGGGGAAAGCTTCCTCGAGAAGGAGGCGCAGGGTTGGAGCCGTGGAGGGTTTCTTGACTGTTGGGATAAGGCTGTTCCTGTACCGGTGGAGGAGGTATCCACTTTAATGATAAATATGAGCTTGGGATCCGGGTGTCGTAGGAGAGGGTTGACACTGAACCTCAGAGTGCAGGAGGGAGGCGTGGCTGGTGGTTCTCTGACACATACATATATCATTATATATATAATATATGGTGTATATATAGTAATAGACAATATACTGTGCAAGGATTATTCATAGATAGACATGTCAGAAGATGATATAGTCAAATGACAAGATATAGTTATGTACGAGTATGAATGTATGTATGATATAGAATATACAGCATAAATATGGGTATGGGCAGTAGTGCAAATGCGAGTTATAAGTGGTGCAAAAAAGAAATGTGTAGTGGAGTCTGTTTGCGTGACTCTGAGGCACCTGCAGCGTCTGCCCGACGGGAGAAGGGTGACTAGTCTATGGTTGGGGTGAGGGGGTATCTTTGATGATGCTCCTTGCCCTTTGCAGACAGCGTTTATTGTAAATTTTCTCCAAAGTGGGAAGCTGAGTGCCGATGATTCGTTGGGCAGTTTTCACCACCCTCTGAACTGCTTTACGGTCCGAAGCAGTGCAGCTGCTGTACCACACTGAGTTGCAGTTATTGAGGATTCTCTCAATGGCACAGCGGTGAAGGCTCTCCAGTATCCTGTAGCACAGACAGGACTTTGTGCAGAGCAGTGTAAAATGAAAGCTAACATTATGTTGGGAAAGTACAGTTCTTTAATAGTGACCACAAGTTGGTACCTTTTTCTTCTGGAAAGGCATACGATTGATAGGTTTCCCGTTCCACCAATTTTATTCATTACACCCATTTTTGTTTCTATTTTCTCCCAGACTCTTATGAAGTCTCCGCTTTCTTCATTAACTAAGACACTCATTTATGATAAAAAATGTCTCGTGGCTGCAGTAGAGGAAATGATTATTGTTCCATTATGCTCAGCCAGAGTGAGAAATGAGATAGGGAAGATCTGACAATGAAAAGAAAAAAAAACGTAGCTCTTAATGACAGTTTTTTTTTCTTTTCCCATTGCATAAATATATATAGCATTTTTCAAACAAATTAAAAAGAAAACCTGTCAGTTTAGCACATGCTTGCATTACAGTCCATACACTTGTCCTGACACAACGTATGTGCATGCGCAGCACAAACGCCCATATGTTGTTCCCCTGCGCTCAGCAAATGGAAACTAATACAAAGGTTAATACCGAGATTCGGTCCGGCAGGCGGTGGAAAGAACGAGAAAATTAGCCGGTCAGCCGAGTGACATTCAAGAAACATATTTTTTTGTTCGACCAGCAGAGGTGGAGTGCCAACAACACCCCTTATCCTTGGAGGAAAAAAATAAAAAAATCCAACCAATTAGGGGTTGTAAAGGTGACTGCTTGGGGGAAGGGTGAGAAAGTAAAGAAGGAAAAGAAAACGGAGAAAGAAATGATGGTGGAGAACACTGCATCTGTAGGAGAGATAACCGCCAGAGGAGGGTGAATCTATAGGTTTGACTGACAGCTTGACAGATTCCGGAAACAAGCCGAGGAGATATGTGTATGTCTAGAACAAGCTACTGTATATTTATCTTTTTTTATTTAGGTTTCGCCCAGTCTCCTACTATAGGATTACAGTGTTCCAATTTTCAGCAGCCTCGAGAGATGCAACCCCGATGCCGTCAGCGTCTTCGCCTGTGGCGTTCGGGCGTTGTGCCATACGAGGGATCAGACGGTGTATTTGTAGTGCCACTGTGCCCCGGAGACGTGTCAGTCACGCCGAGACGCCTATCGCCCCCGTTGGTTCGGAACCATCAAACCCTAAGACTACATTCGCGTGAAACTGCAGTCATCAGAAAAACCCCCGGAGTCTTGCTTATTACTATTTGGGGGTTGATCATATTTTTGTTTATACGTGCGCATTTCTGCGTGAGTGCCATTATTCATATGCCGGTAGAAACCCGAAAAGATATTATGCATGTTGCTGAGGGTTAGATATTAAATATTTTTTGATTTATATCCAAAGGCTGCTGCTGTTCTCTATAAATTTGAATGCTTTCTCTCTCTGTGTGATTCCCCCCCTCCACCTTTGTTCATATTGACTGGAGTCAGGGGCGTGAGGTGTCTCAAAGCACACACATACACATGCTGGGGCGTCTCAGCACAGATGAATAAACACCCTCACCTCTCTGGCATTTCCCAACTGCCTTTTCTTCAAGTTTTTTTTTTTTTGCTATGCCACTTTGAGTCTTGAGGTATTACACATGGTCAAGTGCACATTTGAGAGAACTCATCAGCGCTTCATTTTGTTCTGCTGTCGGGATAACCAGGGAGTAGAAAGGACAGATAGAAGAGATAGAGAAGCCTTGACCGGCCTACTATTGTAGCATCCTTGCTTTCTGTTTATCGAAACAGAAGTACATGTACAATCGTACTTTTGTCGGCTTAATGGTGCCAAAACGGAAATGCTAAGGGAATTACTCTGCCCGGACTTTTTCAGCACATGAGAGATGAAAGATTTTCATAAAGCTGTCCAACTGCCGCCCGTTTCTCTTTTCGTCTTCCAGTACAAAAAAAGCCTAACGTGGAATATTTAGCCGAGCATCCTCGCACTTACACTAAGCATGGCGTGTCAGCGGAATCTCTGCGGCGTCCCTGTGGTAATGTAGTTTGCTAGGATCCTTGGGACGACCTTGTCATCGCGGCCTGTGGCGAATCGAAGTCTAGCTGCGGAGGCAAGCGTTAGCGAACGAAAGCATGAAGTAGCTCGCTAGCACACAAGAAAAGATCAAGAGTACATGCTATTATCAAAGACTAGTCAACCGAGTCAGATGCGAAATTGATTTATTGGTACAATATGGATGGATTAGCAATCTCTCTCTCTCTCGCTCTCTCTTTATTACTCTTTTTCTCTCTTTCTCATAATTAAAAAGACAAGTAAGAGTTTGGAATGTTGCCAAGAATTCACACAATCCATCGCTCCTAAACACTCGAACTTTGAAACCGTTCGTTACAAGGCGCCGATTTTACATTCGATTCAGTTCAGGTCTCTTTTAGTTGAGTAGCTCAATGGACATTGTCTCAAAGCAGCTTTATGGAGATGAAGCAGTTATAAAGTTTCATAAAGGTGTGTCTATATTTAGTGCCCATAAGTTTGTTTCAATAAGCCTATCCCTAGTGAGCGAACCAGTGGAGACTGTGGCAAGGAAAAACTTTAAGGGGGAAACAGACTCAAAATGGAACCCATCCTCATCTGGGTGGCACCGAATGTCCATTCATTACAGTATTTGCCAGATGCCTTTATCCAGATCAGATTTATACAACTGAGCAGTAAAGGCTTTGCTCAAAGGCTTCAGTGATTTCAGCTTATTGGTGGTTTGATTTGAACTCATGACCTTCTGAGCAGAAGCCCAACGTCTACACACCTAGGAGACTTCTTTCAAACTTGCTAATGTTAAATAATTAAGACTCATCACTGAAAATCCATCCTATCCACTCTTAACCCTTTTTAAATTGAAATGTATTGGAACAGTTCAGCTGAAGGTTCTGCCATTACAAAACCAACCACACGTTCTAATGTGACAGCATTTACAACTGGACACCGTGCTGTATGGCTCGGTGGATTCGTTCTGGTGGCCTCTGGTTGGTTGACGGTATCAGGGAGTTTTCATGAAATTCAATTTCAATTCAGCTTTATTTGTATGGTGCATTTAACAATGGACATCGTCCCAAAGCAGCTTTACATAGACAAAGAGTTTCTGTGGAATGTTTGAGTTTAGTGCCTATAAGTTTTCCTTAATGAGCAAGCCAACGGTGCAACTTCCTACGATGGTATAAGGAAAAAACCTTGAGAGGAACCAGACTCAAAAGTATTGGTGATAATAGCAACATTATAGCTATAATAAGTCATAGTTCATGTAAACATTTAAAGGAAGCACTTTTACTGGTGGAATATTTTACCTTCTGTATCTCTATTTTAACTCAAGTACATGGGTCGTGTACTTCATCCACCACTGCACTCGTCCCTCTGTTGTGACCACACAGTGTTGAAGAGTTCAGGTCAGTTCACTCTCCACTCCTCCATGTTAATAGAATGGGATTTTTATTAGCACCAGTCGGTCCCGGGTCAGCAAAAAAAAAAAGCCCTGAATAGAACCTGTGAGTGACGGGTACACAGGAAGACCGGACACATTTCAGCCATTATTAGCCCTTCTGCCGCGGCCCCGCGTGCCGCAATTTGTCTGATTTACTCCCGGTGCGAGGGTTGCCAGCGCAGTGGTGATTAATTTTTATTAAACGGACTGGAGTGTCCTCTGGGGAGTATAGCCTACAATACACTGGTGTTCTGGCACTAATCTGTCGTGTGTTATTAGTCCGGGGTGATGTGGAAAACGCCACGATGACAGCGGAATTATTAGCAAATAGCACAGGACGCGGCCCAGGCAGAAGGAAGCCGACTCAGGAGTGATAAGAAGCTTCATTTCTTTTTACGGAATATTGTTTTTCTCTCACGCGCCTTCTCTCTCTCTCTCTTCCTCTAACCGGGCTTAGTTTCCATGGTAGCTGCTAAGAAAAGCAGTCCCCCCCCCTCTTCTAAACCACATTATTGAGTAGTCCTTCCTACTGTGCAAGCAAAATCTCTGTATTTATATAGCCCATGGTGTATTCCTACGGCAGTCCCTTACCGAAATTCTCATTAACACACTGCCTTTTTCTATAATCCGCCACGTTATTGGTGTTTCTTGTGACACCCGCAGATCATTGCCGCTGTTTAGATTACACAGTGTGCATTGATTCGCACGTCAAGCCAATACAAAGCCGCCTCGTGATGACTAGCTAATGCTACAACTTCCCGTCATATGGACAAAAGTTGGTGGACACCTGACCATAAGATTCTAGATGCTTTTTAAACCGCTGATTCCAGATTTAGTCCCTATTTCAGAATCAGAATCAGAGATAGCTTTATAACCATGTATGTTTACAGACACAAGACATTTGATTGGCGACAGGATCTTCTGTATTTAAATACTGTATTTGCACTTTTATGTACCTCCATTCTTCTGGGAAGACGTTCCTCTGGATTGGGTGCAGTCAGTAGTGACGGGTCGTTCATGAACGAATCGAGTCTTTAATGTGATTCACAAAAACGAGTCGTCTCTAAAAGTGATTCGTCAATTTCCTACAGGACGTGCGTGAGCATAGCATCGCAAAATCTCCTCAGGTTTTGAACAGAATTGAGTTTATCTCATGAGTCCTCTTTGTCATGTGACTTCCATTTTACCTACTGCACCGTCTGTACATGAATCACTATGTACATATGGACCATACCTTCAGTTCAATTCAGCAGTTCATCGTTCTCTAGCAGGCCGCTCAAGATCTTCCACTCCAATCCATGCCAACCGTATCTGCAACAGGTTTGGGTCTCCAGGTTCAAGGGAAAATGTAATGTAATCCAAAGGCTTCCTTTAGATTGGTCCATTTAATGTATCTTTAATAGATCACCATAAAAGTAATGGCAGTCCTTTCTTTTTACTGCTTCCATCCTGTAGGACTCTGCGAGAGCACCTGGGAGAACAGGAAGTATCCATCTCTTTGACCATAGATGCCTTAGAAGAAGGTGACCTGGGGAACTACACGTGCTTTGTGGAGAACGGCAACGGCAGACGCCAAGCGAACGTCCTGCTCACCAAGCGGGGTAAGAAAACCAGACACGACATTTCACACACACACACACACACTCACTGGTTCTACTGTATACGCATCAGAAACCAATGTTTTATCACTTCAGCCTCTGCCATTTTGCCCAGTTCAAAAGGATAAACCACGTTTTATGGGGTATCAGTGATTACGGAAAGAACCCATTAAAGCGACTGGAATCAGTCGCTTCCTTTGCCACCTTTATTTTAGCACCCATGCCAAATATATCAAAGTGACCATGCTTGAAGCTTCTGTCTAAGCATAAAAAAAAAAAATAAATCCTCAGGGCCGAAAACAGCAAAGTTATCACTGTTGCTAAGTGACTTCCCGTATGCATTTATGAGCGACTTTCCCAGCTCGGTGCTCTCGCTTGCCTTTTAGTGGCACTCTATAATCGAAATCGCTGCACTCGTTCTTTGTCGAGAGGTTTCGAATTCACATCTGGAAAGGATTGTTAAGGGTGCAAATAAATAAATAAATAAATACCAATACAAAGGAAGCAGCAAATCCATGGCCACTTTCATCTCTGTTTCGCTTTCCGCCGAGAGAAAAGAGGCGAGTGGGTAGATTGCATTTAATCTGTTTCGGAGCCGTCTATTTTTCACAGCATATTTAGCTCGGCGCAGGCCTGTCCTCTGCGCTGTTGTACACCGCTCGGCGGGTCCAGAGCCTCGGGGTCTTCTGGTAATGGAATCTCCTGCAGTGTGTGTTCAATGTCAGCGTGGGATGGATGGAGGCCACTTGTGATGCAGCTGCACCGGCACAAAGACTGCGCCCAGTTTGATACCTGCAAGAAATTTTAATTATGCATCAACCCGAATGCAGATGCTTTTATCCGGAGTCAACAGACATGCCACAATGCAGCTGTTTCCGAGATCGCTAATGAACTCGCGGACTGAATCGGGTCGGATCAGATAGGTGGAAAAATATCAGTAGAGCAAACACTATATGGACAGAAGGCTTTTTTTTTCAGCTATATTTAGTTCTTTTCCAGAAAGTAATGTGAATATTCTTGAAGAAGGTAGCATGGCATTTTCCCCGCACTTGGACTAAGAGACCAAGACCTGTTCCCTCATGACAATGCCCCTGTGCACATGTCTCAACTTTGAGATGAATGTGAACGCCGGCTGCACCCCAGGTCTCCTCGCTTCACCCTACATCAGTACCTGCCTTTACTAACACTCTTGTGGAGGAAAGAGCAAAAAATCTCCACAACCAAAATGTAGTGGAAGATGTCTTAATAGTGGAAGTTGTTATAAGAGCAAACGAGGACCATTGATCTTCCATTGATCTAGATTCTTTCAGTAGTACTCACTACTAGCCCACCTAACAGTTAATAATGATCCAAGTGACGCTTGGAAGGAATCATGCTGCCTCATGCAGGACAGTTAAATGACAGGGTTGCCAGATTTGGCAGATTTGCTTACAATTTTGAATGGAATCAGATTCATCTTTATTGGCAATTATCATGTTGCATGTAGAAAACAATTTTTTTTCTAGAAAAGTTTCTCTCTCTATATATATATAAACTCACCAAATAAACCCATAAAATCTAATATATGAATGTATTTGATATACAAAAATATTTTTGTAATGTATATACCTGGACCTGGACTATTCACTTAATCAATAATTAATGGTTGCCATCAGTTCATGACCTCAAGCTCGAGGCGAATTTAGGTTTACAGCAGGTTCATTATATGTGTAGGTGTGTGTGTGAGAGAGAGAGTGTAGGTATGAGAGTGTGTGTGTGAGTGTGTTTTACATTTAATATTAAATTTTCTAAAAATATGTTCTACTTAAGTGTTCTACTTATTTCAGCAGACTTTAGCAAATGTCTTTATACTTTTCAGGATTGAATCCTTGTCAGGATTTACTCCTTTTTAAGAGAAATCCTTCAAACTAGACATAAAAAACTGGTTAGCGGCTAACGCTAGCGCTATAGATTCATTAGCATTTTCATGCATCGGCAAAACATCGCATTCCCGGTACAGCGTGAGCAGCCACAGTGACACTGCGCTAACTGTAGTTTCTTTTTTTATAACCGTTGCATTGTTGTGTGTTTTTAAGTTTATTAATAATAAAAATTGAGACGCAGCCACTAAACAATTTTGTGGTACTTTTCTGAGGGAACTTTAACTATTATTCTGCATGTAAAGGCTCTTACTGAAAAACTTCGGTGCGAATACACCGATTAGAGGTTGGACCTCTAATATATATTATGAACGAGCAAAAATTCAGCATGCAATTTTGATTGACCATTTTAATTTTAAATATAAATAAAGTAATATATGAGGCGAAATCCTTCAACGCAACACATATTTCAAATAAAACTGCATTAAAAAAATATTTTTAATCACTAAATGTTTGTTTTACTGATGCTCCAAGTCCTGACTCGATCACCAAAATCCGCCATGACGCACACATCCGGCAATTAAACCCGTCCGTGTGGAAACGCAGCAAAAGTTCCGTTTGGTGTCCTGATGATTTACGTAATAATAAAAAAAAAAACATAATTACTTAAAAAACATTTTCAAGAATATTTTTTCTTCATGTTCTTTATGTTGATTAAAACATTAAAGTATTCATTTAAGGTACATTTAGAGCGGATAAAAACGTGCAATTACGATGCTATCCCTTATAAATCATGACAATCATGCGATATTTGAATCGATTGAGAGTGAAATTGAATTATGCAGAGGATTATTGTCTATACATTGTGTAAAGCCTAAAAAAACCAAAAAAACTCTCTTTTCTATACCCTTAATACTATTCGGTTAGTTTCAAATTTGGCTGTTTTTTTTTTTTTTTAGAAAGCCACTTGATTTTGCTGAAACCTGGCAAACCCTCCAGCTGTATTCCACACCTTGGACCTGAAGCCTGTCTAAAACCATTCAGTTACATAAAAAAAACTAGTTTATCGCATAAGCTGAGTGTGATAGCCTCTTGACTTGAATGGATTTGAAGCGATTGTGTTATGAACGTCCTCCTGCCCCGACGAAATTTACGATCACGAGCTGCTTCTGAGGTTAAGTGTCCTTTGTCACCTCATTCTCACCCAATTTAGTCGTTGTTGGATTGAGCGACACAGCCGGCACCTTGCATCTCTCCATCTCCCTATAAACACTAAAAGAGAGAGGGGTCGGTTAACTAGCCGTGAATTGCTTTGGCATAGCCACAGTGGCGTACGATAGGCCGAATGCTGCACCACTCAGGACAGTGAGGTTAAGTGCATATTTTAACACGCAGGAGACGTGGGGGATTTTTTTCTTTTTTCCAGGAAGCTGAATCATAGAAGTAGGAGGCAATAATAGACCCGCATGCCCATAGGCGCTCTTCTGATTCAGCAATGTTAATCTTCACCATTTAAAAATGTCTCTGTATTTTTTTTTTTTTAACAAGCCTGAAACTGGGTGGTCCGGTGCACTGCATACTATTATTATACCCATATCTGGCTGTTTAAATATTAAAGCCATCCAGAGCCCGAGAATCAGCCATGACTGACAGCTTCTTGTCCATGAACAAAGAACTGCTTATTCATCTTCAGTGATATTGAGTGAGCGTGGGTATGTGTGTGTGTGTGTGTGTGTGTTATTATTATTATTCTGAATACGGTATTCCTGCCTGTTTGAAATTATTTCCTTCTTTCTTCCTTCTTTCTTTCTCGTTGATCCCAAAACAACATTCGTTTTATATTTAACATTGGACCCTTCGCATGTACCTCCACCTCTCCAGGCTCTTCCCAACCTGCTCCCTACTCTCGTCACAAATCACAATATCATCCTCCTTCAGGATCACCTCTACACCATAGTTGTGCTGTATAACCAAGTGCTCCAGAGCAACTCATAAATGAGCTCAACATCTGAGATCCTGATAGATTGATGCCAGAGCCTTTACATGTTCAATGATGGAGAAACAGCACATGTCGAATGTTATTTCGAGTATTAATTAAGAGTTGTTTGTCCATAATCTTCATAAATTGGAATGTAACTGGAGCTGGCACATCTCTAGCTGGTTTGGGATCTTTATGGGTTCAGCATCTCCTCTATGAAGGTCCACAATCTTCATGAGGTGGGACACAACCGGAGCTGGTACAGTGTCTAGATACATTTGTCTAATTGATACAACTGAGTATGTCTGGGCCTTGCTCAGGGGCCCAGAAGTAGCAGCTTAGTGTGGCCGGGATTGGAACTCATTGGTTCCAATCTCCGCTTAGAGCACAAAAAGACCAATTACAGGAAATAAATATGCTCTGTTATGCATATGGAAGTTCCCTTCAAAGGATAAGATGGATTGTGCAATCCAGAGATCCTGACTCGTCGTCCTCTATCCAACAAAGACACGTTTCTACTCCTCTCGCGTGACTACATCAACACCCATACACCGAAGACTCGATGAACTGTTGGATGATTATATCATGCTTTGACCTTCCCAGACAGCAGATCTCATCCCAAGTGAACATCTGTGAGAGACAAGCGAGACAATCGCTCTCCATTCTCTTTCAGAAAGCGCAGTGCATTGAAGTGCATTGAAGCTGCTCAGGCGCTTCACGGTGGCCTGCATGCTACTAAACACGTCTTTTATTTTTCCTCATTTCTTCCTTTAATTTGTCATACATCTGTCTATAACCAGATACAATATGACACTCATCCCAGCAGTGTGGGAAGCGGGAAGATGTGTCATGATCGATATAATTAAGCAATTATGTTATTATCTCGAACTACAATAACAACATGACTAATGGAAGACCCCCTGCTACTCAAACATTTGAGTCTGTTGAAGATTTTTTGTATCCTGTGGCGGGTTTTCTTGGCCGTTTTCTTCAAAATGGCATGTTATAATAAGTTTATTTCTTACTCTGAACATAGACTCAGGGTATATACAGAAATATGATACATGTAGGTGGGGAAAACAGTATAAACAGCGTGACCAGATCTGTGTTGATTATACAGTAGGTGCAAATCATAAATACATGATAACAGATGAATGAATCAGGCCACATACTATCAGGCTATTTCGAAAACTTCTTAACCTGCAGGTAAGATTGTTCTTCATGCGGCTCGTCCGTGACTAGGTGCTCCAAACGCAGTTTGCCAGATGGCAGATTGAAAAACAGATTGTGTGCTGAGTGACTTGAGGTCTGAGGTGATTTCGTGAGCCTTCCTCAGGCACCGTGTCCGGTTGATGTCCTGTAAAGTCGCGAGTCTGTTGCGCGTGATGAGTTCGGCTGTTCTCGCTGCTCCAAGGTAGAGCCTTGTGGTTAAGGGCGGGCATGCAACTGGTCAGGACGCTCTTGATGGAACAGCAGTAGAGGTTCTGAGAATTTAAGGGGTCAGAGCAAACTTTTTGAGAAAGAAAGAAAGAAAGAAAGAAAGAAAGAAAGAAAGAAAGAAAGAAGGAAAAGAAGGAAGGAAGAAAGAAAGGAAGAAAGAAAGAAAAAAGCTAGTCTACTAATCAAAGAATGTTAGGGGTCAGATAAAAACTTGTCAAGCTGCCGAAGGGACATGTGCTAGGTGTTTAGGTAGGTGGTTAGGTAGGTAGGTAGGAATGAAGGAGGGTAGGAAGGAAGTTAAGTAGGTAGGAAGGAAGGAGGTAAGGTAGGTAGGTAGGAATGAAGGAGATAAGGTAGGTAGGTAGGAATGAAGGAGGTAAGGTAGGTAGGTAGGTAGGTAGGTAGGTAGGAATGAAGGAGGTAAGGAAGGTAGGAAGAAAGGAAGTTAAGTAGGTAGGAAGAAAGGAGGTAAGGAAGGTAGGTGGGTAAGAAGAAAGGTATGTAGGTAGGAGGGAAGGAAGGAAGGAATGTATGTAGGTAGGAAGAAAGTAAGGTAGGTAGGAAGAAAGAAAGGAAGGAAGGAAGGAAGGAAGGAGGGATGGAAATTGAGTTGGTATACTACTAAAATTACTATTTAGGTTTTTCACACACCTGTATTTGTATTACACTATGTTAACATAACATTAGTAGCTAAATAATGCTAGTCTTTTTTTTATTAGTTACATACAGTGGGGCAAAAAAAGTATTTAGTCAGCCACCAATTTTACAAGTTCTCTGACTTAAAAAGATGAGAGAGGCCTGTAATTTTCATCATGGGTACACTTTAACTATGAGAGACAAAATGAGAAGAAAAATCCAGAAAATCACATTGTCTAATTAAAAAAAAAAAATTATTTGCAAAGTATGGTGGAAAATAAGTATTTGGTCACCTACAAAAAAGCAGGATTTTTGGCTCTTACAGACCTGTAACTTCTTCTTTAAAAGGCTCCTCTGTCCTCCACTTGTTACCTGTATTAATGCCACCTGTTTAAACTCGTTATCAGTATAAAAGACACCTGTCCACAACCTCAAACAGTCAGACTCCAAACTCCACTATGGCCAAGACCAAAGAGCTGTCAAAAGGCACCAGAAACAAAATTATAGCTCTGCACCAGGCTGGGAATCTGCAGTAGGTAAGCAGCTTGGTGTGAACTGGATTGGGAGAATGGTCAGATGAAACCAAAATAGAACTTCTTGTTAAAAAATCAACTTGTCGTCTTTGGAGGAGAAAGAATGCTAAGTTGCATCCAAAGAACACCATACCTACTGTGAAGCATGGGGGTGGAAACATCACACCGCCCAGGTAACGAAGGAATGGCTTCGTAACAACCATTACAAGGTCCTGGAGTGGCCTAGCCAGTCTTCAGATCTCAACCCCATAGAAAATCTTTGGAGGGAGTTGAAAATCTGTGTTGCCCAGCGACAGCCCCAAAACATCACTGCTCAAGAGGAGATCTGCATGGAAAAACGGACCAAACTACCAGCAACAGTGTGTAAAAATACCAGTGTGATTAAAAAAAAAAAAGGGTGAAAAATACATATGTACATATTAATAAATCATTTAGATTAAAAAGGACCACATGTTAAAAAGTCAGACATTTAAAAGCAGCTGGTGGTCCTGTGTGCACAGAACATCATTCAGTACCCAGGCATTAATAAAACCAGTAAAATTGTTTGTTAGTTTATTAATAGGCAATCTCTGCCCTGAACCTAGCAAATATGAACCCTTTTACCACCACCTCAGGGTCTACTGTACCTTCTTCTTTTAGTTTTCTTTTCCTGGTTAAACAGATTGCCAGCTTTAATTCTCCTATCAGATATTTGATAAGGCAGATAAAGACTTTTGCCCAGGTCTTTGACCCATTCCTCTAGAGCCCAGGAACAGCCCTCTCAGCTTATAATAGGATAAAAAACAAGTGGTCTACTGACTCTTCTGTGTTGCAGAAGTGAAATTTATTCTCTACAGTGGGGCTGATGTGTGCCACGTAACTGTTTTTGCCCACCCAGTGAACAATCCTCCACTGGAGATCCCCAGTGCATTTCTCCGTGGAAGGTTTGTACAGGGAGACTTTGGGGGACGAATCTGGCTCAATTGATTTTTTATGACTAGATGTATTTAATGCAGTGAAGAACATGAAATGAGTTACACGCTATTGTTCTGATGCTTAGGTTCAAGCCTGCCTTGCCTGGGAAGAGATTGGTTTTTGGACCAGGGACTTTGGTTGTAGAACACAAGCAAGAATTAGTTTAAATTACAGCATTTACAGTACATGTATGGCATTTGACAGACACCCCTATTCAGAGGGACTAACACCAGAGCAGTTAAGGGTTACTTGCATCAATGACTGCTTGCTGCTGGGATTTGAACTTGTCACCTTTTGAGTCCAAAGACTTAACCACTGAGCTACCACCATCAAATGCTGTAATGCTGTACCTAGATCTTACAGTAGCTCTAGTTCCTACAGTAGATCTTAGTGTTCAATAGCTCAATAGATTTTCATTTCAAGCTGTCCCAGAGCTGTTATGCAGCTCAGGCGATTCTGTAATCGTCAACATCGTGAGTCAGGTCAAAATATGTCAAAATCTCTTCCTGTCCTGGAGCTGTCCAACGATCAAGAGTTGAGAGGAAGTGTTTATTTGTTCTAATAAATTATAGGCAAAAGATATAGGCAGATATACACTGGTACCTCACTGGTTAAGGCATTGGCCATTAAGGAGTTTGTAGGGTTAATTCCCACCACACCAGCCCTTGACCCTACAAAGGTCATTTGTCAAGTACCACACCTTCTAAATAGAAGCCCCTGCAAGAAGCATGCACTACCACTTTTCTTGCAAAGATGGGTAAATTCCAAAATCTGGTCAGGAGAACTTTATTTGCCATGCAGATTTTGATATTTCAAAACATTTTTTTCCCCTCCCCCTGACACTCTAGTGAGCACAAATCATTAGAGCTCAAAGCGAGATCAGCAGAGCAGCGGAACAAGATGTTGTGCTCGGAATGTTATTACCTTGTGAAAGCCGTGGTGGTTAACACAGCTCGCCCGCATAATTCTGAACGCCGGAGTGTCTTCTTTTTTCCCCCCACCAGGAGCTTACATTTGATGCAGCATATGGAAAGGATTTACTCAGGAAAAAAAACTTGCGGAAACATCTCTGGAGCGCCTGGCTTTCGGTTCTTAATCTTTCTGGTGCGAAGACACGTTGTTCACATCCTGTGCTCAGATGTTTATTTCATGAGTGTAATGCTGCAGTATTAATGGCTTTCGGATCTACTGCCGCACTGTCGCGGAGTCTGCGGAGTACGATTGTTTCGGGGGCTCTTCGATGAGGGTCCGGCCCTGAATAAGTGGGAGAATCACTGTGGCACTGTGGTTTAACTATGAATGCAGTCCTCTCTCTCTCTCTCTCTCTCTCTCTCTCTCTCTCTCTCTTTCTCTCTCATGTACCTTTAAGAGCCCTTCAGCCCCGGAGAGTCTGAAAAATAGGCCATCTAATTAGAGGATGTGTTCAAATTAGAGTACAAAGCTGCTTTGAAGATGCATTTCTACCTGTTACATATTGCTTTCTCTTTTAAACTTAATTAGCCACCGCACTCATCCGTGCTGTAATTTGTGCCGTTTGAAAGAACGACCCCGTTCCCTTTATTTTTCTCTTTTTTTTCCCCGTTTTCTTTCCCCCTGTTTAATAGCAGTTAAGAGTAATGAACTTCTCCATTCAGCTCATTGTGAGAGCATCCTAATGTTCACTATTGACTTTTGGATCAGCGCTACTCTATTGTTTTGGTATTTTTTGAGGAATGATTTAGAAACCCTCGGAAATAGAGGTTGTTGTGGTGGTACAGCGGGTACTGCATCACGCTTCCACATTTGATCCCGACCCTAAGTGATTGGAGTTTCGCCCCTTTTCTTTGTAGTCTTGTAAATTGAACTGGCCCCAGACCACAGGTTGCATGAACAGTTTGGTATTTAAGCATCTATCTTCGAACAGTGCACCTCAACAATGATGGGACTATTAGCGAATGGACCTTCAGTGCCACCCGGATGATGATGTGATTTCCTTTTGCGCCTGGTTTATTTCAAGGTTTCTTCCTAATGCCAAATGACAAAGATTTTCCATGCCACAGCAATCAGTGCACAATGAACAAGCAATGTGTATTTATTCCTGATGATGAAACTTGGGGCGAATGGGACAAGGAAAAACTCTTTTAGATGCTATGAGCAAGAAACCTTAAGAGGAACCAGACTCAAAAATGTAACCCATCCTCATTTGGGTGATATCAAGAGTGTGATTATAGTCTTTAAACCAACACAAAACACCAGAGAGTGAGAACTAAGTCAGATGACGTTGTGGAACCAGGAGCTACTGAGCAACTCATAAAATAACTCAACATTTGAGATCATCACAGATCCAACACCAGCTTCTGCATGCCAGAGCCTTTAAACACTTAAAGTCCAATGTCCAAACTCTACATGAAGTGGAATTCAAATGGCACTGGTACGTCTCTAGAGGGTTCGGGATGTTTGCTGTCGGCATCTACTTCTTCAAAGGTCTGTAATCTTCATGAGGGGGGACGTGACTTGAGCTGGCGCAACCTCAGGATGCTTAGGGATGGGTAGAAAAAGAGAAGCTTTTATTGTTATTTCTGCCATATATAGCTGACGCAATACACAGTGAAATGAGACAACGTCTCTCCAGAACCCTGGTGCTACATTAAACAACATAAAGCTGCATCACACAACATAGAGCTACATAACAGAACACAGAAACAGAGTTAAGGTCTAAATTAAGTGTCCTTGCCACATAAAGTGTATCGTTTACAACCGAGTGCAGACAAAATAAACAGTGCAGACAGACAACACAAGACAGTGTGGGACACATACACAAAACACAAAATAGCGCCGACCAGTAGACCTAGTGTATATTTTATACAGTAATGTGCAAAGGAGAACTATAAATGTTGTGAGAAAACAGAAGTAGCAGCAGTCGAAAGGCGCAAAACAGCATGTAAACGGTATAAGTAATAAACGAGTAATGAGTGTGTGTTGAGTTCAGGTTGTACAGTTCAGTAACACACAGTTGAGTGTGTGTGTGTGTTTTGTACAGTTCAGTTCTGTGTGTTATGTAGCCTGATGAAAAAAAACTGTTGCATAGTCTGGATGTGACGCACGAATGCTTCTAAATCTCTTTCCTGATGGTAGGAGAGCGTGTGAGGGATGTGTGTGAGGGGTGTGTGGGGTCATCCACAATGCTGATGGCTTTGAGGATGTACAGTAGCGTGTGGTGCAAATGTTTGTGATAGAAGGGAGAGAGACGCTGATGATCTTCTCTGCCATCCTCACTATCCTCGGAAGGGTCTTGCGATCCGAGACAGTGCAGTTCCCAAACCAGGCAGTGATGCAGCTGCTGAGGATGCTCTCAGTGGTCCCTCTGTAGAACATGGTTAGAATAGGTGGAGGGAGATGGTCTTTCCTCAGCCTGCTCAGGAAGTAGAGGCGCTGCTGGGCTTTCTTGGTAATGACCAGGTGTGGTTCTCCACTAGATGTACTTTGGTGCTTTTGGGACGATGGTTGTTGTCTCTAGGCACGTAGAAATAACGGTGCTGCTCAGCGAGATGTTGTCTGGTCCAGCATCCTTTCATGGGTTAACTCTGCATAGAGTTTTCCTCACTTCAGCTGTGGATAGACAGAGCACATGGTCGCTGGGAGAAGTGGTGGTCTTCCCTGCCTCCACGTTGTTCTGCACCTCAAATCGGGCATTGAAGATGCATATTTTGAGGGAGGTGTCAAGGTCACAAGCGGGTAAAGTTGTTTCAAGATCACCTTGATGCCCTGCCACATGCGCCGGGTGTCTCCTCTGCTCTAGAACCGACTGTGGATTCTCTTGCAGTGTGTAAGTTTTGTTCTTAAGGCCGTCTAGATTTTAAGCAGCGCACGCTCTTTTGCAGTCATCCACGGCTTCTGGTTGGAGTGTGTAGTGATGGTCTCGGAGATGGTCACGTCATCAACGCACTTGCTTGTAGCTGGTCACCGATGTGTACTCCTCCAAGTTGATGGAACCACCGTTGGTTGCAGCCTCCCTAAACATGTCCCAGTCAGAGCAGTCAAAACAGTCCTGAAGAGCAGAGGTGGGACCTGTTGGCCAGGTTTTTCCCCTGTTTCAGAACCAGTTTAGTGGTGAAAGGATCAGTTTTAGTTGATGCCCACTGAGTGACCTAGGCTATAAATCTTTCCCATGCTTGTGCTCACTGCTTGTGTAGCCGTTATGTAAGCGATAATTGTTGTTTTCATTACATCGCCCGGCGCTGACAGCAACTATAATAAGTTATCAATGGCACCAGAGGTGTCTCTAAGCTGACAGCTTGTGCACTGCGGTTTTGCAATCGCCTATTTTGCAGTGCTGCTTTCAAACTGCGAAGTAACGATGGCTGAACTGTTACTGTGGATGAAGGACAAATATGTGTGTCTGCTTCAGCCATAACTAAAAATGTGTTTATTACCCTAATCTTGCGGTATTGATAGACAGAGATAATATACAGTGTATGTACAAAATTGGGACACCTCACTTTTATAGGGTTCCTCTTCAAACTGTTACCCCACAGTTGGAGTCACACAATGCAGGGGTCAGGGTGACAGAGGATATGCATGGAGGGAAAGAAAAAGAGAGAGATAGAATGGGTGAAAGAGAGTGCAGGATATACAGGGTGGACTCTAAGACTTAATTACAGTTTGTGAGACCATGTGTTCTGATTATCGTGGTGCAAAGTTGAACTGGGAGACCCAAACTGTTCCAGTGTCCATGTGAACAAAACCAACCCTCAACCCACTCAACACCTCTTAAGATGGATTGGAACCCTGACTACTCCAAAGGCCTCCTCACTCTCCATCAGTACTAAAGTTTACTAATGCTCTTATGGCTGAATAAACACAAAATCTAGTGGAACATCTTCCAAGAAAAGTGGAGGGTATTATAGCAGCAAATGGGGACTCAATGTGGAAATGGGATGTTCAACAAGCACATCATCTTATGAGCAGTACCAAATGAAAGGGTACCAGACCATAGGGTCGTATCAAGCTTGCTCACTGTACCACAAAATACACACACACACACACACACACACACACACACACACACACACACACACACACACAATGCATTAGAAAACCCCCAAAAAACAAAAAAACTTAAATGGACATGCTTCCACACAACGTTGAAATTTCAGCATGTGAACGATTTTACTCGCCGCATGTTTGCAAACATTAAACAAAGCATTATCTTCCTCTTTTTCTTCATCTTCTTCTTCTTCCCCAGCCGCACAAACACACAAGAGGCGTTCAGTGTCAGGAAGGCAAATCAACTAAGCTCCTTTTTTCTTTCCATTTGCATGACACTACGCCTCCAAACAATGAACCTCATCTATCTCACCGCCCCTCCCCCCACCCCTTCACATTGTCTTTCTTCTTTTTCTTCTTCTTCTCCTCCTCTCAGTTTCTTTCCTGACTCTCCCCTGCATTCTCTTTTTCTAGAACAGAGCAAATATCAGTGACTGATTCCTCAGCAGTCGCTGTCCAAATATCAGCTCTGACAGATCGAGACGGCAGCAGCTCCATCTGAGGAAGAAAGAGAACGAGAGAGAATGAGAGAGAAAGAGAGAGAGAGAGAGAGAGAGAGAGAGGGAGGGAGGAATGATGAATCGCACAACACCAAGTGGCTTTGTAAAATCTATTGGCACATAAGTGAAGCATAGACCTGCCAGTTCACAGATAATTTGTCTTAATCTAGACGGCGGTCAGGGGGACAGAGGAAGAACGATGGACAGAGAGAAAGAAAGAGAGCGAGAGAAAAGGGAAGAAAGGGAGAGCGCAGCAGGGACGGACGTGTGATGGACGTGTGATGGCAGATACAGTATGGTTCGAACACAACGGTACAGATGTAAGAAAGAGGAGAGTGAATGGAGAAAAAGGGGGGGATATAGGGGCAGGAGGTACAAAGTGGGCCCAATTACAGCTTCTAGGCCTGTGAGATTGTGTACACACTGTGTGTGTGTGTATCCTTGCGCTGATCATTGTGGTCCAAAATTGCTTTGTATGAACCCCTGTGATGGATTGAGCTTGGACGGGTTTATGCGATGTATTGAGACAAATGCAGTACATAGCAGAACAAGCAAACATTAGTCGGCTGATGGGCCATGCCTACAGACTGAGCAAGCCAGCTACACACACACACACACACACACACACCGACTAGTCCAGCTTGAATTTAACCTCTGTATTCTATCTGCATGCTACACGAATCCTTGCACTATTCGAAAGTGGCAATTGAAGCCGTGATGAGTTCGACCAGAATCAATTTTTCCTTAAGTGCTCCGGAGGATTTGGTCCGTTTCAATTCATTCTTTGCGATAGAACTACACAACTGTGCTTCTTTAATGTGGAGAAGGAAAGAAGAAAAAAAAGTGCTCTAACTATGTCTAATTGGCAGAATGGCTTACATCCTTTTCCGCATCACTTCCTCCGGGCGTCGGTGTGTCGCCTGTTCTCCGTATTAAACGCTCCATACGCATCCGGCCGCCGGAATATTCCCATGCTCAACTTTTATCGGATGTTGTCGCGGAAGCGGGGAAATGATGGATAACGAGGCTCCGAAAGAAGTTCGATCATCTATGAAAAGCGGCTGCTTGAACACTAATCGTTTGATCCGCTCGGATCTTTGTGACCCACAGAAAACTGCTCACGAGCAGCGTTTTCATTTAGCACTAAGCTTGTGTGTGTGTGTTGGGGGGGTTGTCAGGAGGGAGTAGTGTCTAACGAGCTTCTACCCTAGAGCTACTTAAAGAAATGCTGCAGAGTCTTTTTTTTGCCTCGGTCAAATGTTAATTCAATAGAGACGAATTTGTGAAGTTGCGAATAAAACTCTTTTGTTCCCATCTTTCTCTTTCTCTCTCTCTCTGTCTTTCTCAGCAGAGCTCATGTATACCGTCGAGCTGGCTGGCGGACTGGGTGCCATTCTCCTCTTGCTCGTCTTCCTGGTCACCTTGTATAAGTGCTACCGAATCGAGCTCATGCTGTTTTATAGGAACCACTTCGGCAGCGAGGACGTGGACGGCGGTAAGACAGTTTCGAACTGCTTCTTCGGCGATAGAATGCTGACGATGCATGTTTTTTCCATTTCGTATGCTACTTCACTTCTTTACTACTGTTGTGGGGGAATTTCCTTGGGATAAACGCAACGTGTTTGGTATGAGCAAGACACAGATACAATACAAACGCTAGCGGTTATCGCTTGGAAAAGATGGGAACGTTAGATGCTCTGTTCAGTGCTGTCTCGAAGGCCTTTTTTTCTCTCCTCCAATCAATGATTGTACATCAGCTGAACGGGTGCAGTTTAGCATTTAATCAAAGTTCTTCATTGGAGACGAAACAAATACCCAGAATCATGTTCATGCCTTGCTGACTGCACAGCACGCACTAAAATATTGAGACACCAGACTTTGCCAGTTTTTCTTGGCGAGCCCGGGATCCAAAGCCCTAACGCCTTAATCACTATTCTATACAATTGTACAAGGTGGCACTTAATGGCGTCTACTTCGTCTACCCCTGGTAACAAATGTCCTTTTCTATAGAAAAATCTGTAGACATTAATTCTAATCAAGTAGCTTTTATTGTCATTTCAGCCATATTCAGTATAATACTTGGTGAAACAACATAAGACACAAGCACTTTTATTTTTATATGTTTTTAGACTGTATGTCTTTGTCACATGACGATTCAAATGTGTCTTGACTGGATTCATCACCGAGCCATAATTAGCTTTTAATTCAATTCAATTCATTATTATTCGTATGGGCAATGTCTCAAAGTAGCTTTACAGATAAAGAGGTTATAAAGTTGTATAAATAGAATGTATGATGTTGCGAGCCTAGAAGATTGTAAGTTTATCCCTAATGAGCGAGTCAGTGGCTCAGTAGCATGAGGAACTCAAATGGAAACCCATCCTCATCTGGGTGGCACCAAATGTCCATTCTTTACAGTTCTATCATTGCTGAGGTGAACTTTTTACTGCTGAGTCATTATAGTAGACTGTTGATATCAATTTCAGTCCAAATCCATACTCACATTTTTTGAGTTGCTAAGTAAGTTCATGAATCCTTAGCCTGTCAATGTGGAACCATCCCCATCTGCACAGATGGCAGACGCCTGTATCCAGATTTATCTCAGTTACAAAACTGAGCAGTTGAGAGTTAAGGGCCTTGCTCAAAGGGCCCAGCAATGACAGCTTGATTGTGCTGGGATTTAAACCCCTAATCTTCCATTTAGAAGTTTAACAACTTATGAGTTACCTCATTCAAATTGGCCACCAGAGGTTGGATGAAGAGAAGAGAAGGACAGGAACACTGGTCACTGGTTCCTCAGGAGCATGTATAACTCAACAGAGAGGAGAAGAAGGAGAGAGATAGAAGGAAAGTAGAGAGACAAGGAGAGAGAAATAAAGGTTTCACATAGAAAGACCCAGCAAACAAGAAAATAAGAATAGATTTTGTAATTAAAATGTATCTTAGACTGGAGTTTTTTCAACAGTAATTTCACCTTTTGCCTGTGTTTTTTCACAAAACCACTAAAAGAAACTCGGTGAATATCTCACACAAACTCAATACCAAATATTATCATCATTGATTAATAGTTTAGGTCAGGAGGACAAATCTTTCTCTTCAGTTTTAGTCCAGTATGAAACCCAGGTGATAATGAAAAACCGACATACTGGCAGACCCTCCACATGAATGTCATTTCTTTTTCTTAGATTTGAAGCTGTTGGGTGTTCCTGTAAGCCAAAGGCTGTAGCGCAGGCTGCCGTTTTGCGCTAGCTGATATCTCAATTTCATTCATGTCCACTAACTTGAACAACCCCATTTGAAAAGGTTGACATAATTGATTTATCCATTTTAGCAAAATAAGGGAGGGAAACCTTTTTATATCTAATCTGTGATGGGATTTTTTTCTCCTTAGAAGTTGATATTCACGTCGAATTCCTCTCGTATACCACTGTTATTAGGAACTAGGTCAAGCAGTTGGTGCAGTCAGATGAAGGCAGTGCATAAATCATGCAGATGTACTGTAACTCAAGAGATACATCTGAACATTCAAAGTGAAGGGACTTTGATCATGGCAATGGCACAACAGATTATCTCATTCATTCAACCAAGCAGCTATGGGCCTTGCTTGGGGCCCCAGGAGCAGCGTGGTGTGGCTGCGATTTGAACTGATGATATTCAGATCTGAAGTCCATGCACTTATCCACTAAATTACCACCTCCCCATATACTACTATGGGGGAAGTGGTAGCTCAGTGG
This sequence comes from Silurus asotus, assembly GCA_024362625.1. NCBI lineage: Eukaryota > Metazoa > Chordata > Actinopteri > Siluriformes > Siluridae > Silurus > Silurus asotus. The sequence goes on from MU532517.1 coordinate 280,593, forward strand.
TTAAGCTGTTGGACCTTTGATTAGAAGGTTGTGAGTTCAAATCCCACCACTGTTGGGCCCTTGATATAAATGCAAACATAACAGTACCCCTCAAAGATGATGGAACTGTAATGAATGGACATTCGGTGCCACCCAGATAACGATGGGTTCCTTATTGAGTTTGGTAAGAAGATCACATCAGGTTTTGACTTCTGTCAGACAAGCCCAAGATCTTAGGATTGCATGAATAGTAAATAAAGTGGTGAGAATATCATGAACAGCCCCCACCACTACCACCACCATGTTTCAATCATGATTCAATAAAAACAATAGATCTCATTATAGGACTGCTGGTCAACCAGGAAGCAACATTTTTAGAATTCCCATCATTCATGGCCGTGATTTGTTACATTTCTATCGAATTCTTGCATGAAACAAATGGACTGCAGCAGACTCCATGTTTTTGGCAGAGGTTTGAGTGACAGCTCATTCACATTCCATCCCCGACCCATTATTCACATGATTTATTGCACACTTGTACTGCAATATCTGAGCGAAAAATAACCGCTACTTAGTATAAAACTTTAATCATATTAGGGTTCGGGAAGCGGGGAGTTCTCGCAAAGTTGAAAGGAAACCAGCACAGTAGGAGCCAGAAACGGGTTTTGGTAAACACGGCCTACGTGTTTTGAGGCACGGAATGCAGCCGTGACTCACGCACCACATTCCTATATCTGATACATTCGTTTGGAAATTGAAAATGTAGTTTTTAATACACATAGGAATGAGTTTTATGACAAATTTCTCATTGCAAGCAGGTTTGTGGACATCTGAACCATTCCACATTTAGTCCTGAGTTATAATGGCCTTCACTCTTTTAGGAAGATGATCTTGGAGTGTGCTTGGGGAGATTTGGCCTCCTTCAGGAACAAGGGTGCTAGTAAAGTTAGCTACTTATGTAGATCTGATGAGGAGGCCTGGGATCCAATCAGGGTTCATTTTAAAGGTGTCCAATAGGGTTGAGGTCAATTTTGATAACAGGCCCACTCAAGATCCTGTGTCTCAATAGCAGGCTATTCAAGATCTTCCAATCCAACCCATGTATAGAATGCTAGGAAAAGGGAAAGGGGAAGGGAACATTTCATGCTTCTGCAACCGATACATTTTCTGTAGACTTTCTAAACAGAAGGTGTGTGTGTATAGCCATGTAACACAATGTCTGTAGTCACAGATAACTAGGGAAAAAATAGTGACTCTGTGAGTCATAAATCCTGCAGAATAACCTGCGGCCTGATTCTTCTGTAATTAATGTACATAAAAATAAATGAATAAAAAACGAATCCAGTCGCCATTACAATACGTAACCTGGTGAAGCCAGCCAGCAACAGCAGCGGTAATTTACGCCACCTCTCCGGTCATTAACGTTTCATCATTTCAAAATCTATAGAATCCCCGACCTGCTACTCGGTGTTTATTGTGGGCTCTAATGAACATATACGTTTCGACCCTCGTGCTCTGTTTATTTCTTTCAGTCGCAGCGGAGAAATTACAAGCGGTTTGTTTGATGAATTGTGTTCAGCGGGGTGCTTCGCTCTGCCTGACATTCCATTAAACAAATTGAATGGGCCTTGAACTTTAGAACAGGACAACACGGACGAAATATTTCAACAGATTCAATATTGGATTTTTTTTTTCCTCCGTCGCATGTCTCACTTTTTTTTTTTATTTCTAGTGGAACCCAGATAAATAGATGGACAAACGATTGTGAACACCCAATATTTTTTGAACTTCCATTCCACTTTTAGTCTCCATGAGGACCTCCACTTTTCTGGGAAGTTGTTCCACTCAATTTTGGAGTGTTTGTAAAGATTATTCAGCCACAAGGGTGTAGTAAAAAGGGACTAATGTAGGTGAGGAGGCCCATTCCTTCTAAAGCATTCAATTCATCCCGAAGGTGTTCAAAAGGGATTAGGTCAAAGCTCCATAGTAGGGCAATCAAGATCTTCCACACCAACCTATAGAAATCAATGAGCTGGCTTTACGCACAGGGGTATTGTCATGCAGGAGCAGGTTTTCCACTGTAACTGAAGGGGAAACGTAATGCAAATGCATCCAGAGACATCCTATACAATCGTATAGGATAATAGTTAAGTCATTAGACTTTAAAACAGAAGGTCATGTGTTCAAATCCCAGCTTACCAAAACTCCCACCTTTGTGCCCCAGTGCAAGGCTCTTAACCACTCAGTTGTATGAAGGAGACAATTGTAAGTCACTCTGGATAAGGGCATCTGAATAATGCCATCAATTTAAAGGTTTCGTGGAGGATGGAGCCCCCAGGAAGGAGAAAAAGGAAGGCCAAGGAGGAGTTTATGGATGTGGAGAGGGAAGACATGTAGGTAGTTGGTTTGAAAGAGGCAGATGTAGAGGACAGGGGGTTATGCAGACGGATGATCAGCTTCTTCAAGAAGAAGAAGAAGGGCTGGTAACAACGCTACGGAGACCGAGGCGCATCCTGAGAGTCACATAGAATACAGATTAACATGGCAGAGGTAGAGCTGCATCTTCCTAGAGACCGAACAGGAAAAGAACCTCTGGTTTTATTAAAACGTTTTCTGGGATGTTTTTTTTCTTGCACTACAAAGGCCTGTTAGTGAATGGGTCCATGCTCTAGAAAGTCAGAAGACGATTTGCTGTTTGTCGGAACCAAATAAATAAAAAGCCAAATTATTTGTACCCTATTGAATTGCAGCGCATCGTAATAGGGCGTAACCGTATCGCGTTGGTAGCCGCTTCATATGTAGCTTTGATGTATCGTATCATTGGCTATGCATCGAGATACAAATCGCATCGGCCTCAGTTGCGACACTTGAAAGGTATCCAGCACTCAGAAAAAGACAGTGATGAAAAGAACTTACATTTCTCTTATGTATATGTGGAGTATGTATAATATTTATGGAATAATATGAGAATATTTACTTCTAGCTATACCCGTTACTAATTTCAAGCTTTTTACTTTTCGATTGTACTCAAGATATTGCTGCCTGGTACGATGGGATTTATTTGCAGTTCAGTCATGTTTGAAAAGGAGCGCAAACTTTTTTTTGAAGTGGCTGTCAGTGTGAGGAGGTTATTCATAATGTCCTCTAACAAGCATTGGCAGGCATCTGTGCTGAAATAGAGAAAGAGAGAGAGAGAGAGAGAGAGAGAGAGAGAGAGTCAAGAGCCAGGGGACGTGGCATATCGGATGTCACTAAGTCTACAATGTTGTTGTTTTTTTTGTTTTTTTGTTTTTTTCGGAGCCATGCACATATTTTGTTCCCCTTCTTTATCCACCTCGATGGCCGACATTCTGTAGGTTTCTTGCCATTACTGCGAGAGCTGCACAGCCGTCCCTCTGCGAGGCCTGTAAGCGCAATAGATGGCTCTGAGGCAGATCGGAGAAGGGAGGAACAGGTTAGGGATGAAGGGGACTTAACGTGAGTGCCTTGAACTTAATTCCGAACAGCAATTGTCTCCTTTAATTGTAGCACTCCACCGAACTCGGGGGAGAGCGAAACAGATTTTCAATTTGCTCTCAGTTTAAGGGGATCAGTTTCAATAAGCCAGCAGGCCATGCCCACAGCTCCCTGAAGAGATGCACATGTCCCAGATACACAGAGGTGATTATTCCTGTTCCAACCTCTTTTTTTTTTGTCTCTGTCTCCTTTTCCCTCTGTTTTTCTCCACACATTCTTCCCTGTCAACAAGTCTGAAAGCAGAGGAAACTGTCTGTCAGAAGGAGTTCAGTTTTACATAATCATACTGTACGATGTAAGAGGACGGTGAGTTGACGGCTCCGAAGCGAAGTTTCCGATCTCGACGTGACACTCGGAGGCATCTTGGAGTTACCGGAATTACTCGAATTACAACCTGCTGTATTTGGAAAAGTGTTCAAGTGGCACTTCGAGCTGTAATTACTAGTAAGGACCTTGGGCATGAAGGCAATTGTTCCGTAATAGCTGTCTCTTGTCGCATTTTTATTTTTTTTTGCGTCAGATGCATATAAACAAAGCAAAAATCGAAAACAAGTTATTTATTTGTTTTAACCTTTAATGACCTTTGGTGGAAAAAAAGCCATCTGGGTATAAAGGACCATTTTGAAAAACATGATATATTTATTCCATTAGCATCCGATAATCTGCATGTTTGTTTTTTTTTCCACCATCTTAACTGCAGAAACAATAAGAGCATACCAAATGAAATCGTTCGAATGAATAACATGAATACGAAAACAGTTACATCTGTGCTTGTTTTTACAACCTGTGCCCGAGTCACCTTGAGGAACAGAAAAAGAAAGAACAAAAAAGTTCAACACCTCAGATCAACGTGAATCCTCTTGATGGTCTACTTAGTAGATCTGGCTTTTGGTGCAACATCTCAGTGGTTAAGGCTCTGGGTTACTGATCAAAAGGTTGTGGGATCGCCAGTGAACAGCGTGATTAATATACCGATATACAATAACACATGGTAGAAACACATATGGCTGACAAAAAGGGCAGTCAATTAATTAAAATAATTAATTGCGATTATCGCACGATCGTCACGAGTTAACTCGCGATTAATCAGCATTTTTATCCGTTCCAAATGAACCTTAAATAAATACTTGTCAAGTTTTTTTATACTCCAACATTGGCATGGAAAATATCGATGCTTCATGCAAAGGTATGTTTATTATTAGTGAAACCAGACTCAACATAGAGCACAGAGACAAAATATACTTGTAAATGCTTTGAAGTTATTATGGGGTTTTAACTTTTGCTATGTTTCCACACGGACGCTTTTAAATGCCGGATGTGTGCATCATGGTGGATTTTGGTGCTGATTTAAAAACGTTTTGTGATTAAAAATAATGTTTTAGTGGAGTTTTAAATTTTTTTTTATATCTGAATAAAGAAAGGACCTCGTGAATAAATGTGGGTTGCGTAGCCGGTTTTTTTTTTTTTTTAGTATTTTTTTTATTTATTTATGTATTTACAATTTAGATAAAAACGGTCAAAAAGAAATCCGCCGTGTGAATAGAATTAGCGCGATCAAAATTAATTTGCGTTCATTCTGACAGCCCTGATATACATATTTATTTATTTATTTTTGCACGAATAAATAGGTATACAAACTCCTTCAGCTGGTCCTTCGATTTTTTTGAAACGACATCGCTTTCACGAAGAAGGTAATTGAATCTATTACGAGTGCGCCTCGTCTGTCAGGGTTTAAAAGGTTTGAAGCGTACAAAAAAATAAAAAATATCACGACAGATATCGGCCATGTCAGTGGCCGAACGAAAAGAAACGCCGCTTTGTTTTTCTGTCATTCGCAAACCGTAAGAGAGCGGCGAGTGAATTTCGGGAAAAAAAAAAACGAATATGCAGCATAAATAATCTTGTTTCCGTAATGAGCATAAAACACGTCAGGCACGTTCAAAAGAATAGCTGGCATTGGTGAAAAGAAAGAAAAAAAAAAAGAACTAGCAGACTAATGCACTGAAATATGCTAATGTAATATACTGTGAAGGACGGCTAGTCCGGAACGGAAAGGGTGATCTAATTTGCATAATGCAAAATTCTTTCCAATGGGCTTTTCATCCATTATTAGTAAGAGTAGGACTTTTTAGGAACGGCTGCTCCTAAGGTTGAGAGCGTGTCCAGCATATTTATATTCGGATCGCCTCACTTGGAGGGACTGCATTTATTTTTGACCATTTATTTTTTTTTTTTTGTAAAAGAATTTCAAGAAATCGATAAAAGCGATAAAATAAAGTTCAGAATCAGGATTACGTGGATGCGAGCGAAGAGCCTTTACAAAGATGCCGGCTTTAGATATGTCTACAGGCAAAGGGAAGTTATCAGTATTCAGACCTTAGCTTAGCCCTGGGCTTAACTAGATTTCCTAGGCGGCCCATTTACATTATTGGAATTACGTGCATGCAGTTCACTACAGGATTTAAAAAAATCTTGTGTAGGCCTTCCATAGGTGAGGTAAGTTTTTTTTTTTTTTTGAAGGAAAATGAACATGCTGTAGTTAGCATGGAATCTGTATCAGTCAGTGTAGCATGTGTATTGCTAGCATAAAAAATCAAGGGTTTAAAGGTCAACCCAGGTGTATCATAGATATTCAAAATAGGAATAGAAGTTACATAATCAATCATTATACATTATGGGCAAATATATTGGGACATCTGACTCTTTAACTATATGAAGTTCTTCCCCAAACTGTTACCACAAAGATGGAGTCACACAATTGTTGGATTCGGTAGCTTAAAATATTTCCTTCACATGAACTAGGAGACCCAATCCTGTTCCAGCATGACAATGCCTCTTTGCACAAAGCTCATGTATATATATTATACATGGTATTGAGTGGAACATCTTGAGTGGCCTGCTATAAAGCTCTGCACCTCAAACCTACTGAATGCCTTTGGTACCTGACCTTACTGACACTGATTTTTTTTAAAACTACCCAAATAAATCTAGTGGAACATCTTCCCAGAATAGTTGAAGGTTCTTCTGACAGTAAATGGGCACATACGCATTTTATAGTCAGGTATCCACAAACGCCATCTGCGTTCTCTTATATAAATGTAGCCTCTTTTATATATATACTGGTGTGGAGGCAGCGAAGCTGAAGGCTGGTCCAGCGAGACTGTGTGTGGGTACACTATATGGACAAAGCTCTGTGGACACCTGACCATATTCATTGCTGTTATAGGAACCACCGCTCATCCAATAGGATGCTCCAATAGGATCCAATTTGGAGTGTGCTGGTGGAGACCTTTAAGGACTTTAGTCAATGCTAAATGCTAAAATGCTAAAATGGAGGTTCTATATGTGTATCAGACTCTGGATCACAGCTTCCTGGAAGACTTGGGCCCAATGAGAAAGAGAGCTAACCGGAAAGCATTATCGATTATTCCTCCTCCAAATTGCGCTCCGACTCGATTTTTGTTTTGACTTTTGCGTCACCTTCTCTCTCTCTCTCTCTCTCTTTCTCTCTCTGTCTCTCATTCGCACTCCCCCGACAGAAGCATGATTCATTCGTGCTTAAATAGTGATGAGCTGACGATCGCCCCACCGTTCTTCCTAAACGACGGCCCACTCTCATCGTGCGGCCGTCTTTCTACGTGCGCATTAAGGACCGCAAATGTTTATTCGCGTCTATTCCCGGCTCAAGGTCGAACGCAATTAAGCCTAACCCTTAACCCGGACTGCAGCCCACACTAGCATAAATAGCACCATGAACCGGAGAGAGGAGGCAATCTGTTTCTCTCAGTCAGAGGGAAATGGAAGTGGCTGGTGAGAGAAAATAGTGAGGCAGAGATAAAGATAAAGATGGGCTGAAAAGTGTGATTCAGGAGCGACCGCTAGGAGAATGGTAAAGAAGTGATGGACGAGGGAGAGAGAGTGATGGGTCTGTCTGTAATCTGAAATGAGCCATTACGCCAGCATATGGGACGCACCTGCCATGTGCCGTCTGCCGCCACGCTTCTGCACAACTGCCGACGACAGGAACGTGAGGCAGGGAGTGTGGCAGTAAACTCACAAGAGGCTTGCTAAAAGTTGGGACTCTCATTATACAATCTGACAGATTTAATTTTTTTTATTTTTTTAAGTTGGCTTACACCAGGAACAGCAGCTTCATAGCCTACAGGTAGATCTCACTATTACATGTTCATACAAGGCAACATGAGATTTTACCCACCTCTTATATATTTTCTATTCGTTTTGAGAAGATGTTCCACTAGATTTCGATTGTGGAGACCATGGTGTTAGTAAAGTCAGGTACTGATGTAGGTGATGAGGCCTGAGGTGGGTCAGTCAGTTTGGGTCTCCTAGTTCAAGTGAGGAGAAAATTGTGTATGCGTGTGTATATATATATATNNATATATATATATATAGTATATCATTTCCTTTTATAAACCTGAAATTATGATCTTCTTATTATCCATCTCCTTCGTGCTTGCTTTAAGTTCTGCACCTCTGCATCCCACCCTGGAGCAATTTATCATCTTTTTTCCCCCTTTTAATTATTAACCGACACGTGCAGCCCAACTTTGTCCGTCTCAGCTCCTAAGTGAGCTCGAGTTTTTAACTTTAATCATAATGAAAGCTAATACGGTGCACTTAAAGAAAGATTGCTCACCCTCCTTTCTTCTCCTCCTTCTCCGTCATCTCTCGCTCACGGCTCCCTTCCAGTCAATGGAGGGATGAGCGATGGGACTCGATTAGCCTTTCTGGGGGATAATTATGAGCAAAAAAAAAAAAAAAAAAAAAAAAACGAGAGAGAGAGGGAGGGTGAGAGAGAAGGGTAGAATGGAAGAGTTTGAAAGATAATGAATAAGAGAGAAAGGGAATGGAATGAACATGAGCAGAGGGACAGGGAGATGGAGTGGGATGAGAAGGGAGAGAAAGCAGCAGGGGGGAAGGAGGGGTGAGATGGGGCAGGAGAGAGAACAGATATGGATGTTAGGGTCATAAAGAGACCGAGAATGGGGATATGGAACGGAGGGAAATAGATTGGGTTGTGTGCTGAGGCATTAGGAAGAAAGATAGAGGGGCCAGGAGACACATTGCGCTACAATCAGAGTGGAAAGTGAGAGAGAGAGAGAGAGAGAGAGAGAGAGAGAGAGAGAGAGAGATGGAGAGAGAGATGCTCTTTAGGGGCCATTGTAAGATAAGTGCATCTAAGGGCACATTAGTGTTCCTGAGCGGCTATTTATTGGGCAGACAATCTCCAAGTTAAACACAGTCAATCTACATTATCTTGATTAGCTAATTATTTGTATTAATTGACCTCATGTATTTGTTTTCAATTCATTATTGCTATGTAGGGACTAAGATCATGCAAGGCTGATGCAAAAACTGACGACTAAAATATAATAAAAATGATCCCTCATGTATAGTTTCTAATGGATTCTTTACTTCCTTTGTACCAGATAAGTAACCCCAAATCCACCACACACTGGAGTGGCCTTAGGGTTGCATTGATTAGCATTGATGGACCATAGTACACCATTCCAGCACTCCTTTTAGATGCCTGATTGAGTATGTATGATATATACAGAACCATGCTTGGTAGACTTTCTATGAGAGCTACACCATATTGACAGAACCTTGACCATAAGATTGGCATGTGCATCCCATTCCACCCTTTGTCCCCATTTGATGTTATAATAACCTCCACTCCACTCTTCTGGGAAGATGTTCCACTAGATTTTGGAGTTGATTTGTGGAGAATTGTGCTCAATCAACCAGAAGGGCATTAGTAATGTCAGTTACTGATTCAGGGGAGGGGAGGGGAGGGGGATGAGGAGGCCTGTAGGGCAGTCAACATTCCAAAGATTGAGATCAGAGCTCTATCGCAGGCCACTCAAGACCTTCCACTCTAACCCATGAAGAGCACATGGCTTTGTAAAGGGGGCATTGTCGTGCTTGAACAGGTTTTGGTCCAATCAAGGGGAAATGTAAAGATACCACGTCCAAAGACATACTATAGAATTGCGCATGGTTTCTAGAAGAATCACATTGCTTGGAAAGACAGTTGTCCCAATACTTTTGCCAATATAATGTAAATCATTGATGCAGACTAGGCTTCCAGTTTCTGGTGCATCAAACTTCTTTGAGGAGAGTTTTCTATTGATACAAACACACAGTGAGAGAACCCTGTCTCCAAACCCAGAAAGGTTCTCATTTCATCCAATACATTTTTTTAAAGAAAAAGGTACGATAATACAAGTTTCCCACGAATAGAGGTGTCCATAGAGGTGTTCAAAATAGCTTGTGTGGAAAAAGAAAAAATTCAGCTCCTTCAGCAGCGGTGCGGTGGAAGAACGAGTACATGGTTATCAATAGAATTATAAATAAATGTACAAAATAAAAAAATAAACAGGAAAAATAAAGCATTTGGAATCGAATAGATGCTATCGATACTGACAGAACGTACAGAGAACCTTGCAATTCATCCGCCAGAGCCAAGTTGGCCTAGGGACCGCGTTTCAGCACCTAAAGCTGAAGATTTCTGGCTGAGAAGAATCACTTATTGCGAGGCATTTTTATCAGAGAGCACCACAATCTGGCAGTTGTAAGTACAGCCAACCCCCACATATTGTTTCAACATTCTGTATATACAGTATGTAGGCTGTCAGAGCCCTAAACACAAAGTTCGAAAAAGAATAACTTTCTTGAATTCTTTTTTTTTTTTTTTTTTACTCCCAACCAACATGTATCAGCTCCTCCACCCACACTTGAGAGGAGGCCTGGGCTGATCACCAGTCCGCCGGGATTGCATACTTGACTTGCTTATATGTGGGCTGTATTTACAGAAGGTCAGGTTTCCACACAGATATCTGAAAAGTCCTATTTTGAAGAGTCAGAAATCCTTTTAAAGGTGACGGGGTTTACCCTTATCATCATGCAAATGCAGGCATCAAACGGCATCTGCTCTATTCCGTGTCTATATACGCGCAACAAGGCGAGATCGAAATCGTCAAGCGCCTTCGTATTGTTTTTTCGTCTAGAATAAATAACCAAGGCAGTGTCAGTGAAAGTGCAGCACATCATGAAATGAGCAGATTTCCCCTGGGGAATGTTTTAAGTTTTAGGACTCAAAGGTGACCCGGGTGTTCTTAAAGACATCAGATGAGCTGGAGTAACTGGAGTATAAAAATAGAATTCCAATACGGACTTTATTTTAATGCTCAACCTCTATTGAACAAACTTCCGAACCTCCTGATCTCATATTTCGTCGTTCATGTTGTTATACCATAGTGCCAGATGGGAAGGGTTAACTCAGTGGTTAAGATGTTGGACTCCTGATCAGAAGGTTGTGAGTTCAAATCGCACCACCGCTAAACTGCCACTGCAGGGCCCCTAACAAAGGCCCTTAACTGCTCAGGTGTATCAACAAGATAATTGTAATAAAAGTCACTCTAAATAAGGCGTCAGCCGAATAGAGTAAATGTAAAGGTCGTTGATTCCTATAACATTCAACATGTATTGAGACACCTGATTTGACACCTGTGGAAAATTTTGATTGGCCTCAAACTTTTTACCCTGTGGAATACTTTTGGGATGAATTGGAATGCTGACAGCACCCCAGACCCCCTCATTTCACCTATACCAGTACCTGATTTACCTGAACACCCTTGTGGCTGAATGAGCACAAATCTAGTGGAACATCTTCCCAGAATATTAGGTGTCTTAGGTACAACAAATCCATATGTCATAATCCAAGGAAAGTTAATGCAAGGTACAAACTACACTATATGGACAAAGGTATTGGAAAAACATAGCTTTTCCAGCCATTAGTGGTGGTTTTACAAACTGGTACCACAAATTTAGAGCCAGTTTCAGTTTGGTTTCTCTTTTAAGGTTTCACCTCAGGGAATTTCTTCCTCACCATTATCACCACTCATTGGTTTGCTCATTGGGGATAAACTGATTGGCACAAATTTATGATTTGGATTTGTGATCTGGAATTGGATTTTATTACCTTCACAGTCACCAGATTTACAATCATATAGGACATATTTGCGCCCAGTATTTTTCCATGACCACATTCCAAAGTAACAATAGACTTGCCAAGCCTCGATTTCTGTGTATTGTACCTCTGGATTTGGCTTTGCTTTGCTCTATGTTTGTGATGTTGGATCGAGCCCTGGTTTTGCTGGTTACTGACTGCCTAAATTCTTTGCCTGTTTTCACATTTCTTAACAAAAATAACCCTTCTAAGTGTTTGTCTCCTTTTTATGACAATTCCCCAATAACAGCTCGTCCTACTGTAATGTGGTCCATTCCTTTTACACTATATAGACAAATTAAGCAATTTTTGTGTGGTTCTCTCCCAAATTGTTACCACAAAATAAGAGTCACACAACTGTCTTGGATGTCTATGGATGCACTAGCATAGATTTTTCCCCTCACCTAAGACAAGAAGCCCCAAACCTGTCCACTGTGCAGAAAGCCATCTCCATGAAGATGTAGAGGTGAAGACCATCTCTAGGTTACGTATGTAACCCTAGTTCCCTGAGGGAACAAGACGCTTCATCACAACGCTTTGGGAACGCCTCCGCGTTTGCCCACGCTCTGAATCACCTGTGAAATCCGGCCAACGGCAAGGCATGATGTCACGGGCGTGGCGACCAGGAAGCTAAAAAATGCGCAAGCAGTGTAGCGACACTAGCTTCTGAAAAAGAGAAGGTGTTGCTTGGATGCAGGGAGTGTGGCTTAAAGACGCAGCGTCTTGTTTTCCCACAGTTATATACGTAACCTAGAGACGTCCCCCTTTCTGGAACTCGAGCTGCCACACAATGCATTGGGTCCGAGTGCCCAATTGTGCCACACTGACCAGTCCTTGCCTAGTGTGTGAGAACACAACCAGAACGCAGGACAGAGGAGCCGGGAGTGGCTCTAAGGTCAAGGTCATAAATCTTGACAAAGGTCAGCAGGGTGGACCAGCCCACAGCGTTGCAGATGTTAACCTCCATCCTGTATGATTCTTTTAGGCAGAGGTGGAAGGAGACACCTGCTGGAGGGGGGATTTGTGGCAGGGCTAGCAGCTTGTCCTCCTGGTGGAGCTGAGGAGAGATGGGCACCGTGCAAAGAGGTGTACATCGTCCTCTTAGGTTTAAGGCACTCTGAATGTCAGAACCTATGTACCACGGCCTGCTTGAGAGGATGACCACATTGAGGATGACCCTCAGGTCGGCCGGCTCCTAGAGCGTCTGTTTTTGGGCTTTGTGATGCTCGGAAACACCGGCCTGGGGCTGCGCCCACCGAGCAGCCCCGTGAGAGTGGCAGGGAAGGCTTTTTCGTCTTTTGAAAGCTCTAACCTCAAACGTATTGAACACTCACAGTATGGGATGAATTGGAATGCACCCCAAGCTTGATCACCTCACCTACATAATTACAATAATAACATAAGAACCTGACTTTCAAAATATTTTCTGGAACATTTTCCCAAAAAAGTGGAGGTTATTATATCTGAAATGTTAAAACAGGACATACAAATCTTATGCTCAGGTGTCCACATACTTTTGTCTGAATCGTGTACAACTAAGCAGCTAATTTGAAAATTAAGGGGGTATTTTTTCCCTTTCCACACCCCCACCAAAATCCTTGTTCATGCGTTTTTAAACAGCTGGAAGATGTGATCCTGGTTAATTTGTTTGGCTTGACTGCTAAATAAATGGCAGGGCGATTTACACCGTGCTGAATTTTCGCTGCGAAGAGAAACATTTCAAGCAGCTGTTTCTCAAACGGCCACTTACGAGAACAATTTCAGCGTGACCATTAGCAAATTAAGGACCATTAGGACCAGCCAGGGGACCGAAAACATCGGCGAGTCAGCAAGATAGCCCATTCGACCTGTTCAATCATGCTAGTTAGCACTGAGTAAAAGCTGAAAGGCTTCAGGAATGTAGAAACCCAGTATCAACAGCAGTATTGAGCAGATTTCCCTAATTATCTGATTTTCTTGAGAATATTGCTGGATTCACTCAGGCGTCGCGCTAATCGAATAGACTTCGTCGCGCTTTTAAGGAACGCAAGCTAACAGTTGACCTAATTTCTACGTTACGTTTGGACTTTTTTCCGCTTTATGGATCTACAAATGTTTGCGGACACATTAGCATTTTATTTCTATGTGCCTTTGGAATATCCCATTCTTCTGAGAAGCTCCACTAGATTTTGCTCATCCCTGTAAAGATTATCTGCTCATTCAGACATAAGGGCTTCAGTAAAGTAAGGTACGGATTTACAGTGAAGTGTGCAATCAGTGTTCCAGTTCAGTAGGTTAAAGGTGGCCACTCAAGGTCTTCTACTCCAACCCATGTACACCTTATCTTCAAGGAGCTCGTCATTGTCATGATGGAACACCTTTGGGTCTCCTAGTTCTAGTGCAACACTTTGGGGCACATATAGCTGAAAAAGTCCGATTTTCCTATTACGTTTGTCTATGTAGTGTAAAATGTCTCTAATGATTGGGTCAAAAAAATTATTCATCATCATGCTTTTACAGTGGTGTAAAAAAAATAACTTAAATACAACCAGGGGAAATTATGTAGGTGTTCTAACTAATACATGAGCCAATTTCACTTAATCTATCAAGAGATTCAAGAGATTAAACAGTAGCATTAAAAAAGTATTAATGAAAAAAAGACTTACTAAATGACTTTCTGAACTTAAATACACCATGTACAATTGCTCTAATAAATCAAATGAAGTTCAATTAGATTAGATTAGATTAGATTTCTTAGATTGGAAAAGAGAAAACGCTTCTTATATGTTGAAATAATACAATAGTTATATTATAATGTATATTCTATGTAACATAAGTGAAAAATGATGAGTGTATGAGAAACATATGAGGTGTTGGACTTGGTGCTTGGAGTACAATTATCTCATACTGACCACTTCATCTTCAACGTGGCACCTCATGGTAAAGACTCTCTGAGGATTTGAGAATTAAAATTGTTGCTCTCCTCAAAGGTGGGCAAGGCTATAAGAAGATCACTAACATCCTGGAACTGAGTTACAGTACAGTGGCCAGAGTCATGCAGAGGTTTTCCAAGACGGGTTTCCATGTCCTGTGGTCTGATGAGACTATAAACTTGTTTGTCTCATATGGTGTCCAGCATATGTGGTGACACCTTGGTGAGGAGTAACAAGAAAATTGTGTCTTGCCCACAGTCTAGCATGGTGGTGGTAGCATCATGGTCTGGGGCTGCATGAGTGCTGCTGGTACTGGGGAGCTGTGGTTTATTGAGGAAAACATAAATTCCAACATGTGCTGTGACATTCTGAAGCAGATTTCCTTCAGAAACTGCAGTTTTTCAACATAATAATGACCCCAAACACACCACCAGGATGAAACTGCCTTGCTGAGAAAGCTGAAGTTGTTGGAGTGGCCAAGTGTGTCTCCAGACCTGAACCCTATTGAGCACATGTGGGTGGTTTCCACCTTCACCTTGAAGATGCCCCACAGGTGCTCAATAGGGTGCTCTATCCATCCATCTATCCATCTATCCATCTATCTATCTATCTATCTATCTATCTATCTATCTATCTATCTATCTATCTATAATGTAGCTAATTATGCACGGCTTGCATGTTCTCCATTGAGCTACTGTTTATTCACAGCTGAGCAAAAAAAAACTCTGTGAGGAGGAGAAAAGCAGCTTTTCCACGTTTAGATGACATGCTTAGCGTGTTACATCCTGCCACAGACCGAGAGTGTGTCAAAGTCGATAAAACCCCCGTCACGTTTCAGCTGGGGGCTAATTTTAGATGATGGCATTCAAAACAGCCTTGCGAAACCACACATATCCACAGGTTGCCTTGGCAGTAAGTGGACGGTCATTTGGAAAAGGTCCGAGATCGATGGCCCACGCTGTTCTCGCTCGATGAGCATTAGCCTCCTTTTGTGAGCGAGAGCTGCTCACTCCCGGATTTGTTGATTACTTTGTTGTGGTAAATCAGCCCAGTGGAGGTGCCCTGAGCTGTGAAAATCGAATACGACTTGCTAATACGGAAAAAAAACCCAACAACAAACAGATGTCCTGTAAACCTCTGCGATTACTTCACTTTTCACCGGTGCAATTTAGTCGCAAAGCAAACACACGTGTAGTTTATCCTGAATATCTAAAATGATGTATTTGTTAGCATTAAAAGACAATTGGGATCATGTGAAGCGTTTTTTTTTGCAATGCAAATGTAGGTAAAATCCAAAATCCAAGAAATCAAAAGGCAAGTACGGTCGTAGGGACTGAGCAAATATGTCGCAGGAATCTCAAAACCAGAGTCTTATTATACAGTGTGAGTATGAGTGGGTGTGGAAAACGTGGTCTGTGGCGGCCATGTTAGCTGGTTATAGTGTTTACTTGGAACTGACATATTTCAAACAGTACTCTCTTTAAATCATGTTTGTTTGGTTTTTTTTTTGCAGAAAACAAGGACTACGATGCCTATTTATCCTACAGTAAAGTAGAGCCTGAACAGTGGAGCCAAGAGACCCAGGAGGAAGAACGTTTCGCCCTGGAGATTCTCCCTGACGTCTTGGAGAAACATTATGGGTATAAACTCTTCATCCCAGACAGGGATTTGATTACTACTGGAAGTAAGTTCAGCCTGAAATTTTGTATATTTTGTTTGTGTATTCATATGCGTTGAACATATTTGTGCGTTTGGATCAACACAAATTCATTGACGTTTTTTTGGCAAGAAAACAACCACCTGATATTTGGACAAAAGTATGCGGACTCCTGAACATAAGATTCAAACACTATCTGAAAGTGTTCAATAGGGTTGAGGTCAGAGCTCTATAGCAGGCCACTCAAGATCTTCCATGGACATTTACATTTAAAGCATTTGGCAGACGTCCTTAATGCAGATCAACTTAGACGTCCTAAACAATTGTGTGCCTCCAACAGTTTTGTGAGGAAACACATATGGATGGAATAAAAATCAGGTTGTCCCAATACTTTTATCCATATAATATAAGTTTAATGGTCAGGTGTCTGCAAACATTTGTTTGTATACAATGAATATGTGTATGTGGTACATAGTAGGCGTCCGAGATTTTTCTGAAGACTCTACATGTTAAGGTTTTAAGACATTAATGTCTTTACATGTGCATGCATCTAAATGATAATTTGTATTGTACGCAGTTCTATGTACTTGTCTGGTGTCCTGGGCCATGTTTTTGTCCTCTCATGTGGACAAACGTATAGCGACAACTGACCTTTCCATATGGTTACCACAAACTTTGGAGACACACAATTGTGTAGGATGAACTAGGAGACCTGAACCTGTTCCACCAGGACAATGTTCCTGTGCACAAAGCCAGCTCCATGAAGATGTAATGTACAGGGATTGAGGTGGTAGCTTAGTGATTGAAAATGATTTTGGATCGCAAGTGGACTTTGGAACTAGACTTTGGATCTAACGGTTGCCGGTTCAAATGCCAGAAACACCAAGGTGCCACTCCTGGGACCTTCAGCCAGGCCTTCAACCCCCAAAGCTGTATGAATGAGATAAATGTAAGTTGTTTTTGATGAGGACGTCTGCCACATGCCTTAAATGTACATATAAATGTACATGGGTTACAATGGAGGGTCTTGTGTGGCCTGCTATAGATCTCTGACCTCAACCCTATTGAACATGATGAATTGGGTCGCTATTTGCACCCCGGTCTTCCTCACCTCCTCACCTCACCTACATCAGTACCTGGCTTTACTAATGTCCTGGTGGCTGAATGATCACAAATCTAATGAAACATCTTCCCAGAAGAATGGGACCTTCCAGAAGTACAAACAAATCGTTTTGGTGTCCACCAACTTTTGTCCATGAAGTGACTCGAACCTGGTTTGAATTTGGAATTCCAGAGTATGTTATATATAAGAAACACTTGCCAACCCCCTCATGGCTGCAGGACCTCATTAGAATTTTGTCACTCTTCCATGGCATTACCTGCTTTCATTACCGGCAGTCAGCAAACAATATTAAAATGCGATCCGGGGCTTCCGTGGCTGTCAGGATCTGTGTTTGGAAATGAAGCAGATACCACGTTGCCTTGTGGTCCTTTACAAATGATTACGTACCTACTGGAGTTGCTGGAGGTGTTGATTCGAAACACTTTGGAGAAGTTTCCATCATTTGGTTTTTGCATATTATACTATTTCCAAATCGAATCTCCACTGTGTGAGAGAATATGTGTGAGGTTGAACCGGGCTTTGGATTTTATATTGGGATGAACAGAGGGATAATAAAAGAGGGATTTTTACACTATATAGACTAAAGTATGCGGACACCTGAATTTCTCCAGCCATATGTGGTTCTTCGCCAAACTGTTTGCCCAAAGCTGGTGGAACACATTTATATAAGATCTTTGGATTTAATAGCAACTTCCCAACACACTATATCCCCATTGGTATTATAAGAACCTCCACTCTTCTTGAAAAGTTAGGAAAGTCAGATACTGGTGTAAGTGAGGTGAGGAGGCCTGGGGTGCAGTCAGAGATACAGTTCATCATGTCCAATAGCGTGAAGGTCAAAGCTTTATAGCAGGCCACTCAAGGTCTTCCATTCCAAGCCATGTAAAGCAGATCTTCATGGAGCTGGCTTTGTGGTTTTGTCCAGTCATGCTGAAACAGGTTTGGGTCTCCCAGTTGAAGGAAAGGGAACATTTCATGCTACTACAATACATCCATACAAGATTCAGGTACAATTGTGTGGCTCCAAGTTTGTCCCATTGACATTGTCTTTATCGCCGTTTTTTTAAGTGTCTCATGTCTCATCGTCTCATCGTTGTCTCATGAGCGGTTTCAATCAGTGTAAAGTCGGAATGCTTTAAAAAAGGTAACTCATCCAGGCTTTGTTAGCCCTGAAGTGCCAAGAGCTAAATCATCAGGTCCAAGCGCAAAAAAAAAAAACCTAGCGCCAATTTTTCCTCCTATAAAAGTCTGTTTCTATGATAAAGTCACTGTAAATCGTTGTTTTTTTTCTTTTCTTCATTTTTATCCCATTTTAAATGCTGAATGTTTATGTTTAGGTTTCACCCTTGATCATTTCCAGGATGACACGAGACTCCTTGGAGGTACAGCTTTCTCCACTTCTGTCAGCAGTTACAGTCTGCACTCTTTTTTTTTTCCTTTTATTCCCACCTCTTTCAGACATGAATGACTCGGCGTTTAGTCTAAATCGGGATCCGGGGGTCTGAGGGCCGAGGCGATAAATCTGATAGGAGATGCTTAGATGCTTCTTGAGGGTTTACTTCTGTAATGTCAGCTCACTTCTAGTAAAAAAAAAAAAAATGGTATCATACAAAGCCACAGACAGTAAAGCAAGGATGGATGAGTGCGGGGTGGAGGGGGTGGTGGGGGGTTCATGTGTAGGTAGAGAGACAGAATAAAAGATGAAGAGAAATAGAGAGAGAAAAAGGGGAGAAAGAAGGACAGACAGATAGATGCAAAGTAAATAGTAGGACTTCCAGTTTGCTTTCTGAGGGTGTGTGTGTGTCTCTGAGCTCTTAATAACTAAACCCTATTAGCATGAGACACACACACACATGCATCCCAAAGAGTTCTGCTTTATTAGTCTTTTTGAGCACGATAGTGACATACAGCATCGATTTCAAAGTGTGAATCGACTCCTCGAATGCGCCCCCCGGAATAGGCGCCGAGCTGCGGAGTGTTTTGTGTTACGTCCCCCATTTTTATGTGTGTGTTCTCGTCCCATTTCTGTGCAGCCAAACTGTTGCCTATTCACCTCTGTCCCGGTACTTATACTTTTCCCATTTGTTTTCCGTCGGTCTCCAGCCTACATCGAGGACGTGGCCCGGTGCGTGGACCAGAGCAGGCGTCTGATCATCGTGTTGACCCCGAGCTACGTTGTGCGTCGTGGCTGGAGCATCTTCGAGCTCGAGTCGCGTCTGCGCAACATGCTGGCGAGCGGCGAGATCAAGGTGATCCTGATCGAGTGCGCCGGGCTGCGCAATGCCATCAATTACCAGGAGGTGGAGGCGCTCAAGCACGCCATCAAGCTCCTCACCGTCATCCGCTGGCCCGGGCCTGAGGGCAGCAAGCTCGGGAGCAAGTTCTGGAAGCGGCTGCGCTACGAGATGCCGTTCAAGCGGCGCGAGCGCGCTCTCTCTCACGAGCTCTCGCACGAGCTCTCGCACGAGCAGGCGCTGGATGCCGGCGAGCTCCAGAGCGTCTCCGCCCTGTCGATGGCCACCGCTGCCTCCACCGTCGTGGCCACCGCGCGGCCCGAGTTGCGCTCGGCTTTCCGCAACAGCAGCTGCCACGCTCCGATCGGACAGAAACACTACTACCGCAGCTACGGGTACGACGTCCCGCCACTGCCCACGCTGGGCCCGCATCATACCTACTACAACATCCCTATGAATCTGCTGAATGGACAGCGCACACTGGGCAAAGCACAGCGCCCCGAGCAGCAACAGCAGCAGCAGCAGCAGCAGCAGCAACTCGAAGAGCAGCACGCCAATAACGCCATGCTGCCGCTGCTCTCGCGCGAGGCGAGCATCTCCAGCGTCATCTGGTGACGTCCTCTGGAAAAGGACCACGTTTTCTTGTCTTTTTTTCAAAGCAACAGTCTTTCAACAAACTTTTGGCTACACCTTTCCTAGTAACGTAAGCGATAAAAAGGACAAAAAATACCCCACCCACACAGACACTCCATACAGACTGCTGCTGTTGATGAACTCAAGTCCAGGATCACTGGTCCTGAAAAATGTTCAGAGTGAGTCCAAAGGTCTAGAAAAACACAGAGTAGGAACTGCTGCGTTTTAGACCTCCACACACACACACACACACACACACACACACACACCCACACAGATTTGAACCCACTCACTCTGACACTTAAGGAATACAGGGTCTTGTACATATACTCGAGATTTGTTTGTAGCATTGGAATTTTTTTTTAGTTCTGACATTTTTGATTGTTTTACTCTTTTTGATCATCTCAATTTTTTTAACAAATCTGTACGGTATTAACATTTTTTTTTTAAGCGTTTTTAAATTTTTGGCGTTGTGAGGTTTTCTTTAAAAAAACAAACAAAAAAAACACAATCAACGCAGATTTTGTTTTCTTTCTTTCTTTCTTTGTTTTCTTTATTTATTTTTTTTTGCCGTTTGAACCGTGGGTATCTCAGTTTTTAGAGACTCATGAACAAAAAACACAAAAAAAAACTAAAAAAAAAAAAAAAAACTTGATTATGCAAAAAGTGCAGAAGCCTGGGAGCTCATTTCTTTTCTTCCTGAACAAGCGACCAAGCAGACGACACGAGAGAGGAAGCGAAAACGCCTCAATATGATGTTCCAGTGTCTCTTTTTTCTCTTTCTCTCACTTCTCCTCTCTCTCTCTCTCTCTTTCTCTCACTCTTTTTCTGTCATGAATCCTTTCTATCAAAAAAGAGAAATCCAACAGCTTTGCTGTTTAGCTTGATAGTTTAAAAAAAAAAAAAAAAAAAAAAAACATTCACCATTTAAAAAAAAAAAAAAGAAAAAAATCTGTATATTATTTTAAAAGAAAGAAGTATATTTTTATAAGAAAAAAAAAACTAAGAATTTGCCTGGAAAGACATCGTCGCATTTCATTCCACTAATCCTGAAAGTGTAGAGTGATTTGTTTGCACATTTGTTATTTGGCATAAAGATCTACTTTTAATTTTAATGTTTGGGAGAAAAAAAAATTAGTGATATATATATATTTTTGATTTTTGGTCAAAGTCTTCAATCAGGGATGGGTGAAAGGTAAACGAGGGGAAAGCGTATATTTGTTTGTTTGACCTTTTTTTTTTTTTTTTTTTGATTTTCTTTTTTTGAATGTCCTAGCGACTAGATATCTATTCAGTTTATGATATGAATATATAATTATATATTTCTGAAATATTTCACGTCATTATAATCAGTACGATCACCATCATCATCCTCATCCTCGGCTCTTATTTTCCCCTGCTATACTAACCTCCTGGTGGTTTAGTGCCTCCATGCACACACACTGACTTACTGTATACTTACTGTCGTACAACAAAGCACTTCCTACCGGTTAGACCTCCGTTTGCATAAGCGCTCACTTCCTGTTAGGGACATGACGTTATGGCGTCCCGGTTTTGCCTCAAAAGATCAAGTTTACCGATAGAATATACCAAGCGGCATACATGGGACACCTGAACGTGTCTTCATCCTATTCCACATTTACTCCCCATTTGCAGCAGAACCTCCGCTCTTCTGGGAAGATGTTCCACCAGATTGTGGTTGAGGAGATTTGTGCTCATTCAACCACAAGGGTGTTATAACAGTCAGGTGTTGACGTAGGTATGGTGAGGATGCATCTCAAGCTCTTCCACTCCAATCCACCCTATTTTCATGGAGCTGGCTTTGTGCACAGGGGCATTGTCATGGTCTCCTAGTGAAGGGAAAATGTCATACTACCCCATCGGTTAGCATCCGATACGGCTATGAGTCTTCAAGTTTGTGCTAGTTTACGGAGGAATGTCATACGGCTGGAAAAATGCGGTGTGAAAACCAGCTGTTCCATTCTACATATATTAGCATATGCAGATGAGATGCAAATCCGGTCATGGAGCCGCCTTCCGAATGCCTCCGCCCCTTTCTTCCTTCCTTCAGTTCAGTCAGTCCAGTGGAAAACCAGACAAAACCAAAGCTGGTCAGCATTTTTTTGGCAGGGCAGTGGAATAGAAATTACACGATCGATCTTTCGGTTTTCTTTCCTTTTTTTTTTTTTTTTTTTTTTTTTTTCTTTTTTTTTTAAATTTTTTTTTTTTTACTTTTCTCACTTTTATTTCAAAGACGTTCCCATTTCCCGGTTCAGGACAATTTGCAGTCTCATCCCCGAATCATCCTTCCATGTAAACACGACGCTCACGATCCGGGATTTGTTCCTCACAAGGCCGTGCTATAACAGAGTGTTGATTATAAAAAAATATATATATATATACATATGAATATAAATATATATAAAAAATGATATGCAAAAATATGTATATTAGATGAACGGATGGGAAACAGGGTTGTCTCAATTTACAGCTCATCGAACAAACTTTGGATATTTTTATTTCCTTTTCTTTTTTTCCGATTTGTATCTTTTTTTCTTTTTGGATTTTGAATGACTCTATTAAACTCTTCACTATTACCACATTTGTGTTCGGCTGGCTTTTACTGTCTCTGAGTTGCTGCTTCAATATATATTAAATATATATATGTGTGTGTGTGTGTGTACACACACATACAGTACACACACATGAGGGCACACAGCATGCTGGTTTTCTGCAAAGAGGAAAAAGAAGGAAGTCGATTTCAGGACAGTTTTGGACCATATGAGATGAGAATAGCTCAAAAAGACTATGCAGTAACTGGCAGAGCTAAATAAAGGTATCTATGGATGCACACACACATATACCTTGCTGTAGTGGTCACGAACACACACACATCTACACACCCACACACACTGCTTGGTGCTGTAATAGGTCAGTGGTGCAGTGCTGGCCGAGGGGTGAAGCGTCCACTTCAGGATTAATTAAGGTAATTGTGTTTGGGGGCGAATCCAGCTCGGATCAC
>MU532517.1:306200-569118 GCA_024362625.1 Silurus asotus
AACAACTTCATCACATTAAGCACCGTTTCTCAGAAAACAGGGTGTGTGTGCGTGTGTGTGTGTGTGTCTGTGTGTGTGCGCTCTATACACAACAATACACTTTTTTCCTCATTTCCATTTAGTTGTATGAGGTAAAAGTTTATAAGTAGTTATAGCCACATCTGTATTCTGTAATAGGTCTCACATTTTACTTCATTTATGCAACTAAGGAGTTAAGGGCCTTGTTTAGGGGTCCAGGTGTATCAGCTTGGTGTGGGTGGGATTTGAACTCATGACCTTCAAATCCAAAGTCTAATGCCTTCAACATTAAGCTCCGACCTCCTTACATATGGCTGGAAAAGTCAGGTGTATGAGGCCACACAGGAAATGCGCTGGTTTCCGATCTCAAGATCCTGCACGCGTGAACATATTTTACGTAAGCGTGCATGAATTATCCATTGCCTGAAACAAGCATGCATCAGTTATCAAACACACCGAAGCAAAAGCATCAAGCACAAGACATCAGAGGAACCGTGCGGAAAGGACGAGCCTCGTTTCTTTTCTTTCTCTTTGTGAAACAGTGCCATCTGTTGGTGCTCCAGCTTCGTGACGGAAGCCTTAACTGCTATTAGCATCTGCACGGTAGGGGTAAAAAGACTTTTCCCTGCCAAACCGGAGGCATATAATTTGTGTCTTTGGATGCAGTATCATGAAAGTTGAAGTAGCAGACAATTGAGGTTAAATGAAGTGAGCACAGATGAGGTGGAATGGATCTCGAGTGGCCTGCCGTCGATCTCGGACCTCTGTTGAACGTGATGAATTGGAACGCTGACTGCACCCCAGACCTCCTCACGTCACCCTTCATCAGTACCTGACTTGATAAATACAGAGCTAATTCATTCAATTCTGTCATTTATAGATTCATATATATATATATAAAACGCACTCCGGACGGCCTGAACGTCTCGAATCCGATTATAAATCGGCTTCTAAAGACCTAACGTGGTACATCAGTCAGGGTCTTAAGGGAGCCCTGGCTTTCAGCACGGGCCATGCTGTAAAACATCTCAAAACAAAGAAGCCGAAGTGATCCTCCTGAGGGCTGCTGGGAAACCGAGCAAGCTCTGAGCTCCTGAGATTGCAGACAGGAAGACGTATTTTATGTGCATTCGGATGCGACCCGTGAGGCCCGTAAGGGATGCGGCGGATAGACGCGGTAGTTTTCTGGTCTCAAAGCACAGACGCAAATCTCGCAGCGCTCGCTGTCTCGCCGGACATCAATCTCCTGATTGTGTTGTGCCCGGTGTTGTGTAGAGTTATTGGTCTGAGCGTTGTGCGATGCGGGCTAAGCCCGGACGGCCATTGTAAGAAGTGCTATAAAGGGGCAAAAGTATCAGGACGATCTATCATTCGACGCCTATGAGCAGAACGGCTTTTAATTCATGGAGACGTTATGGGTCTCTATAGAGAGAAGAAGAGAATCAAGGATAGCTTTTGTTTATTATTGGATACAAAACTTTTGCAAAATCGTAACACTTTCCCTTAATATATACTGTATATTCTGTAGTCTGTTCTACTGTGGATACTACACCAACAGCTACACAATATGGAACAAAGTACTGGACCACCTGCTTCTTCCTGCTTTCTCAATCACTTGAACTAGGAGACGCAAACCTGCTCCAGCTTGATAATTCACAAAGCCATCTGCTTGAACATATGATGTACATGAGTTGGAGTAAAAAATATTGGCCTGCTCCAGAGCTTTGACCTCAACCCCTAGTAGAACACCTTCCCAGAAAAGTAAGGGTTATTATAACAGCAAATGGGGAGTAAATGTGGAAAAAGTCTATGATGGTATGAAGAAGAAACCCTGAGAGGAACCAGACATCTTCATCTCGGTGGTCCCAAGAGTACGATTATAAATCATTAACATTACAAACACCGGAGACTGAGAAATATCATGAGCACTGGAGTGTGTGATTATGAGTATTATCCTTTCTAACGTCTTATACCATTCGGTTTTAGTTGTGGAACCAGGAGCTCCTGAGCGACTCATAAATTGGCCCAATATCAGAGATCATTATAGATTCACCACCAACTCCTCCATGTGCCTTTAAATGGTTAATGATGGAGCAACAGCGGTTGTAGAATGTTTTTTTGGAGTATCGATTAAGAGGTTGTTTATCCTCAAAATCCGAAATCTTCATGAGGTGAGATCAAACTCGAATCAGTACGTCTCTAGGTGGCTCGGGATCCTCGTGGGGTCGGATCTTCTCTTTGAAGGTCTGAAATCTTAATGAGGTGGCACACAACTGGAGCTGACACAATCTCTGTATCCCGAAAATAATATGGACCCTGCAGGATAAAATGATGAAGCAGAACCTTGAGTTTGACACATGTCACGCTTAGAGATGCTCCTCTTCCTGGTTTCACAAAAACCCAGATCTTTCGATAATCCGCATCTCGAAGCATCACACATTCCAGGTGGCTGAGTCTCTCCTGTGCAAATATTAATTTATTGATGTTTTTTTTTTAAATCAATGACAGCGTAGAGATAGTGGAGACATGACACACTGTACAGGAAAAAAAAATAAACCTTATTTTATGCACACAAAGCAAATCAATGTCAGTATGTAGACCCGCTCAGCTTATTTTCCCACTTTCTTATGCAACCCATAGGGAATTAAGGGCTATTAATATACTGTAGTTTTACTCCCAACCTAAGGGGGCGCTGTAAAACTAAGTAGATTAGAGTTTCTGGTTAATAGCATTTTCCTCCATTTTCAATTTCCTCTTCCCTTCAATGGCATTGAAAATAAATCTTTTGGAATTCAGTATAAAACTATGAAAGACTTCCTTTATTGGAAAAAAAAAGCTGAAAACAAAGAATTGAGGCAACAATGCCAAATTAAAAATGATTGGAATTCCGGTGAGTGTGATGCTACTCATCACGTGTGCAAAATTTTTTTTTTTGGCAAATATGACCTAAAAAAAAAAAAAACAACAGTCGGACTAAATAAAAGTGTTGATCATATTTGAACGCTTTACATTTTTCAAAACAATCATTAATAAAATGCCTGCTTGGTTGAATAATATATAAAATAATATTTTCTAATATTTTATCAAAATAAATTAGAGCGAATTGACGCAATACACTTTTTTTTATTATATTGATTAAATCTAGTTATAAATAAATTAGTCATTTAATTGACTTGAATAAAAAAAATCTGTTTACATTTGTTAGACGTGTGTGTGTGTGTGTGTGTGTGTGTGTGTGTTTTACTTATTTCAGAATTGACAGGATTTTTCTTTTTTTTAAATAATTAACTCTTGAAGCTACAACGCTAAAGAATCCACAGCGTTATCCGCTAGCCACTTCCTGATTAGCGGCTAGCACTATGGATTCTTTAGCGTTTCATGCATATGCAAACCTTAAACCGTATTTCCAGTACGGAGCGAGTAGCCACACTGCACAAACTCTAGTTTCTTTTTTTATACCTCTGGGATGTTGTGTATGTTGTGTAAGCACAGAGTACCACAATGCTAAAGGATGGCTAAGTCTGCAGCTAGTTAGCTTTGCTACACTAGCACGATAAGTGGAAAATGCCATTTTTTTGCTTTTAGTTGCTGATTATGAAATATGACAGAATACAACATGATGATTATACCCAGGGTACATTGCAAATGTATTCATTTGGTGTTAAAATGCTATTGCTATGCTAATTTATTCCATGTGATATAAACAACAAACACTTTTCTGTTAAATAACTCCTGGTAACCGGATATGATTACAAATTCTTCATTTGTTAAAGTGTAAATAGTTTATGTAACATTTCTAATATGTTTCTTAACACTGGTTACATGCATTTTTTTGAGGACTAGTAAGTCTGGCTGAGCCGAGAAGGAAGTCTAGACTGGTAGACGATCTTTAACGGCGTGGCCGGCCGTTGATCTGTCACCAGAGGAACATTGATTTGCGTCGAACGTGCCAGATAAGGAAATGAAGCTCTCACTTAAACACGCATGTGAATGGAATCCAACTGTCTTCCTTGAATTGTAATTATTGATTACAGTGCCATTCATTTTGCACTGTTGCTGAAAAGGCAACTGTTCATCTCAACTAACAAAACTCTTGCAAATTGGTGTAACTCGCCGAACCTAGGTACATGTTAGCGCCTTTTCTTTACTGCTATTGGATCATGCTACGCTTTTAGGCCACTTCATACTTGTCAACAGCTACCCAGGGCCCACCTTCAAACTCAGGTTTAGCCTCACATTTATATTACTGCATTTGGGAGCCTTTATGCAGAGCAAATTACAATGATCTTATCCATACAATGAAGATTAAGGGCCTTGCTCGAGGGCCCACTGTGGCAGCTTAGTAGTGGTGAGATGTGAACTCATGACCTTCTGATCAGAAGTCCAACATCATAACTAGAGTTTGTTCCTTCATCCACAACATCAAGGTTAGTATCTTTTAGTCTTATATAAGTGTTTAGAGGGCTATAATTTCAAACCCCAGCACCACCACACTGGTCCATGAGCAAGCTTTAGCCCTTGATATCCCTCAACTGCTTAGTTGTATCTTTCCTCCCTCCCTTTCCTCACCTAGTCCCTATTCCAATCCTCGAGACTCCTTCGGAAAACGTGATAATACGCTTCGTTACAATCCAGTCACGTGGCCATCCTATTCCATGCGTGCTATGGGTGGTTACTATAGACACTATACCGTACTAGGACGTGCATATTAATCCAGACCGTGCCGCCAAACCAACTATCGAAGCTGATAGAGAAAACGAACTGATACCTTTTTCCAAACCAATCAGAATCGAGGATTCGGCGGCACGAAATAATTGACTCTAGTTAGACGCGTGTCGATTGATGATGCGAGACGGAGCGTTATTAGGCTGCAAAATCATGCAGAATAATTCCTGTTACGAAACGTCTGAGGCATAAAGAGAAAAAAAAGAATGCAAATAAGGACACTCGATACCCAGGTGCGCATGCAAATCAGGGCTCTCTATAGCTAGAACAGTGTCCCTGGGACTCTCGTAAGTGTGTGTGTGTGTGTATGAGCGAGAAATTCAGCAGCTGAGGTTTGGGGAAGAGGAGCAGAATGAAGAGTCCTATTGATCACTCAGTCCCAGTTTTACAGCAAGCCTCTGAGTTATGGGCTCTGATGAGAGAAAGCGAGGGGGAGAAAGAGAGCGAGAGAAGAGATGAGAGAGGGAATATCAGAACACAATCTTTCAGTTGGCAGACGCACACAGTGACAGTGAGTTAGCTCAGACGGATTTATAAGACTGCAGGACACACACACACACACACTTTCTTCCTTCAGCCCTGGATGTCAGCTTAGTGTGTCATTGTGTGTCAGGAGATGTAACTAGGTTTAAACTCCTTAACTCTTTTTGCGAGACGTGATCTTCCTGTAAAAGATCTACACTCCTCTCTGATACCGAAAGCATCGTTATTTCGAATAAATCGCTGCGGAGGTACATTTCCACGCTGTGTATTTTTCCTTTAAAGGTAAAACAGCTATGTGATATAGAACCGATTCCCTCTGGCTTCTTTCGGTGACAGTCAAGCTGTGTGCGTCTCCATCGTTACATTTTATTTACTTCATTTTCTCTTTTTTTTTTTTTTTTATTCAATCCAGCATCGCTTCAGGTTGTACATACTTCTCTCCTGATCCATCAGTGCCACCTGAGCTGTGCTTAAGCCTATCGAATGCTTTTTTCCTCCCAGTCCTATCAGACATCTTATAGCCTCAGGCTAAAGTTTAAGTTTAGCACGGAGCTCTTATCGTCTTCAGGACGAAGGCTGGACGTCACGCGCACGAGCTATGCTAAGGAAATGACGGTTAATAATAAGTGTCATTCAGTAGACAAGCCCAGGGTTTCCTGGAGCCCCCATTTCCTTTTTACACAACCCTTAAAATATATAAAATGACAGTATAATAGTGAAATTGTATTATTACCAATATTTTGGATTATATACCAATCAGGAATAACATTATGACAGGTGAAGTGAATGACACTGATCATTAGCATCTCCAAAACTGCAGCTCTTGTGGGCTGTTCCCGGTCTGCAGTGGTCTATCGGAGGTGCTCCAAGGAAGGAACAGTGGTGAACCGGCGACAGGGTCACGGGCAGCCGAGGCTCATTGATACACGTGGGGCGTGAAGGCTTGGTCCGATCCATCAGACGAGCCTTTGTGGCTCAAATTGCTAAAGAAGTTAAAGCTGTTAATGGTGGAAGGGTCCGAACTGTTTTGGGGACCAACACTATATCAGGCAGTTGGTCATAATTTTATCGCTATCGTCCTCGTCAGATCGAAAAAAAACGTAAGTCAGGGACCATCTGTAGAGCAACATGTCTCAGGATTTGTTTTGTTGAGCAAATCAAATTTTTCGCTATTTGACACCTGCGTCGTCCTTCGTGACTTCGCAACTCTCCAAGCAGGAAGGCGCCTCTTCTGTGATCAACATCGTAGCGGATTTCTTTTCGAATATCTGAGAACGATATCTCACAATCATCAATCTCATGATTTCAGCAGATAAAACAGGACGTTGAACTAAAGCAACCGAGAGGAAATTTTTACCTACGTCGTCAATTCCAACAATATTCTGGAAGCTTTGTGTGAGGATTATTAGGTCAGGAATTTTCGGCTTGGCGTATTGACTTCTGAACTAGCGGACGCAGGACACGGATGATGGATCCCGCATGTATCCCGTGTTGGCGCTTTTCGTGCTCATTTATTGTTTCGAACCCGCTGAGTGGGTGCTCTTGTACTTTCCGAGCGACGACCTCCAGGAGTCCATTTCAACTCCAATCACCGCAGACGTCCTTTTCTTCCTCACTATAAATCCTTTCTCCGTTCCCCTAATCTAAGATACATCTCCGGATCCCAGCGTGTCGCCAAGGTCGCGGGAATTCTCAGATTGATAGCGAGGGTCGGGCGGTTTCCGTGGCGACGGGCGCAGCTTTTCTCGGTGACAGCTGCGCTTTTATTAGCACAGAGGCGAATAATTAGCTCGTTATGATCTTTAGCAATTACAGGTTTAAGTGGAAAGGAAATCTGGCCTGTCCAGGGGGGGGTGAGCCGTGATAGCGTAACGTGCGGAAGGATTGCGGACGTAATTTTACGCAGCGCCTTTTATCCGGGCCCGCGATCTTCTCCGCGCACCCCGTAGCGACGCACCTCCCTTCGCCACCACCACCCCCCACCAGAGAAGCTGAATAAATCTCACGCAACAGCTGGAGGAAATGAGCGAAATTAGCCGTAATGGAAGTCCCGGTGGAATCGAGGCACGCGGGTCTGTCAGGTGCAAAAGAGGAGAATCTATCAGGGGGCTGCTTAATTGGCACAAGGAGCAGATCAGGATTCGTAGCCGTCTTGTACTGCACTGCGTGAAGAGCCGTTTTGAGAGCTTTTGACAGGTAGCAATGTGTTACTCTACAAGGCAGAGAGAGAAAGAAAGAGAGCGCGGGAAAAACAGAGAGGGAGAGAAAAAAGGGGGAAAAAACGTGGCTAATTAAAAGCTACCTCCGTGGAATGTGATCACCTGTCACTGCCTCTTTGTTATATTACAGTACAATTACGCTCTTGAGCCACAGAAGACAAAACGAATCCTACTTTGCGATGAAAATGTGACATGAAGAGGCTCACGAGACTCCCCTCGTACAACCAGCGCGCTATTTAAAGACTACACAAAAAGGGTATGGTCTCCAGGATCTCCGATTAAGATGATCGACATTTTAATTAAAGCGACTCGTTGATCATTTCATATTTAAAATCTTCACCCAACTCTGAAAAGGGTTAATGATAGTCGAATGGAAGTCATGCTTTCTCATTAAAAAGAAAAGAAAAAAAAACATTCGTCTCCCTTTTTTTCCGCTTTACTCTTCGTGACCTCAGATCAGTATTTCTGTTAGAACTCCGCCTGTCCTTGGGCCACACGCCGAGGCTGAGACGCATTGTGTAACGTGCGATCGTTAATGAGTACGCGTCAAAAGGCTTCGTTTTTATCTGCTATTCCACTTTGAAATGTTGTGAGCAGATTTCAAACATGAGTTTGTATGTTCAAGGTCATGGATTTCACACGTATGTGAAGTGAAACTACTATTTTATTTATTTATTTTTAATTTTTTTTGCCCAGCACGCCTCATACGATTTTGAAATTGTTGAATATTTACACTGAGATAAGCATTTAGTCTGGATTATCTATCTATCTATCTATCTATCTATCTATCTATCTATCTATCTATCTATCTATCTATCTCAAAACTGGAAAACTGTTCTGCGGTCAGACGAATCAAAAGGAAAACTTTGGAAAACTGGGACGCCATGTCATCCGGACTAAAGAGGATAAGGACAACCCAAGTTTTTCTCAGCTCTCAGTTCAGAAGCCTGCATCTCTGATGGTATGGTTCAGAGCAGGCCACTAAAGATCTTCCACTCCATCCAATGTACACTATCGATTCATTAAGCCGGCTTTGTGCACAGTGGTCTCGTTGTGTCGGGACATGTTCGGGTCTTCTATCCATCTGTACGCTAGCTATTTATTTATTTATTGTCTAGTTGGTGTTCAATGAAATATAGCTACTATTGTTTATTTATTTAGAATTTTTTTTTTTTTTACTGCGGCATACCTAATTTTTTTACCTCAGTCGAATTGTCAATCCGATCTTGTCTTTCTTTAGAGATATACGTAAAGAAAGTTTCTGATATCCATGCTAATTTAGATTCAAAAGTCGGGACACTGTGCAAAATGTAAATATAAACAATGCAAAATTCATATTTTAGTCACAAAAAAAACCCTTTCAAATGCAGATCAGATTATTGGGAAAGATTTTTATTGGATGTTTTGCTTATTATAACTATATAAAAACCCTAATTGAGGGTGTCACATAGTGAGTTGAACTATCTTTTATTTAGAAATTATAAACCTTTATTAGTCGTTTGTTAAGGGGTGCATGGGTTTTTTTTTCCTTTGGACAAATTTCCTCATGGTGGGTTTATGTAAAAAACAAAAAAACTAAATCAGTGTTTTGCAAGGGGGCAAAAGTTGACAACCATGCTTTAAAAAAAAGATATGAGCATTTGGAATACATAATTATTTAAATTTTGTGTTAAATTCAATATACAAACATTAAACTACACCACTTTCGCATGAGGATTCTACTATGGATCCTCGTGCGCCACTGGTACTTCCATCACACATAAGCGCCGCTTTGCGTAACTTCCAGGTACAGTTTTCTTTGTTACGTTTAATATAAAATGCACCAATGCCCTGGATGACGTTTTCCCGCTGCTCGTTCACCGTGTTCTGTCCGCCATTCTCACAAGTGGTCGTGTTATCTTACCGTCACGCCAACCCAAATATCGAGCGGCCCAACTAATCGATAACGGCATCCGTTGACAGCAAATTTCATTATTGATTTTATCGATTAGTTGTCGCAGCTCTACTTATTGACAAAACATCTAAAAAAAAGTCGACTTACAACTAAACAGGGGGGGGGGGGGGGGGGTGTTAAGGGTAGTGGCAGCTTGGTGGTGGGGTTTAAACTTGTGATCTTCCAAACCAATGCCCATTTGACCCATTCGCCAAAACAGAACGGATTACTTTAAGGTTTCAGGAGCCGTTATTCATCTTCTGTAAGTAACCAGGAAACGTTGTGCGGTTCGTCTCGTCGTTTCTCATTTCCCTCACGTCGGCCGGCCCGATCTAGCATGCAGTCATTAACAATCCATTTCCGGGTTAAGTCGTCCTTTAAGCTTTGAGGCGTCCTACGCCGTCGTCACACAACCTGCGGCACTCACAACAGCTTGTTATCTATCGCCTTTTCCTCCAGATGTTTTCACGTATGGTTAGCCGCCTGAAGTGTGGGAGGCAGATGGGAATCTTTCGATCGCCGCTTAACGCAAAAAGGAATGGCAGGACGGGGAATTTCCAGAGCAGGTCTTACATCGTTATCAAATCAAAGGAACGAAGACCGCTGCACGAGCACAGAATATGCTGGAGTTGAGATTTTCAGGAGCGTCAAACTTCCCGATCCCTTCTCAATGTGTATGTGGAGCGCTAGATCAGGACGTGACATTCAGGATGACTCAGAAACCTTCACCATGTACTCTTCATATCACTTTTTTTTTTTTTTTGTTATTCTCAACAGAAGATGCTTGTGTAGAGTGAAAGAGAAAGAAAGGGGGAAGAAAGTAAAAAAGAGAGAGAGAGAGAGTTCCTGCCTGCATAGTGTGGTGGCTCAGGGGAGCAGATTAATTAGCCGAGATGTGCTGAAAGGTCTTCCATAACTGGATGGGCTGTGACAGCACCGCAGGCCCACAGATCAATCCATCATGATCTCCTGCCTGCTTGGGAATGAGATGAGATCGCTTGGGGAACTGGAGTGTGTGTGTGTGTGTGTGTAAGACTGTGACTGTCAAACACTGACTTTAACTTGAGCTGCTGTAGATTGAGCAGAGGGACATATTTCACCTTCTTCCAAGAGCGAGTGTTGAATACAGGAAGAGATTCAGCACTGGCGCTGACCATCGCTGCTGTAACTGTTTTGAATGTACATGACGATAACCAATGAGAATGTATAATTAATTTCCCTATAAAATGTGATAATTAATAAAATAACCTCTCTCTCATCCATAATATGTATATATACTGTAAATGACACACGTTTTACAGTCTCTCTTTTTTTTTTTTTATCTCTCCTTCATTTTCATCCTCATCTTCCACTTTAGCAGAAGGAGATTAGAAGGTTATGACCAGAGGACCGGGCCTGAACCGAGGACACCCTTGTCGCAGGTCTATTACAATCACAACCTGGGAGCGGAGAGGAAACCTGAAGAACACCGATAAAACCCTTCGTGAAAGAGAAGATTGAAGAGCAGGATTGAACCTGGAGCTTCGAGGCTGCAGGACATATTACGGTAGGTTGTTTTTTTATTTTCGAATCGATAATTATGGTGCCCACAATGACGCAAGCTGATATTTTATGCTATTGTTATTTCAAAAAATATAGAAAGATCATTTTCAAGGTGCCAGGTCGCCTCAAGCGCTCTGGACTTTTTACTTTACACTGCTATGACTAATGCTTTCAGAGACCCGAACATATGGTGTCCTGTCCCGAATCGCCCAAGCGCGTCCAATCGTGTCACAAGGACACAACGGTGTTTTACATTCCGGCGCCTGTGTTCGAGCACTTTGTTTTGGTCGAATGAAAGTTTGTTAAAGCTGATATGCATCCCCCCCACCCCACCCCCCATCTTTTTTTTTGTGTCCAAAAAACGCAAAACATGTTCTCTGCCCTCAAAGTGATGTTTCCAGCATTGTGTATTTGAGCTCCACGTTTGTAGGTTCACACTGCCCTCTTCTGGTAAGACACATTTACTGTCAATTTTTTTTCTCAATTTGCTTTTTCTTTCTTTAAGCGAAGAAGCCAAAAATTCAAAGGTGTTGGAATAAATGCATGGGGTGTATTGTCCATTGTGGTGAATGTATAGAAAAAAACAAACAAACAGGACAGCTTCTCAAGTTTAAATAGGTGTCAAATAAATAGCCTGCTTTATAATACGGCTGTACAAAACGACACAGAAAAGCTTATCATTTAAAAGAAGAGAAAATAAAAGATATAAAGCTATCCCCCCCCCCCCCACACACACACACCCTCCCACCCTCCCACAAACCCCTGCGAAAGAGGATCGAGTCCGATTTTGGATTCAGCAACGAGTTCAACTCAGGAGGCAATAAAGAAAATACAGTCCAGGAAAATATTGTACAAAAATAGCATGTGTAAAAATGTGTGTGTGTGTGTGTGTGTGTGTATATATGGGAAAGCCATGGAAAGCCACTGTCTGTACGCTCTGTCCCTCCTGAATCCGAAAGTGTCAGGGTCCGGCTCAGGCGGTGCCGGCTTTCTACTTCCCGTAAAACATCTCGAGAAGAAGTTCTTCCATGTTCACCGCGCCGATGAGGGGCCTGAAGAAGAGCCCTGCCACGACGTTGGAGTTGATGGATCGGAGCATCGAGAGGGCGATGAAGAGTTTGGCGAACCTCGTGGTGTCTCCTCTGTGAATCAGCTTGACATGTTCATTAAGAGCCTGGTGTGCTTCACTCTGGAGAGCCTGGATGTAGTGCTGACACTGCAGTCCGGCAATGTCTGGGAAGGGAGCACACACACACACACACACACACACACACACACACACACACACACACACACAGGTACACAATCAGTACACAATCTCTACTTTACACTTTATTGCTACATTGGAATGTACCAAACAAAAGAAGAAAAAAGTTTGGACTGATCAAAAAAATTGTGTAATTATTACTAGAAAAGATGCACTTTTTCCAGATGTTATAGTTCACATTCTTCCAGATGTTGAATGTTGAACTTTTGCTCACCTGGGTTAAACAGAACGGCTCCTTTCAGGTAGGCATACTCCTTGGTGCTGATGTCGAGGTCCCAGCATTTACTTAGGAACGCTTTAATGCCCTGGGCTTCAGCCAGCGCTACTCCTCCTCCCTCTTCTCCTCCTCCTCCTCCTCCTCCTCCTGGTCCGCCGCTGTGATGGTGATGGCGCGGGCCGTCAGGACTCTCGTGCGCGCCGGTGAGGAGTCGCTGCAGCATGCTGGGCTCGGTGCTCTCGCGCGTCTCGAAGTCCAGGCCGTCCTGCGCCATCCCGAGCACGAGCAGAGGCGCCCAGCCTCCTCGCACGAGCGCGCGCTGGTCGCCCGCGGGCAGCTCGCCGAAGCACGGCACGCTCTTGACGAAGCGCAGCGTCTTGGCGAGCACGGCCGAAGCCGCGGCGCACGTGGCGCGCGGCGCTCGCAGCGCCACCGGCCGCGCCGCGCCGCACGCGCAGGCTAACCGCAAACCGCGCGGTACTCGCTCGGACGCGCGCGGCGCGCCCTCGCGCCTCAGCAGGCTGTACAGGATGCTCGGGTGGCGCCGCTCGCCGCCGCACTCGCAGCCTTCCGCCGAATGGTGCGCCGTTGCGCGTCCGGGCTGCGACACGTGCCTCCTCTTCGGCTCGCTTCCGTGCATCGCCGCCGTGTGCGCGCGCTCTACTCCCTCCGCCGCGCGCGCACCAGTTAAAGAGTTTTTAAACGGCGCTCACCGGCGACACCACCCACTCTGACGCACGCGCGGAGGAGCTGATCCCATAAACACTGGGGGCAGGACTCCACCATCATCAAGGCTTAGTTTTTGTTCGACTTTTTTCATCGTTCCTTTAGAGAATATGTGAATATTGTGCGTGTGTGTGTGTG
Source organism: Silurus asotus (assembly GCA_024362625.1). Taxonomy (NCBI): domain Eukaryota; kingdom Metazoa; phylum Chordata; class Actinopteri; order Siluriformes; family Siluridae; genus Silurus; species Silurus asotus. The sequence continues at coordinate 319,469 of MU532517.1, forward strand.
TGTGTGTGTGTGTGTGTGTGTGTGTGTGTGGCTGCTATAATGTGTGTGGCTGCTATAATGCATTTGCATTCCAAGTACACACATGTGGAGACACTTTTCCTCACACCAAAAATGACACTTATGTCATTGTGATGGCTCATCCAGTAGATGTAGATCACATGCATGGGTTCATGTGATATTTTGTGATGTAATAATAGTAATAATAAACACACACACACACACACACACACACACACACACACACAGGCATGCTGGGTGTCTCTTGCTTTTGCTCACGCTCTCGTCCCAAAACCTCGATTCCGATCGAGCAATTTTCAACGAGCAGAATCTCTAGAAAGCCTCGCCATCGCCGTCATCGATCCCGTAATCGTTTCTCTCACGTTCCGATTGCGTGTACTTGTTTCGCGGTTAGTTACGATTTTGGCACATCGTAAGAGAACGACGACGGCAAACAAAGCGAAAAGGCCGGCGCGTTATCGGAGAAACTTTTCGAAGCCCAGGGTCAAACGTATTGTGCCAATGCATGAGAGACAGACAAATTCATATCAAGGCAAAGCTTCTCGGTTCTGAAAGGCCCGAAGGACGAGTCTGCATGTAGGCCATGAAAGCAGTCACAGAGCATTAGAATATTGTGGGATAAATGTGAACTTGCACAATTGATTTATTTGAAAGAGACCCCCCCCCCCCACACACACACACACACACACACACACACACACACACTTTTTTTTTTACCATTTATATCAAGGCCAATGTCAAGTAAACAGTCTTCATAGTGTTCCATATCCCCTCCCCTCCACACACACACAGTGTTTTGTATCCAACTGAGCTTCTGTTCAAGGTCTCCAAGTCTGACAGTCGAGCATCTCTGGGAAATTAGAATTTTTGCCTTTGATTACGGGCTCTCGGCGGCAATCGGTAAAACCGCGCGCATTCTTTTCTGGGTCATGTTCACTTCGGTGACTCGGAGAGCCAACCTTGAAGACCAGGGCACACGATGTCCTCTCCATGATCCCTCTGCAATTTCACTATAATTGCAGTTCGACCTAAGAGCAGTCTCACACACACACACACACAGGTATCTCGCAGAGTGTTGGTAATTGTAACGTCCCATCATTTCAGACAATCTCCTGCGTTGGAGGATCGTCCAGATGTGTAACGACTAATGTATATGTGGTCGGTACGTTTAAGAGTTTGACCCTTGCTTCAATGGATAATCAGATAAAAGTAAAATAAAATTTGCTTTATTGTTCCAATATTTTCGGAGGGATGCGTATATGCTGGGGGTCCGCACCTACTTCAACTACAACTTAAACCCTGTCTTGCATTTTTATATATGTTTGACCATCAATATGTATTCAATTATCCCCAATAGTGCTGCTGCAAGGAGTATCCGTATACGTTGGAGTTTCTATCCAACCAGATTCCAGCCCTCAAATCACGTGTCTAAGTCTCTTGCTTTAACCAATCAGATTGCCAGCTGGAGTCACTAGGGACCTCTAGCAGGTGTCCAATCGTGTCAGCATTTTTTACGCCCTTTGTTTGGATCAGGGGTCTCCAATCTTTTCCAAAAAGGGCCAGTGTGGGTGCAGGTTTTTATTCCAGTCCACACCAAATTCTACCTGTTCAAATCTAATGATCTTTATTTTCAATGACTATCAGGTGTGACCATTGATTGGTTGGAATGAAAACCTGCACCCACACTGGCCACAATCTTAAATATGTTTGTGTGGATTTAATAGCTGTTTTTTTTTTTTCCTTCTTCTTCTAAAAGAGGAGAAGAAACTGGTCGCTGATACACTTTCAAGGACATTTACAAGAGGGACTTTTCTAGGAAACGCCGGACAACGTGAGGAAAGGTCAGTTCAAACTTATTTTTTTTTTTTTTTTTCTCAGTCATGTTTACATCACTGACTCCCTCTGTCTCATCCTCATCAACCCCAGACTTCTTGTTACTTCTGCCTGCTCATTGTGAGTTTCTGTGGTCTCTGAGAGCCAGGAAATGATGGACAGTCGAAAATCAATAGTGAAGTAGTGATACGGGAAAAATCTCCTTTAAGTACAGTAACAGTGTTTGTACTTCGTTACTTCCCACCTCTGTATTAACTAGGGTTAATATCGATGCTTCTGCTAGAGATGATGTTTGTGGGTTGTGGCTGCAGTGAAAGGAGACCAGTTGAATTTTGTTAATCGGGTTTCCTGCTTTAGTAATGGCATCCATTCCTACTGCATGAGATTCCCGTGATCCAGTGCTCCATTATACTGAGTTTCTGTGTAATACTGATGGATTCTAAAGCCGTGGTGTCATAATGATAGTAATGAGATGGATTGATTGAGGTAGGACATCCCAGTGAAATGCACAGGTGACCACTGGTGGACAGATGTAATTGCTTCTCAGGAATAGCAGGGACGTGTACAAGGAGGCCCATAACTCATTTGACCTACTAACAGATTACTGTGCTGTATAATATGAATTTATAAGAAATCAGGCACATTGCATAAAGCAGTGATTAAACGTTCACAAGATTGAACGTTTGTCATTAGTAAGGAAGCGTTTCTCTCTTTTCCCTTGCTAGGAAACACTCAGACATGCCAGAAGTATCCAGCCAGGTTGTCATGACCTCATGAGAATAAGAAATTGGCCAAAATTAACAGCAACAACCTTGAAGATCTTTTTTAAAAAAAAACACACACACATGGCATTTGGTTTCCTACACATAATAAAAGGAGTTAAAACAAAACACTGAATTTCCCAGAATTTTCCTGCAATCAAATTCCTCTGGTTCCCTGTTGTGTTCTGAGTCCTGGCTGTTACTATAGTAACTAGTTAGATTTTCTTCTTGCTTGCTTCTCTGACTTTACTTTTATAAACTGAGGCGACCTTGTGGCTGAGAGACTTACAAATTGAAAAGTCCTCCTTTCAAGGGCTTCTGCCTTTCTGTCTGTAACTCACAGAGCTTTGGGAGAGGAAATTCATTCGTCTCACTCTCTTTCGTGCGCGCGAGTGTGTGTGCTAGCTGTCTGGAAAAGTGTGACACAACATATAGTATTGATAGCGATACAGAGATCATAGTAAGGAAATGGCTCTAATTAGAAGTTTTGATGGATCTGGAGAAAAGACACTCGTATAGACTTCAAGTTGAAATGTCTGCAGGAAATCAACTATCGCCATTTAAGGACCCATCAGTGAACAGTTCACCGAAAACAATGATGGAATTATAATAAATGGATGTTCAGGCCCACCCAGAGGAGGATGGGTTTCCCTTTTGAAGTCTTGTACTTCAATACAATCTAAGGAAGTTTTTCCAACTTGTACCATTGGCTTGATCGTTAGGGATAATCTTATAGGCACCAAATCTATCTATCTATCTATCTATCCATCCATCCATCCATCCATCCATCCATCTATCCATCCATCCATCCCAAAACTGGAAAACTGTTCTGTGGTCAGACGTATCAAAATTTAAAGTTCTTTTTGGAAAACTGGGACGCCATGTTATCCAGAGTAAAGAGGATAAGGACAACCCAAGTTGTTATTAGCGCTCAGTTCAGAAGCCTGAATCTCTAATGGTATGGGGTTGATGAGTCTTTCAGGGAAGACCCTGCATTTTCCAACATGACAATGCCAGACCACATACTGCATCAATTACAACATCATGGCGGCTTTACAGAATTTGTCAGTAACGATGTGTATTTATCCCTACTGAGCAGCCATGGTGACTGTGGTGATGAAAAACTCCCTTAGATGTTATGAGAAGGAAACCTCAGAGGAACCAGACTCAAAATGGGAACCCATCCTTATTTGTGTGATAATGAATAGGAAATAAATGAGAAACTTGCCTGATGTCCAAAATACCAACTTTAAGAACTGACTTTTCACTCATTGTCCTGTATTTCCTACATTTTTGGCATTTGACCCATTTTAATGAGATCATCCACATTCAGTGGTTCAGTGTGTTTGTGTTTATTTACAACCATGCCTCTAATGGTGTGCCAATATAACAGCTGCCAAAAGTCACTGATTGGGTAAAGAAAGGAGGTCTACATTAGTGTAGCCACCAAAAGGTCAAAGGTAACTTTGGAGCTGGAGAGAGGCAAACACAGTCCCATTATAATAAGCAGAGATTTATTTATATGTTCTATCAGTACAATAAGCCACTTTAAATATACTGTAGCTCCAGGAGCAGTCTGATTGGCTTCTGGGGAAGATAAAGTAAAGCCGGCGCCAGCTTCTGCTTGTTCACGAAGCACTCTGTGCGTATGTGTTGAATTGTCTGTCAATTGTTTGTCAGAAAAAATTATAACAATTCAAGCATCATGGTCGGAAAGAACACGGGTATGGAGCAATGGGTCACCTCCTCCCCAAGGACCCCAACATTACCCATGAAACCCCTGCGTAAACCCCCTAGTAGAAGCCCCAACTTCAACCCACCACCTTACATCGAGAGGTACAGAAACGGAGCATCATGTCTCGCAACCCCCCCTGTCCGGGATATTGCATGGCGCTTTGCTTTGAAGCCCTGTGAAGTGACAGATCTGAGAACTGTCATCTTCAATAAGATAGATTAGGACGTTCTGGGGATCCAGCTGTGAGGGGGCACGTTGCACCACAGTATCCGGTGCCCACCCAGCCCAGGTTCCCTCAGGACCCTGGTCTGTTAAGCCTGCTATTGAATGTTCCTCAGGGCTTGGCCAGCTCCAGCAAGCATCCTCCTCAGTCTTCACTTGGCCTCGTAGCGATCCAGGAGAACTTGCCGCCTCCTTCGATTCTCCTAAAGTCGCTTCAGAGCACTGCCCCAGATCTAGGCACACCAAAGGTCAGTCTCAAAAGACCTATACACTTATGAGACCACCTGGCAGTGTTCCCTCATTTTCCTGGTTGTTCATCCATTTGCAGAAATTGTAATTCCGTGTTTTGTTTTGTCTGTATACACACCGGAGATTCACCTTTTACCTATTTTAGAGAACCAGTTGATCATTGGTTGATCTTGATGCCGTTCCCTCGCCTTCATAAGTGACATTCAAGATTCAACTGCACAATTAATCGATTCAAGAAACTTTAACCAAAAAAATGTTAAATAAAAATTAAAGCTTGACATATTTTGACGATTATTTTTTTCCATTTTATATTCAATTACTTATGCAATGAACTGGTGTTCTGTTTTTTTATGTAATCTATTTAATATGCTGTTGGCAGTGTAATACTGCGGCTTGCCAACAGTTTTTTTGGATGCATTCGCATCATGTGTAAACCATGTGGCACACTGTTTGGGAAGCCTGTGCACCAAAAGTCAGTGACACAGTAAAAAGGTTATTGGGCTAAAGAGCAACTACCTTGAGGCCAAACATAACTGGAAAAGGGTGGGGCTTAGCCACAGCTCGTATAGCTGAAACTATTCAAGACTGGGCCAGTCCAAAGAAACAGTAACTTTTCTGACAACAACACTGCTCCTCTACCTGAGAGCACTATGGCATAGGGATGCTTTGCCTCAACTTAACTCAACTCAACTCAACTCAACTCAACTTAACTCAACTCAACTCAACTCAACTTAAGCTTTATTGTTATTCTTCCATATACACAGTATACAAAAGACATTAGACATTGAGTCAAGGTGCGATACATATGAGGTAGATGTGATAGATATAAGGTTTGGATGTAGGTAATGTAAGAACAGAGTTAAGTCAAGGGTGAAATGTGTGCATTATGTGTGCACAATGTCCATTGTGTAATGTTTAGCAAAATGGGTGAACGTCTATAGTAAACAGTCTATAGTTAAAAAATCAGCAGTGGCTGGGGAGCTTGCTAAGCTAAAGGGCTAAGTTGAAGAAAATTTTTTTTTTAATAATAATAAAAAATACAATAAAATAAACATGGGCTATGGTTTATTCTGTGAATCCTTTTTTTCTATGAAGGACAAATAAAAAAAAACATTCGTTTCACTTCCAATCATTTCGATTTGTGTATATAAAAGACTTTACAAGTCCAAAGATAATGTCCTTCACAGTGACATTTCTTAGATGGAGAACCTTTGGGCAAATCCAGTTATGGATATCAGACCATAAAGCATCTGAAGTAACAGTCTGCTGCAGGAGAAAGTTGGATCTTTATGTCTGATCTTTATGTGATGATATACTGCAGCATCTCCAACATCACTGCATATGAATGTCCTTCCTCAATGTAGCTTTGAATTAATTCCAGTTTCTTCCTGCTTCCGTTTACTGCTGTTATTTTCTTATATTTAAAGGTGCACTAATCGAAATAAAAAAAAAGTTTAAAGTAAACAGAGAACTTTACACATGTAGAAGAAACAAAGTTATAATTTTTCATACTTCCTGTATATCTTGAATGACAGGTGTCTCGTCCAATGATAGGTAAGTTTCCATTCACAAACTATACCTCCGTTTTTCTGATTGTTTAATTTGTCGTTGTGTTTTCAGATTTATTTTGTTTTTGTATTTGATATTTTGTTTTCAGATTTATTTTGTTTTTGCATTTGATTTATAGTTTTTGCATTTTTTTTTTTTCGTTTTTTTTTCGTTTTGTATGTTTTTTTTTATTTTGTTTTCAGATTTATTTTGTTTTTGCATTTGATATTTTGTTTTCGGATTAATTTTGTTTTTGCATTTGATCTTTTGTTTTTGCATTAGTTTTTTGTTTTCGTTTTTGTTGTTGTTGCAATTGTTATTTTGTTATCAGGTTTGTTTTTTTTGTTTTTAGATTTGTTTTTTTGTTTTTGGATTTATTTTGTTTTTGCATTTGTTTTTTTGTTTTTGCATTTGTTTTGTTTTTGCATTTGATCTTTAGTTTTTGCATTTGATCTTTAGTTTTTGCATTTGATATTTAGTTTTGGCATTTGATCTTTTTGTTTTCAAATGTATTTTGTTTTTGCATTTGATCTTTAGTTTTTGCATTTGATATTTAGTTTTTGCATTTGATCTTTTTGTTTTCAAATTTGTTTTTTTTTTGCATTTGATATTTAGTTTTTGCATTTGTTTTTTTTTTTCGGATTTCTTTTGTTTTTGCATTCAATCTTTTGGTTTTCGGATTTATTTTGTTATGGGATTTATTTTGTTTTTGCATTTGATATTTTGTTTTTGATATATGGTTTTTGCATTTGTTTTTTTTGTTTTCGGATTTGTTCGTGTTTTTGCACTTTTCGGCCACCGTAATTTCAGCTTGATATTCCTACTTGGATTCCTACTAGCCAACTCAACAATGATCAGTGCTGATCGGGATCATTGAAATGTTTAGAGCTATCTGGGTTCTGACACATTGTGAGAAAGCCTTTTCATGTAATACAAGCCATTCAAAGGTACATTCGCACGGGCGTCTTCAAGAGTTCAGTGCTTCATCTTTTGCAAGCTCTCGTTTTCAGTCGGCTCATGGCTTCAATAAACATTTAAATAGAATACGGTATGTCAGGTTTTAGCTCACACAGTGACTGAAATTCAAGTATGGACACATCCTTTTTTAACCGCTGATCTCTAGTTTCTGTATTTCGAAGATATTATAGCGAATAATATATGTGACCCTGTACACTTCTCCTAGGGAATTACAGCCAATATTTCTTAGTTGCAGGCTGTAAATATTGTGGAATTTTGTGATATGTTATAGGAAGTATGTTGGTGGTCAAGTGTATATATCTTTAATAGCCATTTGAACAATTTTAAAATACCAGGTAACAGTACATTTTAAACGAAAGGCATTATCAAATCTAAAAATAAGAACTTGAACAAATAGCCATCTGCGGCCAACAATCAGTGAGCAGGTAAGAGGCCATTAGTCAACGATGCACTTTATAAAAAACACTCCATAATGTCCCTTCAAACAGATTCCAGCTCGGCCTCCAAATACTTCTTTTCCACCATCTTGAAGTGTCCAACAATCCGGAATAGGTCTAGGTCTAAGAACCACCAAGCGTAGCATTAGGTGGTGGGTTAGAATTTGGGCATATACAAACTGTTACCATAAAGTTGGGGGCACTCAATTGTACAGGTCTTTAGAGGCGCTATAATACAATTTTGCATTCACTTGATATGGTTTACCAGAGGAACCTGAATTCTCAAAAAATTGAACAGTTAAATCCTTGTAGTATTGTTAGAGGGAAAAATAAGTTTTAATACACTTTAAAATACACTTAAAAAAATTCAAACAACAAACATTGGGTTAACTTTTAGTTTCCGCTGAAGGTTAGACCACCATATATCATTTTCTTTGGCTAATCTGCTCTTATGCAGGTTTTGCTGGTGCTACGGCTATTTTCAATGCTGTTCCATATTATTGCGTCCCCCTTTTTCGAAATGATCTCTATGGAATGGCAGATTGCCATAGAGATTCTGCCAAAGCATTAAGAACATTCCATTCCACGATCAGTCCACTTTTACTGTTAGGGTACAACTCCACTTCATTTTGGAGAGTGGCTCTAGAGGTTTCTGCCGACTCAGCCGCAATTCATCTCGAAGGTTTTAAATAGGGTTGAGGTCAGAGCTCTATAGGAGGCAACTCAAGATCTTCCATTCGAACCCATGTAAACCATATATTATCAAAAGTGAGTACACCCCTCACATTTCAGCAACAATTTCAGTATTTAGTATCTTTTCATTTTTATAGAAATAAAACTTGGATATATAAAAAGTGGTTTATGAAAAAGTTTCGAACTGTTTGTAAGAGTATCTGCAACCGAATCAATTTCTTCTCCAGCTATTAAATTCACACAAATATATATTTTAGCTTATGCAGTTTGCTACAGATTCGGGGTGCGAGCTCCGACTGGTGCGCTCTCTGACCAGCCAATCAGAGGACATGAAAATGGCAATGTTATCGGATGCCTTCTAGAAGGCCTTAGTGACTCCAACTTGCAATTAGCAGGTACTTTAAGCTATTTAAGGTGAACGCAGTGTTGATTTTCTGAAGGTCTTACTGCAACATTTGATGTGACAACTGAAATCTGATTGGAATATGAAATGATTTAGAACATGTTCATGGGGAAATATATTAAAACGTAAGTCAGTGATTCTGATGGAAGAAGAGGCCTTGCTGGCCCTGAAAGCTTGCCACTAATTTTCATAGACATACTCCATCTGTGCTGAATTTGCAGCTGTAATACATTTGTAAAAAATGTATCTGTTCTGGGGGCATGTTTTGCCTGAACAGCGCACAGAAGAGCTGCTTATCTAGTTTCCCGAAGCTAAAATAACGCCAATCTGATAGCACTGATTAAAGCTCACGATGAAAAAAGACCAGTAGCCGCAGGTTAGTGACCATGATGGGAAAGACCGGTAGCGCAGTTCCTGGCCATGACACTGCTGATAAACCTAACTGCATGTGTGTGTATGTGAAATAAGCAATGATGCCAGAGACGAGAAACGTCTGTTGTAAATGAGCTTCTGATTAGCAAAATTCAGGCCTTCGAGAAGTCTCAGGACGAAGTCAAATTACTTTGTCGCTCATTTTCTTCACCCATTAGATCAATAAATTCTTTTCTCAGTTGGATGTGATACTACAGGCGGAAAAATCTATTAATACATACGCTGTATGTACACATTTGATTATTTTGATCATTAAATTTTTAATTTTTATGTATTTTTTTTATTGTTCTGGCGCTCTGTACTTTAAAAACCTGTACTTTCTTTGTACTTACTGTTTGGTTTGATTTTTTTCTACACACACACACACACACACACACACACACACAGTTTCATGGCCATGCAGCAACAGTGGTTGTCTGCCGCTTCAGCTCAGCTCAAGGCCAGCACGCAAGCACACAAACACAAGGTCAGCCTGTTCACAGCACATAAAGGAGTATATGCCAAACACACAGCAACTCCCCTCACCCTACACACACACACACACACAAACACACAAACCCCTGCAGTACAGCAGCTTCTACTTACTTCTTTAATTGTATTGTGGGCTTTTGAAAGCAAATATATCAACACAAAATCGCCATTGTGTCCTGAATGTTGTTTTTTTATTGTCTGCTGGAGTCTAATGCTCTGCTGCTTAACATACTAACACCGTTCTATCCATTGCTAACTACACGATACAGACAAAAGTTTGTCGACACCTGACCATAACGGAAGATGGAATACGTTCCACTAGATCTTGGAGTGTGAATGTTGAGGTTTGTGTTTATTGAGCCACAAGCGTGTTAGAAATATCAGGTACTGATATGGGTCGGGTGAGGAGGCCTGGAGTTCCGGTCAGCGTTTAAGGTTTCTGTGAGGACATGGGAGCTCCAGCTGTAGAAGGATTTTCTACTCATTCCAAAAAAAAAAATGCAACGCAATAAAGCAAGATGGTAAACATGGTGACACTCCAGCACCGACTAATACAGTAGATGTGTAACAGTGCAAAAGATTTTTCAATATTTGGGCAAACAGATACGTTTGTTTATTCGAATGTATAGTGGAATGATACTGTTATATAGTCTGGTTATGAGGGCCTAAAACGCTGTGGTACCCGTTTCCCAGCAGGCAAAAGTGGTAAGCCATAATGCTGGTAGCCTTGCAGATGCAGTGTGTTATGTAAATATGCATGATGAAGAAAAAAGAGACCATGATGATCTCCTCAAACATCCATTGTCAGATCCTGAGCGCCGAGTCTGTGCAATTCCCAAACCAGGCAGGATGCACTTGCTAGTCCCTCTACAGAATGTGGTGAGCCCTTCTTTAGATTTCTCATAAAGTAGAGGTGCTACTGTGCTTTCTTTGATAAGCTGGTTTTGAGGGACCAGGTGAGGTTCTCCACCAAGGAATTTCGTGTTCTTGATGATCTCCATGGGGCTACTGCAGGCTCAAGCTGCCGCCTCCTGAATGGTGCTCCTCACATTAAACGCCATCTGTTTGACCAGTTCAGAACTTGTGCTAGATTTTGGGGTTAAGAAGTTTTGAGGATTGTGAGATCCTGAGGATATTCCAGAACACAGGTTATGTGACATTCCTGGTTAAGTTTAAGGGGAAGTAAGCAGATATCCTCAGCTTTCGGTTCCAAAATCTGAGGTAACTTTCAGGGCATGTAAGTAGCATTAGCAAGTTATGCTCTGAAACTTCAACAGAGCAGGTTCTGTTTCAGAATTAGTTCATTTCCGAGAGGTGGTGGAGCACGGCTTGCCTTTTTAAAGATGATCCATCCGATGCGGAAGCACAGATGATACAGAATCTTTCCTGTGAGAAGGTGAAAAGACCACGTATCGATTTGTTTTTGTATCCAAATAAATATTTGCGGGAGCGTTAACGATTTTACGAGAGAATCGTTCATTTGTAATGTTAATACCAAGTCAATCCATACCATCAATGTGTTGGAAACAATATATTATTGGTGTTCAATCTTTTCGTGTTCAAACCATTAATTCATTACTGGTCCCCACTAACTAGGTAATGTGATGCCACCTACCTAATCAGTAATGTTGAAGCCAACTGGCCAGGGTATCTAAGGTGCTTTTGACCTTATACAGCTCTTTGCTAAGGCAGGCAACTAGAAAGACAAAATTTTTTAACACGATTGATAGTCTGTAATACAATGACATAGCAAATATTTAGATCAGAACATTCAGCTGCAGAAATGTACTTTACACTGCTAAAATTCTGGGTGGAGGTACATGGACCCTTCTTCATGCACATCCCCAACCATACAGTATTCTGTAAAATAAATGACAATGGCAATTATGGGGGGAAGTAGTAAAAGATAACACAAGTGAACACAACATACAGTTTTTAAATGAAGGGTTTTATTTTTAAAGTGGAAAACAATATCCAAAAATATATGCCCCCCTGTTAATACTGTGGTTTATCACACCTAAGTTCAATTTCTCTTTCCACACCCAGGCCTGATTACTGCCACACCTGTTCACAATCAAGAAATCTCTTAAATAGGACCTGCCTGACAAAGCGAAGCAGACCAAAAGATCCTCAAAAGCTAGACATCATGCCGAGATCCAAAGAAATTCAGAAACAAATGAGTCATTTAGATCCATCAGTCTGGAAAAGGTTATAAAGCCATTTCTAAAGCTTTGGGACTCCAGGAACATGGACATGGAACAGTGGAGAACCTTCCCAGAAGTGGCCAGCCCACCAAAATTGCACTAAGAACACAGCGACGATGATCAGATTTGATTATCTGAAACACAGTCTGACAAACATGCAAATAAATAAGAAATCACTAAGGGGGCAACTAAGGGTATATGTGACTGTAAGTTAAAATTGCTTCCTGGAATACCCAGCCTTGGTTTGTTTGTTAATGAGGGTTGTTTCCACCAGTTAAACCTTTTGATTGGCTGTGTAAACAACCATGTAAATCCTGTAAAGACTGCAATTGGGTTAGTAAGGAGTCTAACGCCATTTCCTTTCGAACACCTCCTTATTTGTGTCTTCTGAAGATTTTGTTTGTGTCACGAATGGATACAGTACACTTTTACCAAGTAAGTAATACGACCCAGTGCCCACCTGGAACCTATGTTATACCTTTTCCTCCCTTCTGGTTTTGAACCAACCCTTTTAGCTTTGGCTAAATCCGGATTCTTAGTTTGTTCAGCTGTTTGGTTACACATTTCCTGTTGCGTAGCTGCCATAAAGCTACGGTAGGTTAAGGCCCATTATCTGATACGATACAATTGTATTAAGAAGACCCAAAGTAAACACTTTTATGATTTTCTGATCTTCTAGCATTACTTTTAGATTGACCAGTAAGATATATTCCAGTTCCTCACTGTTCAAAGCTCCGTTTTAGAGTGCTAAAAACGATAGGTACAATAATTGTCTTTAAAGATTAAAATGGTGTAAATGGGCTTCTCTTAGCGTTTTGGCATTGGTGTAAAATGCAACATTTGGCACACCGCCTGGATGCACAGTCCTCACATGGTGGTGGAAATATCATGTTGTGTAAATGCTTTTCATTAGCATTCTATAGACTTCACATTTGTGATACTAGACATGATGCTTCCTCAGAACAATGTGAGCAGTGATCAATGGTTAAAAGAAGATTGTAGGTCCATTTTGCACAAAATCAAGTTGGATTCTTTCCAGCCTTTTAGACCAATTATAACTCGAGTTCATCCAAAGCCTGATTAAAGCTACTAAAGTGCTTCGAGGCCAGAATCAAGATTAGGCCATCAAAATATCTAATGCTTTTACCATCACTATAAATCAATAAATCATTAGTTTTGAATACAAAAAAAATCTGCCTTGAAGTTCCATTTAGTCCATTGAACTACTTTTTTAGCTACTACTTTTTTCTCGCAATTTTAAGCTTCTTTTTTTTCCGACTTTATTCCGATTTATTTTCGAATAAAAAGAAAAGTTGAAATTGCAAGAAAAAAAAGTCAGAATGGGCCAGAAATGGGCTTCCATAGATTCAGGCCAAAGAAAATGACAGTTTCCCAAGTTTGGGATGATTTTTGGGGAATTTCGAGAAAAAAAGTCGGAATTTTTTTACATTTTAAATGTGGCGGAAAAGGGCTTCCATTGATTCACTAAAGCTAAGAAAACACCATAGAGTATGTTTAAATGTATTTCTATATTTTTATTTATGATTTTTTATTTGTATTTGCATTTTGAGGTAATATGGCAAATAAATGGGTTTAGTTTTTACACATATACTTGAATTAGGCTTAAACAAAAGTTAGGGGGAAACACAAACGTATGCTAATATATATGTACTCATTACATATTCTAAAAAAAGTTCAATTCTGGTTTGGACAGCATGTGAGACACATACACAATTTGCTTCTCTGTGCCATCTGGGAACTTGTGATATCAGTGCCCTCACTCACTTAGTCTTAACATCATGAGCAGCTGGTGATTCTGTTTATTCAACACAATCTTTGCCCATTTCCATGATTTGTCTTTATTCAGTAACTATGTCATGGGCTTAATTATACATTATACAGATAGAGATATATCATACAGTTATAGATTTAAGTCTCTATCACATTAGCAACCTAGTAGGTAAGCAATTCAAGATAAGGCAATAGTGTGTTTTCAGTTTTTCTTTCATGGGGGTATCCCCTTTCTGTAACTAGGACTGTCACACACTTTTGTGAGATACTGTTTAATTTGTGTAGTTTGACAAATTTCCCTTAAGTCCTTAAAAGGACCAAACGATGCCAAAGTCTTGCCTGGTCCACAGTGCATTGACCAATATTAAGAATTTCACTAGCAACCTTGTATAGTAAACATTTGTACAAATAACTTCCACGTTGTTCATTAATGATGAGAAATGGGTTGATTTTGCAGTGTAGTTTCGATAATTCTAAATTAGCCCTAGAACAGTTGATTACCTCGACAATATTTCGGTATGACTATAATGATTGGACATTTGGTGTCCCCCAGATGAGAATGCAACATTTTGTTATCGCTTGTAATTGAGATCTTTAATATAAAGGTGACACCATTTTTACAGCTCGATTTCAAACTGCTTAGTGCTCTGAAAAGCATCACTTCACTAGGTCATCTTTGAGTTTGAGTTTTGGCCTAGCTAGGCTAACGGTCCATCAGATTTTTGCAGTGTTTCTTGGAACGTTAAAAAAAAAAAAAAAAAACAGCAAAATACAGCCACTTTTCTCAATATAGGTCCATTAATGGCACATCAGGGTTAGACCAAGGTTTGTGTGTGTGTGTTTGTGTTTGCGTGCACTGAAGGTTGCTGAGGTTTTCATGGAAAATGTTGCGGTTTGCTTGTTCTCACAAGGCCCAGGCTCTTCTCTGCCTTTTGTGTAGTTCTTTGAAAGGCTGGTCTGGGAGGACTCTCTCTATCTCACGGATGGGCCGTGAATGCTCAGCCTTGGGCTTGTCCTTCTAGATGCGATGAAAAGATAAATCATTAGACGCGCAGAAGGCAGGAAAGCTAGTTTATAGACCTTGCATCACTCTCATCTGATCCATAAGAGGAAAATTTGAAGCCTACAACTTACAGTCCTTCATTTTGAAGCATAATGTCCACAGAAAAGAAATGCTGCAAGATCAAACTTGCTGGTTTGTTTAGTGATGCGGTGTAGCTTAAGGGTTTGGGAGCGGAAAACTCCAGAAACCTTACAGCTAACTTCCTTGTGAACGTTTGTAGAAACTCGTCAAGGACTGCTTTCTGCTCAATTAGCAAGTAACCCAACGTAGGCACTACTTGGGTTTTGCAGAGTAATAAAAAGCAGTAAAAATATATAGACTTGCAGGATAAGTGAGTATGAACCATGCCATAGGATATGCTAATTTAATTACTGAACAGTCATAATCTTTATAGACTGTACATCTGTCCTTGTATAATATCGTAGAAGCTTAATCAGGTTTCATATTTAAACAGAAGCACAGAAGGAGTAGAGCACTGGCCAATATCTTGATTGTGATTCATGACCTATTGTGTAACCATTAAAGTCAAGTTTATTTGTATAGCGCTTTTCACAACAGACATTGTCTCAAAGCAGCTTTACAGAAATCAACAGTCAAGGTGAACGGTGTGTATTTATCCCTGATGAGCAAGCCTTGGCGACTGTGGCACGGAAAAACTCCCTTAGATGTTATGAGGAAGAAACCTTGAGGGGAACCAGACTCAAAAGGGGAACCCATTCTCATTTGGGTGACATCAAGAGTTTGGCTTAAAGGGTTGCTTTTTACTAATCACATGTGCATTACAGCACAGTGAAATTCTCTCCTCACGTATCCAAGAGATATCAGGAAGCTGGGGTCAGATTGCAGGACCCCTCGAGCACAGAGAGTTTAGGGCCTTCCTCAAGGGCCCACAAGCTAGACTGGAAGATCAACTAAGAGGCTGTCTACAGGAACAAGACCAGTTTATGAGGAATCTCAGGTGTTTTAATGCTTGCTGCAGGATGGTAGCTATCTTCTGGGAAGTGGTAGCTTAGTGGTATTGGACTTTGAGTAATGAGTTCAAATCCCAGCCACACCAAACTGCCATTCCTGGGCCCTTAAGCAAGGCCCTCAACCCCATAGCTGCTCAATTTCCTGAATGAGAAGTCATTTTGGATATTGGCATCTACAAATGCCATAACTGGGTTATTTAGTGTTTAGTGTTATTTAGTGTTTTAGGAAACTAGGATCAATGATCAGTCGAATGTTGGGCAGTAATATAAGATGAGAAGTGTACAGGCTCTTTCACCAGCATCATACCAGGTCTTAATGTTGGTTGTTTGTGCACCTACTGTAACATTCAGACAGAAATACATTAAAAACCATCCTAATGGTATTAATGCCTAGAGTGTACAGAAAAGAGTGTACATCATGTTTCTTAGCTGAGTTGTCGTTCTGAAATGAATGAAGGCTGTCCTTGTAATATCATATACTATATGAGCTTCGAACAGGAAAGTGATGCGAGTGCAAGGCCCAAGAAAGTTACCATATAATCACTTCTAAAAGCACATCTCTAATGCGCCGTGGCCTTACCTTGAAGACTATTGTAAATGATGGTGCCAGCTGCACTTTGATAAAACAAACAAAGAGACACAACATTGTTCAGAATCTGGTAATTTGCTACTTTAACCGGCATCGTTTCGGATCTAAAACACTTTGTGTGTCATTCCTAATGGTACATTCAATTCTATCCAATCATATTTTAGCCTGCATCAATCCGCATTGAGGATTTCAGAATCAACAGTGTGGACGCCAGTAGCTTCAAATACTGTACGTTACAATGAAACTGTCGCTTTAACCAATCAGATTTCGAGTTGGCGTTTTTCAAGTCCACTAGTCAGAACTCGCAAATGGCATCTGTAGCAAACTGCACAAGCGCAAATATATTTATGTAAATTTAATAGCTTTTTTGTTCCATTCCAAGATGGCTGACAGAGAAGTAGAAATTGAATTGGTCCCAGATATATTTATTATATATATATTTATTTTTAAGTCAAGAACTTGGACAATGTGAGGAAAGGTCAACCAAAAAAAAAGTTCAAAAACCCTCAGGAGAACTGTAACTCTGGGTTCAGAGATCTCAATGGGTACTAATTCTGTATAATATGTATGGTTTCTAAAGCCGTGGCGTCATAATGATGAGGTGGATTGATTCAGGTAGGACATCACTGAAGACTCGATTGATCTCATATATGCGGAAGAGAATTCTAGAAGCAAGTTCTTGTGTAGTCTGTGTAATCTAGATATTTTCCTTGTTGGTGTTGAGGGGGATAAAATCACATTGGTTTCACACAGTACTTTTCTTATATACGTATTAGCAACCGTGAGACAAGGTAGACACAAATAATACGGTTCTCCATTAAATAGTCTAAGACCTTCTGTATGTCGTTTATGGAGGGAGAATTAACCTGGCTATCCTGGGGTAACTTAGCATAATTAAACGATGTCCCTAAATTTTTTTTGGGTAATGGGATAGGACCCATGGGAGAACCTGGAAGAAACTCAGCAAGCAGCAAGCATCAGGGGATTGGGTGTAACAATGAACTATAAAGCTGTAAGGTGGCAACACTACACGGTGCCACCATTAATTCTAATTATAAAAGCTGATTTCAATTCATTGCCGTCGAGCTGTATGTAATTCTTATATCCACTTCTTCTCTTTTTATAAAACAGCCCAAGGAAGATGTATGTACAGCGTACCGTTTTCGCTAGCAATCATTCTTTATCATGCGGGTTCACCAACACTTCTGCTGCTTATCAGACATTCGAATTTATCTTCGGCTTCAGTACATAAAACAGGTTTTTTGTCATACCCTGGACCATCGAAAGCACTTTCCCTTCTATCTATCTCTTTAAATCTCTCTCCTTTTCCAACCGCAGGTGAATCGGGTTAACCACAGTTCATCTCGTTCGCCCCCTCTTCATCACTCTGCTGCTTCCTCAGGTGGCGCATCTGTCAGCGCCCAAGCCGAGATTGATGACTGTGGCCTTTCCGTGGCGGCTTCACCAGCATGCTCTGCCAATTTTAC
This sequence comes from Silurus asotus, assembly GCA_024362625.1. Lineage (NCBI taxonomy): Eukaryota > Metazoa > Chordata > Actinopteri > Siluriformes > Siluridae > Silurus > Silurus asotus. The sequence continues at coordinate 337,354 of MU532517.1, forward strand.
ATATTAATTTATGGCTCGCAGCGCTATAATTGAGAGGGGAGGTGCCATTGGAACTGGAAGAGGGATGAAAACCACTTCACGTTTGATTTATGCTCTTTTCATTCGTTTTTTTATAGGGTTTATTTTAATAGGTCACGGAGGGCATGTGTACATAGCTTTCGCAGGTGAGTGCATGGGTTTATATTTTTAGCACAAGGTCTAAATTACAGATGACCAAGCAAGCACAGTCAATGGGAAAGAAGACAGCAAAAAAATATATACAAAATGGAAGGAATGCAATTGTGGAATTGATATGCTAGGTATATAAATGCTGTGGTTATAACTTATTTACAGATATTACGTGTCCAGAGGCTGCTGCAATTGACCACTAGTTTACGCACTTAATTGTTTATTCTAACAATAAATCAGATGCGGGTTGCGAGCTCTGACCATCCAATCAAAGGACGGGAAAATGCTGACGTGACTGGACACCCGCTAGAGGGCCTCGGAGGGGATAAATCGCAGTCCGTTTGGTTAAAGATGCAGCGTCAAGTAACATGGATTGTAGGCTAAAATCGTATAGATTGGATAGAAACTCTAAACTAAGACTTTAGGGCGTAATTTAATACATATTCATGAACAAAAAATATATTGAGTCAGTGATTCTGATTTTAGGCGAGCAAAGAAGTCTCTAAAAGCCCCTCCACAACTTATTTTTTTCAAGGGTTAGAGTGGAAATATATAGTTCAGTGACCGAGATCAGGATGGGGTCATGATGGTTATGTACACTTCATTGGCTGTGTTCAGAGTTCAGTAGGCTGACAACTGATGGGACTGTTCTTTATAGTGTGACAGCAAAGGTAGCATTTGCCAGATGGTCACAAAGTAAACAGACCATAATCGGGGTGAGAGGTGTCTTCTCATCCTTATTTAGGCTAGCAAAGCTGTCTACTGTCTTGCTAATACATCAAACAGCAGGCAAATACATCGAGATGCTAGTCAGACTTGGCTAATTCAGTTACTTGTGAGGAGAGGACACATCCTTTTGTTAAAATATTCAACAATGTCTATCTTTTCCACTAAAATCTGAAGAAGATAAAGACTCTGGCTACCTGAATGAACTAGTTAGCTTGCCATGTATCATCACTAATGAAAAATGCCCAAGCAACCAAAGGTTTTAGCAGTTAGCGTTATTAGCATGTTCCTGTTCTCTGTATATGAGACCCCTGATTCAAGGAGTTATTGGTGCAGTTGTTCAGAGGTTTTTCCAACCAGCTGTTCAGACTTCCCTCATTTATTAGCCAAATTGAATGAATTAAACGTTTATGAAAGACTAAGCAGTGCTCTCAAGCCCGCATGACTAGCCGCGACCATGTTGCCCTGATCCTGGTGTCTTGAAACGGTTGATCCCGAAATGGCAAATTAACCGTGTCTTAAATGTTCGCCCTCCAGTCCTGCTCGGAGCAGCCATTGAAATGGAAAGTGAATGCTTATTTTTTTTTCTCACACTCCTCAATGTCAGCTGGTGGGATAAGATACCGTGCATTTGTTTTTTTTTTTCTTTTCTCCCACGTCTTTACCTGATGTAATTACAAACAAGTGTCTTCCTCAAGGCCATCGCAAAACATGAAACTGAGAAGAAAAGCACCGATTTAATGAAGTGGCCGATATTTTTGAAAGCGAGCCGTGCTTCGGGCATGCGTGTATACATATGTTTATATGTTGCTCTTTATTGTTCTTTAGCTTTCCTTTATCTCCTCCATCCTCCCTCGCTTTCTCTATCTCTTTCTCTCTCTCTTTCTCTCTTCAACCTAATAAATCTGCATGCTGTCACCTGTAATAAAACCCATTTGTGGAGCACAGGATGTGAATAAGAAAGGACAAGGCCAGGGTCAGATGACTGGTGAAGGGAAGAGAGAGCAGGACAGCACTGTGCAAATGATCCATTTTCTATCTTTTCACACACACACTTACACTTTCTTCTCGTTCGTGCACGTACAGACATAAAAAAAACAGCGTTGCGACAATAATCACAAGTAGGTTTACGATTTTTTTTTCCCAAAGAAATGCGTTTGCACAAAGACATAGCCTTGAGCATACATTGCAATGGACAGACCCGGCGTTTGGAAACATAAACCGTAAATAAAATAATTTTTTTTTCCCAATTCCACTGTGTTTAATCAAAGCGTATGAAAGGAGAAAAAGAGTGGAGGATGTGGATAGTTAAATTTTTGATGGAGTGGGAAAAAAAAAAAAAAAGGAAGAGGAAGTATGGGGGTGGGGGTGTTGAGGGGTGGCCTTCATTTTGATTTGAGGTGTTCTGGCCTTGCTCTTATCCCACCTCTGGATTAATGCCGTCTCGTGTCTGGGAAATTACTTTATGAACCAATAAAAGACACTTATTTATTCCGCAATATCTCATCTGTCACGCTGCAGTCGAAGGCCCAGATCTGTTCCCACTGACTCGGCGTGGTGATGGTCTACTACGAGTCGATCTCAAAGCACAAATAGTCCAGGACCATCAGCACCACCAGGACACGTGTTCGAGAAAAGTGGTAAAATGCGTTTTTTTAGACTTTAGCTAAAAAATATTCCCGAGTTAATACTTCAAACAGTAATAAGAATTGTGTGGTAATATACATTAGGAACCCGTTACTATAATGCCCAGGTGACCCAATACTTTTGGAAATATATTGTATAAGCTCATTCAGTCACAATGGCATTAATAAATAATTAATAGATGGTGTCAATATGGTGTAGAGTGAGGAGGTCTGGGATATAGTCAGTAAACGACATGACCTCAGTGACTCCAGCTTGCGATCTGATTGGTTAAAGCAACAGCTTCAAGCAGTTTGAACTGTAGGCTCCAAGTCCTGCAGTTTTCATATCGAAAGGCCTTCGATTAAATCCCGGGCAACTTTTAATGTGACTGCTGAAATCTGATTGGATAGAAACTTTAACATATGCAGATGCTACTTGCAGCAGCCCACCCAAGAGAAATGCTGTAAAATTAAAAGAATAGATAAAAAATATGATATATTAATACGTAAGTCAGATTTATAAGTTTATATATGTAAGTCTAATAGATTTTATTAAGGCCTTGCTGGCCCTGATGGCCTGCCACAGTGTTTAATTCAGAGGAAAACTGAATGTTATGGTCTTTGAAGTTGCCTATGGGAGATTTTATATTGACGTTCTAGACAGTGGTCTCTGCTACTATTATTACAAAACTGAGAGTATTTCTTGTCTTCCAACTTTTCCAGATACTTGCAAGATCTCAGTCAGAGCGAGCTGGAGCCGTTCGTGCAGCTTGTGGTGTCCCAAAACTACGACGATCGCCCTTGAAACAGATGCGTTTTGCTTCTCCACGTTTGTCAAAAACAGAAACACACAAGCTGGCATGTTCGTGAAGGCCGGGGTGATCTCAGGTGAACTCGCATTTCGTGGACGGTCGGATATAAACAGAGGAAACGGCGGATAAGGAAGTTTTAGAAGATCCTTCAAACATTCTCTCATTAGATTGCTTTTGTGCGCAAAAAAACGACTCCGCTATAGGCACAAAAGCCTCCATGCAAATGAGAAAGAGGGACTGCTTCATATCATGAGACCTTGATCCAACCAAACAAACCCCCATGTGGACTGCATTTGCAGGCCATGGTTTCTTTTAATGATCTGCCATAAACTTCGGGTCTCCTTGAAAATGCGATTTTAAATCAATACGATTTTCATTTTCCGCGTATGAATCATGGATCCCGAAAGCTTGTTTATAGCGAAGATGTTTGGGATTTTGGTCTGGGTTTTTTTGGCGCCGACGTTCCAGTTGATTAGGAATTGAAGTACCGTCGTAACATCTGTTGCTTTAGACAGTTGCTATTTTGCCTGCAGTCCTGCGGTGATGGAATTTGTAAGGAATCTTTAGTTATACTTTTCCGGGAATTTCAAGGTGCACGACATACATTTGGGGTTTGTTATAAATGATAACAGGGTGTATGGAAAATGTATGTTTTCCATTAGTGTTGTACCAATTCGCAGCCCTGAAGTTAGAAGGATTGTATTTTTATTTAATGTTGGGTGTTCTAATGATTTAGCTCCTTTTTTTAGTGACAATTTGACACAGTAATTGAGAAATACAGGTAACAGATTCATTGGCTCACCACTTTCGACAGTCATTTGCTGCATTCCAACGTATTCCGAACTCACAAGACATATGAGGAAGTGGCAGTGAGATAGGTAAAGCTCTTGGCTACTTATCAGAAGGTCGGGGGTTCCAAGCTGCCACAGTTGGGCCCTTGAGTAAGGCCCCTAACCCTCAGGGTTCCTGTTTCAGGAATGTTGTATCATGGATGACCCTGCATCCTGATTCCAGCTTCCTACTAAATGAGAATATGCAAAGAAAGACTATCAGTGTGCTCTAATGTACATGTGACTACTGAAAGCATCTTTCTATATTGTGTGGTATTCAGAATTATTCAGTGTGAGGCACATACAGAGTATAGAAAGTCTTCTTTAGGCTCAATTTGCAATTTTTTCACTGGATTTTAGAATTGCGGGTCTCCGATTTGCTGGTATTTTGGGGTAAGAATCAACATGGCAAGCGGATATATAAAAATGGGAAAGTTTCCACCATAACTTCAGAGATTAAACATCAAAATAGTCCAGACGGAATTGCATGGTGTTCCCTACATGAAGTATGGAATGGTTGCCATGTTGGTTCGGTTTTTCTTTTCACCCGGAATAAGTCTCCAAACTTTTCCTGCTTCAAAACAACCCCAAACCAATAAGTTTCCAAATTGGACTCATCAATCCACAGGACATTTATCCTGGGAATGTGAAAGAGATACTACACAGTGTATAGTTCTAGGACGTGCTATGATTTTTTTTAATATGATAATAAATTATATAAAGATAATACACAATAAAAATGTTGTATAGAAAAACTGGTTCTGGTGTAAATGGGCCTCCTGGATCAAAGGTGGTGGAACAGTTTGTGATTGGGATGGAAGGAGTTCCTGATGATGATGATGTGTGCTCTATGCAGATATCTACTGAGGTGAAAAAGCTGAGTGGCAGGTAGATGGACGCCAGTGATTGAGGTAGTCAGGATGCTCTCCATGAAGGAGTGTTAAAAGCTAACTCGAGGCTCAGGCAACAGCTCAGGAAGGTCTTTTCCGGAAATATAGACGCCGATGCACCTGCATAGTTCTGTGTCGGAATGAAAGGAATGAAATAAATGATGATTAATCATAGAGTCACTGGCAGATTACTAGTAAAAAAATAAAGGAGTAAATTAGACTTTATTGATTTTGTTCAAATCGATTTGGAACAATTGTTTTTTCCAAAATAAATACTCTGCTTTAATCACTCATGATGGATATATAAATATTTAATAAATTTTGTTATATTTTCTTATTTTCTCCCACGAAAAAAAACAATCTCAGACATTCGATTTACTTCCCTCTCAATGGAGTCATTAACCAAAAAAAAAAAACGAAGGATATATACAATGGGATAGTTTTTCAGCCTTGGAGACGAGAACTGTGCCATATAAAGATAAATCACTTTCAAGTCTCTTTCAAATCGACTATATTCTCTCTCTCTCTCCCTTCTTTTTTCTTTCTATCAGAGTGTCTGAATGCAAGGTTTTTCATTATATGAATGACCAGGTATTTCACTTCATCCTTCACCAGATTATTTGTTTCCACAATCATGAAGTTACTGTATAAAAAAATCCGATTAAAACCTGTGAATCTGTGATGAGAAGCAAGTTTTTTCCCCTCCCTCACTTTTATTGCCCTGCGTTGCACGACCATGTAAAATAAAATTCAATCAAATTCGTAAAAAGTGAACACAAACCCGTTGACCCCATCAAGAACGGATACTTTCTGAAAAACGGCGTCTTCCCCAAACTGCTACCACAAAAACTCCGAGGCACACAGATGTTTAGGATCTTTGGAGCATGAAATTCACTCCAAAATCTAGTGGAACATCTTCCCAGAAGAGTTTACGGGTATTAAAACAGAGACCAAATGTGGAATTTAATGTAAAAGCACATCTTTTAATAATAGGCGTGGTCTCGAAGCAGCTTTACAGAGATAAAACGGCAAAAAAAAAAAAAAACCTGAGATGCCATACGCAAGAAACCTCAAGAGGAACCAGACTCAAAAGGGGAAACTCATCTGGGTGGCACAGAGTCTCCATTTATCACTGTTCCATCATTGTTGAGGTGAGCGGTGAGGCAACCTGTGGTCCTGAGCCATTGTAGTAGACTGTTGATATTAATTACAGCCCAAATCCATCCTCTGGGGATAAACGCCCAGGCTAGTTGCTGTTTGTTTTGAAGAAACTTGAAGCCTCTTGTGGATTAACGGGCGGTGACACCGAGGACTTTCGAAGTTCTGCATCATGGGTTTTAGAAGTCTGCGACCGGTACACAGGCTTATTGGAGCGTACATTTCCGTCTGTAGAGTGTCCGTGGTCTGGTGGGATTGCACGCAGGACTATGCCTCTGGAGTGGTTCTCTTTATGGTGGCGATGCTCCTGGAAGCCCATGTGCCAGAGAGAGATTTCACAAAGCATCTGTGTAGAAAATCTAGAGGTATTATTTTGTATGATATCTGTGGAAAAAAAAGAACAAAACACACTTACCTTGTAGGTGGTTGAGGTGTGAGTCAGGGACGAGTCAGGAGTTGTGAGCATTCACACTGCCCTTGTTTAGCTTTTATACCCAGCTTTATAGCAGGTTGGTCAGAGCAATAACTCAATATGAACCCAACACGATTTCCCATTGAATCGCAGTTCTCATAAAATCTCTGGGGCTTTTGGGAGATCTCAATTTCTTAGGACTTTCCAGCCTTTTATTTTGTACAACCGCATTCAAACACAGCCAGCAGACTGGTGTTGGCTTGTGGGTAGAAAACCGAAACCTTTCACTAAAGAGTTATGATGGGGAAGTTAACAATTAGGCAAGTTTTAATGTGTACATAGAGGCTTTTGTTTTTCCCCTGGAAGAAAAGTCAAACAAAAAGATTAGTCGAACCAATATTTAAAAAAAAATTGAAATAAAAGTAGCCTAATACCATGAAGGGATGAAAGAAGGAAGGAAAGAAAGAAAGAAAGGATGGATGGATGGATACTTTATTCATCCCAATGGAAAATTTACAAGGAAAAAGATAGATAGATAGATACTTTATTCATATACGAAACAATTTACAGAAGAGCCTAATACTATGGAGGGACAGAAGGAGGGAGAGAGTGAAGGAAGAAAGACAGAAAAGAATGGATGGTTGGATGGATGGATGGATGGATGGATTGATGGATGGATGGATGGATGGATACTTTATTCATCCCAATGGAAAATTTACAAGGAAAAAGATAGATGGATAGATACTTTATTCATATACGAAACAATTTACAGAAGAGCCTAATACTATGGAGGGACAGAAGGAGGGAGAGAGTGAAGGAAGAAAGAAAGACAGAAAAGAATGAATGGATAGATAGATAGATAGATAGATAGATAGATAGATAGATAGATAGATAGATAGATAGATAGATAGATAGATAAAAGTTTAAAATCTTCAGATACTGAAGGGTCAGCAGTTGAACATCGAGGGGAAAAAAAAGAGAGAGAGAGAGAGAGAGAGAGAGAGAGAGAGAGTGAGTAGTATCTAGTCTAGAGAGCAACTGCAGTGTAAATGTAATTATTAAAATAATTAGAAATATTTAATTACATTACACTCCGTATTACATTTTCCTTCTCAGAGCAGTAATTAACCACAGCAACCTCTATGAAGTGTGTGTGTGTGTGTGTGTGTGTTGCATGCCCACAACTGGAAGGAGGAGTTTGATTAGCTAATGAAGGGTCCATGTGAAAGTACGTACTTGGCCGCAACGTAAAGCTCATCCGCAGCGTCCATCCTTCCGCCTAGTGACAGTAGCAGCTCCATCCACAACACGACAGTCACAATGGTAAGAACGTTCTAATTGCTGAGTAAATACATATTATTCTGAGTGAAAATCAAAAGCTGTGAACATCATTAGTGTGTCCAGATTATCTATAATACAGTTTATCTATAGTTTGTGTTGTACTTATCATTTTTTTTATTAAATATGGCTCATTTTTGGCGAATCAATCATGGAAATATATTTGAAATTAGTAATACTTTGTATGTGTGTGATTTATACTGTGGTAAACGTATACTAGTTTGATTTTGGCCATCCATATTTTCTCTTTCGTGGCAGTACGGCTTCATTAACACATGTTTGAGAACATTGGTGGTCGAGAAGTTTGGAGAAGAGACCTGGGAGCAGCTCCGGTTACTTGCGGAAGTCCAGGACACCTTCATGACCTATGAAATTTATGATGATATCATCACCATTCGCTTGGTAAAGGAGGCATGCAAACTGCTAGGTAAGACGATTTTTTTCGTCTTTGCAAGAAGCTGTAGTTTCTGCGTAGTTTTTGTTTCTTCAGAAGATATTCTTTTTAACTCATATTCACCAAGTTCACCTCTTTCAGCTCGTGAACATCATCCGTTTTATACTTGTGTTGTATTCCTACTTAGAAACTCTGTATGAGTTCCAGGGTCAAATAAAACATTGATAAACTCAGACAGAGAAAAAAAATTAATGAAAAAAAAAAGGTTTTCAGCTGCTAGTGGGCAGTCTGTGTATGTGCGACGTCCTTGGAGACGGGTTTTGTTCTGTTTAGAGATGGTGTTAACAATGTCCCCTGAGAGCAGTGTGTCACACACGGATGCCATTGTGTGTGGACAAGGACAGGTGTGAACCATTGGACGGATCTCGCACCTGAGTCTCTTGGAAATGATAAACATTGTTACGGGTAGTGAAGTTCAGTTTTCAGTTAAGTTCAGTTAATATGCTTACCAGAAGGTCATGGGTTTGAATCCGGACACGACCAAGATGCCACTTCTGGGCCCCTAAACAAAACTTTTAATTGCTCAGCTGACTAACTGAAAATGCCTTAAATTGAATTGCCTTGACCCTTGTGTCTTATCTTCCAGATGTTTCTTCAGAGGTGGTGCTGAAGTTATTTGGGGAGTACTTCTTCAGCTTTTGTAAAATGTCGGGCTACGACGACATGCTCCGAACCCTCGGTGGAAATTTGGTGGAGTTCATCGAGAACCTTGATGCCCTCCATAGTTACTTGGCGTTATCTTACGAGGTCTGTCAACGGTCTCCATCATCTTAGTGTCTGCTTGATGTAGTGCAAGCTCAAGGCCAGGGCTCCTTGATTATTTCTTTTCTACACCTATTTGAAGTATATAAATGACTTGGTGTTCCAGACGACTTCTGTTTCCTTCTGTTTGACAAACACCTTCATCATTTTTAAAGGGTTATAATATAGTGAATGGTCAAGGTCAGCATTTGGACGCCTGCCAGCAGTGTGAGAGTCAGACACTCTTTCCATGAACTACTGTACAACTGACTTGTAAAGACAAAATGAATAATGAAAGTCCAAATCGGAAATGTAAACCCAGGGTAGATCCTGAAGGCAGGAAAGGCTGGCCTATCTAACACTGAACACCGAGAACATCCACCTTCACATTTACTCCCCATTTGCTGTTATAAGAGCCTCCAGTTTTCTGGGAAGGTGTTCCACTACATTTTGGAGTGTGATTGTGGAGATTTGTGCTCATTCAGACACAAGAGTGTTAGTAAAGTCAGGTACTGATGTAGGTGATGAGTTGAGGAGCCCTAGGGTGCGGTCAGTGTTCCAATTCGTCATGTTCAATAGGGTTGAGGTCAGAGTTCTATAGCAGATCATTCAAGATCTTCCACTCCAACCCCGTTATATCTTTAACAGAGCTGGCTGTGTGCACTGTCATGCTGGAACGGATTCGGCTGTCCTAGGCTACGTCTACACTCTTGACTGGGAGAGCAAAGAAGGTGCCGGAGCCCAAATCTTAATTAGATTCCTTGAATTCATTTTATGAATGAGGACGAATTACACTGTATTGCATCAGAGCACTGGTGAATTCTCGAATCCGATTGGATGAAAGGCTCCCCAACCAGCAGAACAGTGGTGTTCTAAAATGTCATCGTGTCCATTGTAGCCGCTAATTCAAAGCGACGAGTGCGAACGAATGAAGGACAAAGGTCAAACGTCTGTTTATAGCTAATATGACAAATTAAGATCTTATTTAGTACCATGTAAATGTAACAATGAATGGATAAAAAATTACATTTATCTATCCCGTTTCCTCAGGAGATGAACGCACCTTCGTTCCGCGTGGAGAGAACAGATGACGGCCGGACGCTTCTGCACTATTACTCAGACAGGGAAGGACTCCATCACATAGTGCCTGGTACACACAGTTCCGACAAAACAAGAACTAATTACTGCCAGAGTCTGAGATAAACTGGCGTCTGACCCTACCATTAACCACAGTGGGCAGCATTGAAAAACACTTTTTTTTTCCGCTCTTTTGTTTGTTACCATGGCTACACCTTTACACAGGCATAATCGAAGCGGTGGCGAAGGATTTCTTCGGCAGTGAAGTGACCATGAGCGTCCTCGAGCAGCCCGAGGAGGCGGAGCGCACTGGAAAGAAGGAACATGTTATTTTCCTCATGACACAAACAAGTGAAGGGACAAAGGCTGAAGAAGATGAAGGTCGAGAGCAGAGAGAGGTCGAAACGATGGTTATGTCAGGTAGGGCCGCAAGTCTCGGTAATCGGGCCAGTTTTATTTTAAAAAAGAACCAATATATTATAGTCCTTTACTGTAAAATATTAAGCAATTCATATTTTTGTATGAGTGCATGTGTTAATGACAGATTTCTTTCCATCACAGACAGTCTCCTTCCCTCGTTCTGTCCCAGGTACCCGAAGAAATTGTGGATTGATGAGAAAGCTTTCTGCAATGCTTTTCCCTTTCATATCGTATTTGACAAGGATGTGAGGACTTTTCCATGACTCTCTATTCATTGCAAAGAACTAATACACCTGATATTTTCCATCCATATGTGTCTCTCCCCCCCAAAAAAACAGTTACCACTAAATTGGAGGCATGTGAATGACGGTGCCTGTGCACAAAACCAGTTCCATGGAGATGTAGTTTATACATTGTGATGGAAGATCTTTTATTTATAGAACACTGACCTTGAGCCTTCATCTTTGGATGAATTGGAATTTGAATTGGAACGCTGACTGCACCCCAAAATCTCCACAAGTACACTCGGAAATCTAGTGCAGGGGTGTAAACTCAGGCATGGTTCATATTTGGCCCGCAAGGTCATATCAAATATGTATTAGAGCTGGCCCGCCAGTATATAGCGCATACACCCCTAATACTACAAATCCCAGAATGCTTTGTTAGTTCATTGGCTCGTTAGTCGAGACCGCTGAAAAACTCGCCGTACTCAGCGCTGAATTTACCCGCCGATTTGCAGACATTGAAGCCCAGAAATGCAGATTTGAACTGCTCAGTAATCTGTTTGTGGTTGACGTGGAAAGCGCACCAACCTTCAAATAGAGTGGATTGAACTCCAGTGTAAAGACACGCTCAAGTCAAAGTATGACTGTGTGTGTGCTGCACACTTTCCATGTTTCCTCCCCGACACACTGTTCCAACTTAGATCTTTATGAGAAAATGTTCTCTTTGATGAAAATGAACAAAACCCCATTTAGGAGTCGTCTCACTAATGAACATCTTCACTCAATCCTGAGGATTTCCTCATCTCAGAGCCTGAACCCCAGACATTTATGCACTTGCATCTAAGAAGAGATGCAGGTATCTAGCTTGAACCAATGTCCATCAGAGTAAATCAGAGGGTATGAACCGAGCTTCAATGAATGTTGTCTTTATACACTTTTTTTTACTCCAAAGCATTGACTGGTTGTCTCGATGTTGGCCTGTGAAAAAAGTTTTTCATTAAAAAGGAATTTGAAAGGCTACAGATAGAGAGAGACATAATAAGTAACGAATACCACTGATGTGTGTTTTATTTCGAATTTAATTTCTCATGTGTTTATAATATTAAGCTTTGGTTGTTCCAAATTCAATGTTTATGCAAAACTAAAGTTTGTTGCCATATGAAAAGGTTCAACATTACACATCTGAAGACATGCACAATTGCAGTCAATTTTGGCTCGCGACTTCGCCCCAGTTTTTAATTTTGGCCCACTGTGAATTTGAGTTTGACACCCCTGATCTAGTGGAACATCTTCCCAGAAAAGTTTCTTAGAGGTTATTATGATGGCAAATGTATGAACGGGATGTTAAAAAAAATCACAAATATATATTCTGAGGGTTTGTCAAGTCAGGTACAGATGTCTGGTGAGGAGGCCTGAGGTGGGGCATTTCAATTCATCACAAAAGTGTTTAGGGTTTGAGGTCAAAACATTATACCAGGCCACTCAAGATCTTCCATTCAACCCATGGAAAGAATATTTCTACAGAACTGGCTTTGTTTACAAGGGCTTTGTTTTGCTGAAAGAGCTTTGGGTCTTTCAGTTCAAAGACATCCAATACACTTGTGTGCCTCGAACATTGTGGTAAAGGTTTGGGAATAAAGCACATATGGCTGTGAAAGTCAGGTATTCCAATACTTTTGTCCTTATACTGTAATGTATGTGTTTTTGTTAACTGAGGATCATTAGCTGAGATTTTATGCTACTGTGTACCTACCTACCCACCTACCTACCCATCTACCCACCTACCTACCGACCGACTGACTGATCTATCTATCATTTAATTCATTAATTACAGTGGAACCCCAGGGTACAACATGAATTCGTTTCGAAAAAACGCTATGCTCGGACTCACATATTCTCGTAATACAAGATGCATTCACCGGGGTTCCATTGTAACAAGAATATATAATCAATTTCTCTGGCCCACATACAAATTGAGTGTAGAACCACTATATTTCAGTAATTTACTACAGAAATGAAAAGGTTGCTGGAAATGCCAAATGTACTGTGTGTGTCTTTGCAGCTGATTGTAAAACAGACTGGTGTGAACATACAGAAGTTTGTGCCAGGGCTACAAAAGGCAGGCATCCGTCTGGATGAATACTTCAGCGTGGTTCATCCTGAAGTAACCCTTAACATGTACAGCATCAAGAAGTTCATCAATAGCCAGTTTGTACTGAAGACTAAGCGGGAGATGCTTCCGGAAAGGTTTCAAAACCAGTCCATGCTCAAATTACGAGGTATTATTCTACATTTACATTTGCGCCATTTAGCAGACGCCCTTGTCCAAAAGTGCTTTGAGTCTCTAGCAATGAATAAATCTACACTGGTACGCTAGATTACAAACTTAAGATAAATCAGACCACAACTCTGTTGAATTTGGAAAAACAACGCAAACTTGGAAAGTGCAAGTTTAAGTGATTCAGGAAGAGGTAAGTCTTCAACCGTCGCAAGACAGCCAGGGATTGTAGGGGAAGTTTGTTCCACCACCTCGGTGCCAGAACAGAGTAGAGCCTTGAGGTGTACCTACCTCTTACTCTGAGAGAAGGTGGTACCAGTGGAGCAGTGCTGGAGGATCTCGGACAGCGTGGTGCAGTGCGAGATGTGATGAGGTCTCTGAGGTAATATGGTGTTTCTAAAAATGGATGAACAACCAGAAAACGAAATCGACACTACTGTACAGTAAAAGTGGGAATCCTTTTTTGACGATCTTGATTGTGAACAATGACAAAAGTACAGGCTTTAGCAAGAAATCCCCTGTGTGGTGCTTTTTGTACTAATTGTTTTAAGAATTCAAGGATGATTCAAATGCTCCAAAGCAACTGAGAAAAACTGTAAGATGGTCAAAGAAAATTGGTGTGTTTAACCAATTACAGCATTGTAAGTTTAACTACCTCTCATTGGTCTCTTGCGATCAATCAAAATCAAATAAATCAATTTTTGCTGTTGAAATTCAGATGCCATACAGAAGAACTTTATCCATCGTTGTAATCCAAACCATAGGCAATACCGAAACCATGCGCCGTCATACTGACAACATGGCTAAACATTTTTTGACGATCTTGATTGTGAACAATGACAAAAGTACAGGCTTCAGCAAGAAATCCCCTGTGTGGTGCTTTTTGTACTAATTGTTTTAAGAATTCAAGGATGATTCAAATGCTCCAAAGCAACTGAGAAAAACTGTAAGATGGTCAAAGAAAATTGGTGTGTTTAACCAATTACAGCATTGTAAGTTTAACTACCTCTCATTACAGATGTCATGCATTTACTAAAAGGGTAATGCAATGCATTATTTGCATTTTAGGCCAGATGGTGTGGATGGAGCCGCTGCAATGTATGGTGTATCTCTGCTCTCCAAAGCTGCGCAGTCTGCAGGAACTGGAGGAACGCGGCCTGCACTTGGCCGACATCGCTCAGCACGACACCACGCGTGACCTCATCCTGCTCAACCAGCAGAGGCTGGCGGAGATCGAGCTCTCCAACCAGCTCGAGCGTAAGAAGGAGGAGCTCCGCATTCTCTCTCGCCACTTGGAAATTGAAAAGAAGAAGACCGAGACACTGCTGTATGCCATGCTGCCACGTCATGTCGCTAACCAGCTCAAAGAGGGCAAGAAGGTGGAGTCAGGTAAAGGACAATTGGTCAATCTTTAGCACAACTCAATGCCATTTAAAGCTCAGAATGCATGCATTATTTTTTTTTTGCTTGCCGTCACATCAGGCGACTTCAAGGTGTGCACTATTCTCTTCAGCGACGTGGTCACCTTCACAAACATCTGCGCGGCTTGCGAACCCATCCAGATCGTCAACATGCTTAACGCCATGTACTCCAAGTTCGACCGCCTCACAAATGTTCACGATGTCTACAAGGTAAAATGAATAACTCAGTCGTTCATCATTTTGCTTCAACATACTGAGGAGCAGTCCCGAGTAATTGTTTGCCAGAGGAAACTTAAAAATACCTAATACCTAGTGTATTAGGATCACCATGCGAGAAATCATGTGATCATTTATTGCAGTGGAGGGCCATACATTTTAAACCTAGGCCTTCAGTGGTGTCAAGCCTGAATCAATCCTCCTCTTAATACCATCATGATGACACCACGGTTGGCAGTATGACAGAGTGCTGCCTCTCATAAAGCAAGAAAAACCCAGTTACTCAAATCAACAAATCTCCTTTCACTACAGCCACAACTGCACCACCCACACCTTTAGCAGTAGCATTAATATTAACCTGATAAAATGACCCCACGCATTTTTGTAGTACCTTTGAGGTGTTCTACCACAAAAGCCTCGGGGATTACGGTTTTCCTGGGGACCTGAAAAAACATTCTTTCGGCTTCTTCCATTAGGGGTCGCCATAGCGGACCATCCGCATGCTTGATTTGGCACGTTTTTACGCTGGATGCCCTTCCTAACGCAACCCTCCCTATTTATCTGGGCTTGGGACCGGCACTAAGGCTTGTGTAACCCTAATGGCTGGGGTTGGTTCCCTGACCGGGGATCAAACCCGGGCCACAGCAGTGAGAGCGCCCCATCCTAACCACTTGACCACCAGGAAACCTTCCCAGGGACCTGAAATGAGGTCAAATTATGTTTTTGGGCAAATTCTACAGGGGGAAAAAAACACTTAAAAACTGAACTGTTAAACCATTTTGGCTGACCTTTCCTCATGATGTCCAGGTTTCCTTGATAAGTCAGTCTTGTAAATGTCCTTGTAAGTGTAAATATGTTTTGGATAGAAGTTAACCAATGATTGCATTTTTATTTCAGTGGTCTGCTGCCTTTTCCCTGAAATCATGTGCTCCGTTGCAGGTGGAGACGATTGGCGATGCTTACATGGTGGTTGGTGGTGTGCCCATTCCCAAGGACACACACGCTGAGCGCGTGGCAAACTTTGCCTTGGGCATGAGGATTGCTGCCAGGGAGGTGAACAACCCTATCACAGACCAGCCAATACAGGTGCTAGAGCTTATCTGTGTTTTTCTGTGGTCACGGGGGAGATTTTGCAGCTGTGTTTATCGATGTGTTTTTCAAGAATCCACATGACACATTACTGTTTGTGTTTCAGATCAGGGTAGGTCTACACACTGGGCCTGTCCTGGCCGGTGTCGTAGGGGACAAAATGCCCCGCTATTGTCTGTTCGGTGACACAGTCAATACGGCATCCCGAATGGAGAGTCATGGAGTCCCTGACCATATACACATGAGTCCGTTCACCTACAGGTACCATACGAGTCTAAATCCACCAAAAAAAAACAACAAAACCAAATCCACCATGAAGAATTTGTGACTGTTTCTACTACAGGTTTGATACAGTGTCTGTAATGCCATTTCTTACCCATAATCTGGATGCGTTTGTCTTTTTAAACATCTTTAAAGTGTCCTTAAGGACAAGCAGTTTAAGATCCATGAAAGAGGTGAGATCCAGGTGAAAGGCAAGGGCCTGATGACGACCTACTTTCTGCTCCAGAACCTTGAACTGTCTGAGGAGCAGATCATGGGAATTGGGGAAGACGCCTCTTGTTTGTACAGAGATGACCGTAAAGAGTCGATGCAAGCGACAGAGGGTATGTTTTTTTTGTTTCCGCCATCAGTGATACAGTGGTGTGAAAAAGTGTTTCCTGAATTTTTATTTTTGTGCATGTTTGTCACACTTTAACGTTTCAGATCATCAAACATCAAGCAAGTTAGCGCAAACGCTTGATCGCAGTTGTTGCTGCTAAGGGCGGGGGGGACACATTTTCACACAAGGCCATGTAGTTTTGAATTTTGTTTTCCCTCAATAATAAACCCTTCATTTTAAAACTGCATGTTGTGTTCACTTGTGTTATCTTTTACTAATATTTAAATTAGTTTGATGATCTGAAACATTCAAGTGTGAATAACATGCAAAAAAAAGAAGAAATCAGGAAGGGGTCAAACACTTTTTTACACCACTGTATATATGCCATTTTTGTATTGCCATAGTGATTTCTATATTAGGGAATTTCCAGATCTTCTGGGAATTTCATACACAGCAGAGTGTACACTGAATGGCAGGAAGAGCAAGAAACTTCCACTGAGTGGAGGGTGTCCAGATTCAAACACCTAGTTAATGAGATGTTGATGGGAATATGGTAGCTCTGGGTCATTGAACGGAAAGTCAGGGGTCAAACATGGGTATCATCAAGCTGCCACTTTTAGGGCCACTAAGCAAGTCCCTTAAAAAAACAGTTCTCCAGGCCCAATGTATCATGGCTGACCCAGGAGCTCTGACCCCAGCTTCCTAATGCTGCTGGGATATGCCAAGAAAAATTAGCCACTTGCTGCTCCTCCGGTTCTGGTGCTAGGGGGTTATCCCAACAGAGACGTGGTGGGGGGAACTTCTCAGCTTTGCATGTTACTACCTTAGTAAGTCTGAGGAATATTCCCTTGGTTTCTTTAGCCATCTAAATACACACATGTTACTGACAGAAATGTCCAATGGTGTTTACACATCTTTAATTTATAAGAATGCGGGATGGTCAAGACTTTGGCTCGCACATCATTTATAATGGTACAAATTGGGGTCATTCGCCTGAAATCTTTGCAAGTTCCCTTTGTCACCAGATAAAGCAAAAGAAGTGGAAGAAGTGAGGACATCTCCTACCAAAGTGCAAAGCAGCAGCTCCTCCCCCAGTCTTTCTTCTGATGAGCCTTCACCCCTTCCTGTCACGGATGACACTTCGCCATATTTCATTGCGGCCGACTCTCCTCAACATGATGTACTTCATTACGTGCCTGATTACTCCGAACCCATAGAGAACGGCCTTCATTCTGAAAATGTGTACATCAACTCTCGTCTCTGTATACTTCTTTAAATGTGGGTACACCTAACCTTCATATAAGTATGATTTGTGCAAATATTACATATCCAATAGGGGCTTTAGAACAGATTATTATACAACCCAGGAGTTCTGAGAGTTTGGACACTGTGTACAATGGAAATAAAAACACAATGCAATGATTTGCAAATCTCATAAACCCATACTTTATTCAGACAAGAACAACAAATAAAAGCATATCAAATGTTTGAATTTTGAGAAACAAAAAGCGATGGCTGTAACATGTCTCAAAAAAAGTTGGGATGGGGCAACTAAAGTATGGGGGAAAAGTGCGTTATTAAAATTTACACATCAGGTCAGTGAGGATATAAATGATTTGGTAGAAATTGTGTATCTTGGAGAGGCAAAGGTTTTCAGAAGTAAAAATGGGCAGAGCTTCAGAAATCTACAAAAGTCTGTATTCGAAAATCGTTCCACAATTTGTAGACGATGTTCCTCAACATAAAATTGCACAACAAATGCTTCCAGAAAACTTCTATTTCAAAGAAAGGCCTTGCTTACTAAATATTGCATCTATTACAATAGCATGACTTCATATTAGAAGATGGATGGAGATGGTCTGCCTGCAGTCTAGACCTTTTTACAGATTAAAAAAAACATTTGGCACATTGTAAAATGAAAAACACAACAGGACAACATTCCTCACCTAAAATTTCAGCAATTGGTCTCCTCAGTTCCCAGATGTATATGGACAGATGATGTGATGCTTCAAAAATGACTATGACTATGCATTTGATTACTAGCTTTACAAATCATTGCATTCTGATTCACATTTTACATAGTATCCCAACTTCTTTTTGGTGTATTGGTCTATTGGTGCGGGTTTGTGTGTTACCATAGGTTTGCAAACATCTGCATAAATATATTTTACTATATTTGAATTTTAATTTATTTAAGACCACTGTTTAAAAATGTCACATTGTTACTCTTGAATGATCCATTAAAGCCGACCTATATTGTACGCTCGTTTTCTGCAAACATGTTTTTGCTAGCAAAGTGCTAAATGATGTCAAGTAGCATTTGCCTTCCATCCGTGCTCCTGTACCTGATCACTGCTATATGGATAAAATTATCAACACAAACTTAGAAATCGTCTCTACACTAGGAGACCCAAACTGCACCCCAAAAAAAATGTGGAGGAACATCCTCCTAGAAAAGTGTAGGTTATTGAAAGAGTGAATGGGAATTGAATGTGGGATTGGAAGTTAAAAAAGGCACATAGAATCCTTATGGGCAGGCGTGCAGCCTGGACTAGATACATTCATGTTACCTAACTTTAAGAAAGAAAAACCCACGTAGGAGTTAATTCCAGGGCACATCTAGAATCATTACCCTCACACTAGTTAGGTCAATTGTTGGTTCATATACAAGCAATTCTACTCATATAACTGCATTGTTTATTATAATTAAAAGATACTAAGGTCCTGTAAAGATCTGCATTCCGTATAATCTTCCGAAACAATCAACTAGCAGAACGATACCGCAAATGTGTCCAGCAGGGAAATTTATTTACATGGCCATTACCATGCAGTAGGTCCCGACTAGTGAATTCGATACCTTGTTTCCGTACAGCTGCAATCAATGTGAGCACCAAACCGTCTGGCTGTGAGTTTGGGGGGGGAATTTAGATGGACGTAGAATTACTCTCAGATTGGCTACGGCAGCTCTCCGAGACCTCAGACAGGAGGCCTCAGGCCACGCTTCATTTGCACCTGTTTTCTCCCGACACGCGACACCGTGTGAAAACTCAAACCCCAGCACACGGTACTAATCACTCTCTGGAGAAATCATCCACATGCCCTGGAGTTGTTGGGTTTTTTTTGTCGTTTTTTCAAAATGGAAATCAGATGTGGCTAATACAAATGACAGACGGTTAACATCAGCCAGGGTAGTAGCTAACAGCCGTTAACCCTGCGGTGCTCCGGGTTTGAATTTACATGCACCTTCAGGGCACAGCACTTTTTTTTTAATGTGATTGATGCTTACTTTAAATATAGTCTATAGAGAGAATACACCAAAAACCTGACTTTTTCAGGGTCTTTTCCAAACTGTTCAAACTGTGGAGGTAAACAAAAAATTTTATAGGATGAGATCTTCCCCTGTGCATTAAGAAAGCTCTATGAAGGTTTGGATTGAAGTGGAAGATCTTGAGTGGCCTGCTATAGAGCTTTACCTCAACCCCATTGAAGATAATGAATTGGAGGAATGGGGGGGGGGGTGCTGAAAGAGCGAACGGGGAATAGGCACATAGGAATCTTAAGACAGGTGTCCACAAACGTTTGTTTATAGAACCTGGTTTATTTTTGCTAATATTAAAGATATCAAAAGCTAAACAAATTCCCGTTTTAATAAAATACGGTCAACCCGTCGATAATTCGAGGGGTCTCGTTTGAAAAGTTGCGGATCGCCTTAAAATTCGCGGGATTCCGCAGGAATACGATTTTAAAACTATTTTTCACTAACAAAATGAATACGTAATAGTAACGATGTCTAGATCAGCGGCCCTTTCAGGTGTGGCGGATAAATACAAGAAAATAAAATGATACGACCATAAAAACGGGAAATTTCTGAATAAAATAATAAACGTGAATCCAGTGTATTGTTTTTTGTTTATTTTGCGAGCACGGGGGGTTGAATTTAGCGGGAATGTATTATGTGTTAGCGGCCGGAGCCCCTTTAAGAAGGTAGCGGATGGAGGTGAGGCCATTTTTTTGGGTAATTTTCCCAAAAAAAAACATCAATCAGAATCAGATAATAAATAAAAGGGAAATAATGTAAGTTATGTATTCTTTCAGTGCGGCCCGGGGAACCAATTGACAACCAGGTGGACGGGATCACTTGTCTAGAAGAATTCACTGAGGTACCACCTAAGGTTCGGATCTCGCGGAGGGTCTTAGAACGTAACCCCTGCGAAATCCGTGGGACCACTGTATTGTGACTATCGGACAAATTTTTTCCTAATTGGACAAGTTCGATCCTGCCGATTTGTCCAGTTGGGTTCTTTTTTTTTTCTCCCTAAGAGACATGGCCCACCACCATGTTGTTGTTTCTGACTAGTGAAGTCCAACCTGAAGCTTTCCTGGTGTTGGGCAAGCATTGGAACATTTTCATTACACTTTCATCAACGAGCACATGCCTTGAAGGGCGTTTTGAGAGTTTTTGAATAATACATTTTTGCTAGTTAGGTCAATTGTTGGTGCAGATACAAGCAATCCGACTCGTATAACCATATTGTAAAGATACAAGATTTTGAGCTAAACTTCCAAAGAGATCGATATCTAATCTAGTGGAACATTTTCCCAGAAGAGTGGAGGTTAATTATATTAGTTATAAATGGGGATTAAATGGGAAATGGGCTGGTTTTGTTTTTTTTGTCCATTTTCATTGTATGAGGGAAAAAAATGGAGAAAAACATGTTGAATTTAAATCCCAACAGTCCATTATGCTCCAAAACTACTTTATTCTCTTAAAGCTGTAGTCAGATTGCTTCTTACTAAATATTACAAAAATCATAGACGAAAACAAAAATGTTCAAGGAAGGAAGAGCACATCGGGTTGCATCCTTCGCTTTCCGTTCCGCTTAAGCTTGACACGAAGTTGCCAATTCAGTAAAAAGAAAAAAAAAAAACTTCGCTTTCCGTTCCGCTTAAGCTTGACACGAAGTTGCCAATTCAGTAAAAAGAAAAAAAAAAAAAAAAAAAAGAGAAGTTGATTCTCTAGTTGTTCGTTCTTGCAGTCACGAACCTTAAAAAAAATTCTTCTTACAATTTTCAATACTTATTCCGGGGAAATTATTTGCCAGAAATGACAAAGATGTCCGTTGGGTAACATACAATGTAAATCAGGGTAAAGGAGTTAAAGCTGGATGTGCAATATTGGGGGTTCACTCTTCATTTCACCATCAGGCAGAATGTGCTATGTACAAGTTAGATAAAAGTAAAAAAAATGAAATAAAATATGTCCTGTATACGCTTATACGCATTTCGTGTTTCTACATTAAATACATCGAGAGAAGTTCCTCTGGTGAATCAAAGGAATACAGGGGGATATGACCGCTAAAAATCTGGCAACTTCATAATAAAAAAAAAGGGTGTATTTGCATAAGTACTGCGTAAACACCGGAGGGTGCCAGGTGCTCGACGAAAAGCCAAAAACGTGAAAAAAAAGAAAAAAAGAAATAGGACTTAGTATTCAGAATGTCTGCGTAATTTTTTTCCCTCACATTTTCTGGAAAAAAATCGAAGAAGTTAAAAATTAGCGATCGCGAATAGAACGCGCAGATTTTTCGCTTGTTATCCGAATCGCGGGTTAACGGGATTTCGATTAGTTTATCGTCGCAAAATATCTGAAGAATCCCTCCTTTTTTTAAAAAAATTTATTTATTTATTTTTAAGCCTCTCGTGGTTTTGATGTCCACGTCGATGAATCCTAAAAATTCTTACCATAAAACAGCTTCGGAGGCAACGTGCTCAGGTGCAATAGTTTTTCCTGCTCGCTTTAGGCAGACATTTTGAAAATGAGAATAATTAAAAAAGTACAATTACCTTTCAACATCAGAACACTCACAGTTTCGCCACTCGCTTGGCACTGTAACTAAAACCTTAGTCGAGGTTTCTCTTCACAAAAAAAAAAAGGCTACATATCACTTGTGAAATCCCAAACGGATTTCTAGACTCCTCACCGAATATTTATCTGGAAAACAAACAAAAACAATACAAACATTCACCCTTTTTTTTTTTTGTTCCCCCCCTATTTTCATATTAAAGTGCAACACGTTTCTTCACTAATTAAAAAGGTACAATTACCTTTCAACATCAGAACACTCACAGTTTCGCCACTCGCTTGGCACTGTAACTAAAACCTTAGTCGAGGTTTCTCTCTTTACAAAAAAAAAAAGGCTACATATCACTTGTGAAATCCCAAACGGATTTCTAGACTCTTCACCGAATATTTATCTGGAAAACAAACAAAAACAATACAAACATTCACCCTTTTTTTTTTTTTCTTCCCCACCTATTTTCATATTAAAGTGCAACACGTTTCTTCACTGAGGAAAAACAATACTTCCTAAACATCAGTAATGCGGCGTGACGAACAGTAGCTGCACATCGGCGTGGCTCCTCCTGCTCGTGTGGGCCGGCGAAAAAAAAAAAAAAAAAGGACTAAAATAGAAATCCGGACTCAAAGTGACAAGTCTGACTCCGGAGTGTCCGTTTCCATGATCAAACACGTCCCCGTGCCGATCTCTTCGGGAATCACCGGGCCGCCGTCGCCGTTTACGCTGGGCTTCGGCGACAACGCAGGACCTTTTGGGGGAGAAGAGTAGAAACGAAGGATGTTGGACGGAAACTGCTTATAAGTGTTTTCTCTCTCATGATAATTCAGTTCGTTTTATTTGTTTAGAGCTTTTAACGATGGACGTTGTCCCGAAGCAGCTTTACAGAGAGGGAGAAACCTTGAGAGGAACCAAACTCAAAACCGAAACCCATCCTCACCACGGACTCACTCATTAGGGAGAAACTTACAATTACAAGGAACTGCAACTTTAAACTTTAATTCAAAACACAACGTCCATTTTTCAAAGTTCTATACAAATAATAATAAATTCAAATTGAATTGAATCTTCAGCTTCCTTGCCATCCTGACCCTTCTCAGCATCTTCAGCTTCCTCGCCATCCTTACCCTCCTCAGCATCTTCAGCTTTTTCACCATTCTGACCCTCCTCAGCATCTTCAGCTTCAACATTCTGACCTCCCTTAGCATCTTTAGCTTCTTCACCATCCTGACCCTCCTCAGCTTTAACATCCTGACCCTCCTCAGCATCTTCAGCTTCCTCACCATCTTGACCCTCCTCAGCATCTTCAGCTTCAACATTCTGACCTCCCTCAGCATCTTTAGCTTCCTCACCATCCTGACCCTCCTCAGCATCTTCAGCTTTAACATTCTGACCTCCCTCAGCATCTTCAGCTTCTTCACCATCCTGACCCTCCTCAGCATCTTTAGCTTGCTTGGCCATCTTGGTTAATAGCTTGCAGTTACAAACTCTAGATGCAAAACTTGACTTATATATAAAGCATAATTGTTGAAGTGACGCGGTCTGTTAAGAAGTGGAGATACGCTCTACGGTCAAAAGCATGTGGACACCTGACGATCGCGTCCATATTTGCTCATTCCAAAAGTTCGACTCCACACTTTGCACTTCGCTCTTCTGCCAAAGCTTCTGGCAAACATTCCAGACAATTGCACTTCCAACCGGGTGCCACCAGTTTGGGGAAAGCCAACATATGGGTTTGATGGTCAGGTGTCCACAATACTTATTGTCCATATAGTGTCCTTAAATACTGTAGTATTCACGAACGGTGACTCACGTTCTGGCTCCTCGGCACCACAGTCGCTGAGAGCCTCCGTATCCGAACATGTCCGTGTGCGTCTCTGTGATAACTTGTGCTCAATCAGTGCACTGGACCTACAGTAAAAGAGGTACAGGTACGTGATTTACCTCACAAATACACACACACACACACACACACACACACACACACACAATAAACCTGCGGAATATAGTTACCTGTCGTAGCTGTACGTGCCGGGGTGGCTGATGGAGCGTTTCATCTACTCAATGAAGAAAGAGAGGGAAATAAAAACGGAATTTTAACCCTGACGTAATTACGGAATTCTCATCATTTCATTCTACTGAAACGTTTTCATTGCTGTTCCCCTTAGAGTCGTTTAAAGGATGGAATCGGCTTGTGATTTGCCTTTTTTATACCGAATACCGACCGAGGAAACATTCCGAGACTGGAAATTGAGTAATTGGGATAATATGTGGAGATAAACCAGTCTCAAACGTGTACCAGAGACCCCCAAATGTCCACTCGTTATAATGCTATCATTGGCGAGGTGATCACCTGTTACCTGTTTACAAACTTCATGGTTGTTTATGTATAGAAAAGCCATAACATCTTCTACACAGACGAAAACAAGGCTAAATTAAGCAATCGTGGAGCGCGGATGATTGGACAAAAGGTTAACTTTCCATAATCTCCTCAGCCAGTGCAGGTTGATGATTGGTCGTTGATTGTCGTTGAAAAGGTTAGCTGACTGAAGATAGAAATCAAATTACACCACTTGGTCATAATGGTGGGGAGATGGCAATCAGTACCTCAACACTCGATTTTTTCAGTCACTTTTCAGGAGGATGAGGAGTCCATGCCACAAATCAAACCCGACAACCAAATTGGCAACCAAAAAAGCTCATCTGACTGAAAAATTGGTGGTGGAAATTTTAAAAACCGGTCCTGAAAAGCTGATCCATCAAGTGTTGTTTAACCGCAATTAACAGGCCAAACTTTTGTGGACACCGGAGCAGATTTCGTCCCATTCCACAATTATTCACGTTTTTGCTGTTACAGTAATCGGCCACTAGAGCGCAATGGGTGTTCCAATTCATCATGAGATCTTCCACTCTAAACTGGCTTTGTACCCAGGGGGAAATACCCTGCTGGAAAAGGTTTGGGTCCCCTAGATCGAATGACGGAGGAAAAAAATGCCATTCTTCGCATCGTCCCATACAGTTGTGTGCCTCCAAGACTGGAAAAAAATCCCGACATTCTAGTTAATAAAGTGTAGCTTGAGTAAGAATTTAGAATTTATTGGTGAAATCCACGGCCTGAAGAATTCGATTTTCAATTCGATTTGTGGGGATTTGAGAGATTTTGTATTGGAAAAATACACAATTAGTTAAAAATCATTTTATTGTGTAAAAGGTATATTTTAATAAAACCCAAATTCAAATATTTTTGTCAGGAAGTCGTAGTTAATTTGCAAGAAAAAAACAAGACATACGGCTTAACTTGAGATAAGGTTTAGAAAAATAATCGGCCCCATACTCTGGCCAGTTGGACGGGAGACGGCGAGACGGGCGACATCAGCGGGTCTGAAGGATTCGACTGCAGCATGTCGGTCTGGAACTTCAAATTTGCGATCTTCATACATTCCTCCAGTGTCTGAATGAAGGTGTTGCACGTGGCGCTCAACAAAGACGACGCCTCGTTCCTTGTCTGAAAGAAAAAAATATACAAATAAAAATCGTTCATTCAGAAGGAAGCGAATTGAGATGTGTGAACTTTCAGCTTGACAGGATGATCGCTGAATCCTTCATTTAGCAAATAATGAAGAAAAACCCTGTTCACATCATCTGACCAAATCAAAAAACACAATAATTTTTAAAGTCTACGAAGAAAAGATGCCTTCGTGGATGTAAAAGCAGAGGATTTTACCTCAAGATGCAAACACAAGTGCAGAATCACTACTCAAAAAGAAACACATGGAAAAGAAAAGGAAGGGCTAATGATCCAAAGCATGCATAGTCATCAAATATTGTAAAGGTAATGGCTCTGGATCACTGCTGTTTTTGACATTTACAGCATTTGACAGGCTCTCACTCTATCACTCCACTCACACTTTATACAAGTAGCTATGGGGCTAAGGGCCTTGCTTAGGGGCCCAGGAATGGAAGCTTGGTGGGGCGTTTTTAACTTAATCTTTGGATCCAATGACTTAACCACTGAGCTACCACCTCCCCCCCCTTATTAGTGATCTGATCTCCTTCTGAAAAAGGGAACAGAAGAAAATCTGACCGGTAGAGAACTTTTTAGGCTCGGATTCAGTTAAATACTGGAAAACCGATAGAACACTGGTTCACAGTACAGAGAGATCATGATCCAAAGCATACTCTGAAAGTAACCCATGGGCTTTTTAAGATAAAGAAATTCATTTTCTGTTTACAGCCGAGACACATCACATGACCTGATGGTAGAAAGACCTACTGACAACAGTAGCAGCTTATGGGACTGACCTCAGCATGGTCTCCTTCGTGCTCCACGGACCCCTGAATAGTGTGAACCTGTTGCATGAGTAAGTCGCAGTACAGACGCAGTTCCGACATCTTCGTTTTCAAAGACTCGGTGGTCTCTGTTAATTCTGCAAGAGGCGAGAAAAAAAAATTGCGTTTTTTTTTTTTTTTTTAAATCCATGCCGGTGTAAAACGTACGTGTATGTTACCCTCAGGACCTCTCTCTTTTTTGGTTCTCGTGTCGGCAAGTCCAGCCTTCGAGCTTCCCAGAGCCACCAGCCATTTCTGTCTCTCGGCAGCATTGACGGCCTTCACGTAGAAATGCTGCTCTCCTGGTATGATCAGCTCCAGTCTGGTATTATCAGTAGGGTGAACTGGTTTACAGGAATGAAGAAGTACAATAAACCGGCTGTGAATATTAAAGTGGTGTCGGAAAACACACACATACACACACACACAAAAAAAAAAAACATGATCGTTGTTCAAAGCGCAGTACCTTTAATTTCGCACACTGACATCTTTATGCTGCCCTTGCTGCCTTTGCACACATTATCTTGCGAGTCGTAATAAGAAATGATTCCGTTGTTCAACACAAACCAGCGCGGCTGCCATCCTGCAACATAGAACAAGCACGAGAAATCAATACTGCAGTTCATTTGTGGAACCCAGTGTTGAACCCTGATGTGTGTTCCGCTATAGTGTGGTTCTGCTTGGACCAAACTAACCAATAACTTAGTCTAAAAAATGAATCAACTCTGAATCGACTCATCTGCAGACAGTACACCAATCAGTCAATCAATCAATTAATTGATATTGCAGTTCATTAGTGGAACCCAGTGTTGAACCCTGGTGTGTGTTCCCCTATAGTGTGGTTCTGTTTGGACCAAACTAACCAATAATTTAGTTTAAAAAAATGAATCAACTCTGAATCGACTCATCTGCAAACAGTTCACCAATCATTCAATCAATCAATCAATCAATCAATCGATATTGCAGTTCATTGGGGAACCCAGTGTTGAACCCTGATGTGTGTTCCGCTATAGTGTGGTTCTGCTTGGACCAAACTAACCAATAATTAAGTCTCAAAAATGAATAAACTCTGAATCGACTCATCTGCAGACAGTACACAAATCAGTCAATCAATCAATTAATTGATATTGCAGTTCATTAGTGGAACCCAGTGTTGAACCCTGGTGTGTGTTCCCCTATAGTGTGGTTCTGTTTGGACCAAACTAACCAATAATTTAGTTTAAAAAAATAAATCAACTCTGAATCGACTCATCTGCAAACAGTTCACCAATCATTCAATCAATCAATCAATCAATCAATATTGCAGTTCATTTGTGGAACCCAATGTTGAACCCTGGTGTGTGTTCTGCTATAGTGTGGTTCTGCTTGGACCAAACTTACCAATAATTGAGTTTAAAAAAATGAATCAACTCTGAATCGACTCATCTGCAGACAGTTCACCAATCAATCAATCAATCAATCAATCAATCAATTAATTAATCAATATTGCCGTTAATTTGGATCGCAATGTCAAACCTTGGTGTGTGTTCCCCTGTGGTGTGGTTCTGTTAGGACCAAACTAACCAATAATTTTGTCTCAAAAAATGACTGGACTTTTAATAAACTCATCTACAAAAAGTGAATCAATCAATCGATCAAACCAACCATTCACTTCTGTGGAATGCAGTGTCAATCTCTAAAAGGTGTTCCTCTATGGTGTGGACCAAAACTAATCACTAAAGTGGTCGCAAAAATGAATAGTCACTGAATCAAATCGTTGGCAGGAAGTCAATCAATCAGTCAATCATTGAATAAAAACCACAGTTTATGTGTGGAATGCGGTGCCAATCCCTATAAGTACATCCTCTATGGGTCTGTTTGGACCAAACAAACTGCTAACTTGTCTGACAAATAGACAGACAAATAGGCAGACTGACTGAAAGGCAGACATAGATCTTTGGAAGGAACTGAAACTCCCATTTATTGTTTGGATCATGGAGCAGGTTATTATTTATCACACATTCTGAGAGAGACAGAGAGAAAGGCAGGCTGGAAGGAAGATAGACAGAGAGAAAAGCAGACAGACATGATGACAAACAGACAGACAGACAGGATTACAGTTTGACAGACAGACGGACAGACAGGCAGGCAGGATGACAAAGACAGACAGACAGAGAGGATGACAGACAGGCAGGATGACAGACAGACAGGATAAAAGACAGATGGACAGAGAGGATGACAGACAGACATGATGACAGACAGACAGACAGGATAAAAGACAGATGGACAGAAAGGATGACAGACAGACATGATGACAGACAGACATACAGGATAACAGACAGACACACAGGATGACAGACAGACAGACAGACAGACAGAGAGGAGGACAGACAGGATGACAGACAGAATAACAAACAGACAGGATGACTGAGAGACAGACAGACAGAGAGGATGACAGGCAGGCAGGATGACAGACAGACAGACAGACGGACAGAGAGGATGACAGACAGACAGACAGAATAACAGACAGACAGACAGGATGACAGACAGACGGACAGAGAGGATGACAGACAGACGGACAGAGAAGATGACAGACAGACAGGATGACAGACAGACAGGATAACAGTCTGACAGACAGGGAGACAGGATGACAGACAGACAGACAGACAGGCAGGATGACAGACAGACACACAGTTATTTAAAAGGAACTGAAACTGCCATTTACTGTCTGGATCATGGAGCAGGTTATTATATATCACACTGCATGTGTGTTGCTCTTTATAAACACGTGCTGTATAAAGATGTTACCTGTCATGTAATTAGTCCACTTGTACAAAACTCCTTCCATTATTGTTATGGCAAAAAAAAAGACCAAAAGGAAAACAACTAAAGACTAAACTCAGGAAGATTTAGAAGGCAGAGAATCGCCTCTCTGAAACGGCGATGTGCGTCACATTCTGATCAAAACCCCCCAAAAATACATCAGAAAAAGTAAGACAGTTTCGCGTCCATGGTGCTGGTGTTCAAAATTATATTACATCACGAAAAGCTCCTCTTTACTGAGCGGAACAGCAGCGAGTTCACCACAACGACCCCGGAAGTGAATGTCAAAAAAATAAAAATAAAAATAAAACGAAAATAGCTTATTTAAGTTAATGATTAATTACCATGCAAAAACAATAGTAACAACAACAATAATGATAATAATAATACTAATAATAATTACAAGCGCTTATCATTATTTCGTAAAAAAATAACAAAACATTTTAACCAGGAAGTGACGTTTGTTTTGTAGCCTCGTAAACCGGAAATGAATATTAATGTGGCGCTCCGGTGCAGTAAGCGGATTAGCAGCGTAGCGATGGCTGGAGACACAGAGGCTGAAATACCTGGTAGGTTTGCTTTCATTTCCCTGCATATTGATTTATTTATGTATTTATTGGAACAGTTATTAATATAGTACATTTTCAGAATAGTCAGTGAGCATGCGTCAGAGTCCCACATTTCTAAAGTCTTTGTACTGATCATGTTTTCTGCTTAATAACATACATTTCCGTAAGAAGAGAATTAAATGGAAACGACTAGAGAATAAATTAAAATTCAGGAAATAGAATAATAGCTTTTATTTTATTTCCGATCTGTTTACTGAGAACAGAGAGCTGTCCATGTAGTCTAATAGATGAAAAGTCGCATCTGTGCGTTGCTAGGGACAACCAAGCCACGCCCCCTGCGTAGCGGTTTTTTTCCCCCTGTGACAGTAAACAAACTTATTATATATTATATTATATTGTATTAATACCATTATACTATATTATTTTATATTATATTAATAATGTAATAATATTAAATTATATAATATTCTACTATATATAATATATTATATAATTTTATTTTATTTGATGGTTAAAATATTTATTTTCAATTCAAAGTATACAAAATATACCTTCATATCACAACAAATAATTATTTATTTCTATATTTAGAGGGCATTGATTTAATTATTTGTAACTTTTCATTTATTTGTTTATTTATTTATTTATTTTTACATAGCGTGACATGGCAAGATTTTTTTTTTTTTTACATCTTATGATGTTATTTAAAATCTTTAAAAAAAAAATGTATAAGTTATGACTTAATTGACATAAAGAGACTTATTTAGTTTGATCTGTTATTATTAAGCTTTTGCATGCATGATAGAGAGACTGTTTTATAGCTTTATTTATATCCTTTTCTGTTGTTGTTGTTGTTGTTGTTGTTGTTTCTACGGCAGAAACGGGAGCCGTGTTCACGTTCGGCAAGAGTAAATTCGCAGACAACGTTCCCAGCAAGTTCTGGTTAAAAAACGACGTGCCGTCAAAGCTCGCGTGTGGAGACGAACACACCGCACTGATTACAGGTAACGTGCTGGGAATCAATTGTGCTTAAAAAAAACAATTATTGTGTTGTAGAAACTCGGGGTTGCTTCTAATGTTGTGATGCGTTTTATATTCATGTGTGTTTTTTTTGTCCTCATGTAGAGAAAGGGAAATTGTTCATGTTCGGCAGTAATAACTGGGGACAGCTTGGCCTGGGCGAAAAGATCAGTGTGAGCGTACCGACTTGTGTCAAAGGTAAAAATGGACTATTATAATAAATTTTTTTTATTTCAATTATCCACATACATTTTTGTTATTTTTTGTTTTTGATCTAACAAAGTTTTAACATGGGTTCCTTCTATCTTCTGTTCCAAAGCCTTGAAATCGGAAAAGGTCAAGCTTGTCGCTTGTGGAAGAACCCATACGCTTGTTTACACGTGTAAGTATTTGACACTTCGTCCAACCATGCAGATGAAGCGCACGAAGCAGCGGGTTGCCAGCTTCGACAATGCTGAGGAAGAAAATCTTTTCCATTGACCTCACTAAACAATCCGAGGCTTTATTATAGGGAACACATGTACACCTGCACGTTCGTGTTAATCAGCTAAGCACGTAGAACCAGCATGTTGGGAAGATCTTACAGACACAGACACACGTTTAGAGCTTCAATCCTGCTCAATGATGTAATCTTCTGATGTTGTAGTCCATCCAACTCATTTGTGCATGCTGATGTAACAGAAAGAAAAGTGACTTCTTTTAAATGGTGCCAAAATAGCTGTGAAATAGTTCTTTATCATATTCATATTGTTTGTGTAATTCATATGAATATGTAATATACCTGAGAAGAGGGGAATTAGTGACACCTATAGGCGATGCGAGGAACTGTCGTGACTACACCACAGTAGTCCTAAAGGTCATCATTTTCACTCCAATCTGATGATCGTTATGAATATAAATTGAAGCTTTTGACCTGTATCTACATATGTTTGTGCATTCGGCTGTGCCCACATGATCAGCTCATTGTAGAACTTCATAAATGTTCGGGTTCACCGGTTCCTATCAGAGGGGACCGGGTAAGTGCGAATCCGACACGGTTCTATGTAGGAATTAATAAATCGTGTATCGCGTTACGAACACAATCTCCTTCGTGCGCAGCTTGCGGGAACCTGTACGCAGCAGGCGGGAATAACGAAGGACAGCTCGGTCTTGGAGACTTTGGGGAAAGAACTTCGTTCCAGCTGGTGGACTTCTTTACCAAACGTGGACCAATCACGACGCTCGCAGCCGGTTCCAACACATCGGCTGCTATTACGCGTACGGGATTTCAATTTTATTATCCTGGTCATGTCTTTTTCTTATGTTTACTCTGAAATAGAAGAAATCCTTCTAGTCTTTAATGAGTGTACCTTCGTCAGGTTGACCGATTTCTGTCTTGTCTTAATGTCTTCTTCTAGAGGATGGGAAGTTGTACGTGTGGGGCGACAACTCGGAAGGGCAGATCGGCCTCGGAAAAGAGGAAGGGACGTCCACGCCACGTGAGCTTAACGTGGGGAGTCAGGTGACGTGGGTTTCCTGCGGTTATTATCACTCTGCTTTTGTAACAGGTAAAATGCTAATATTATTCGAAAGCTTTAAGGCCCCCTGATAATGCATTTTTTTTAAAACATATCCCACATTTATTTCCCATTTATAACTGTTCTAATGATCCCACTCTTCCGGGAAGATGTTCCACTAGGTTTTGGGGTGTGTCTCACAAATACCCACGTGGAAAGAGTCAACGATAGCGGCTATAGCACAATTACGACCAGGAGGAAAAACAAAATGGGCCCCGGAACCTGAATATTAATAAGATTCTTTCATTAATATTGTTTTTATTTGTATAAATACTTATAATAAGTGTGTAGAAACTAAAAGAGGATCACATACAAGTGATTGAAATGTTTGGCAAAGTATTTTGGGGTTTTTCCTTGTTTGTGAGGGCAATATGGAATCTCAAAAAGATGTTTATTCATTAGTTTCAAACTGCAGCTCTGACAATACATACGGTGGAGTGTGGTGTGTGCACAAAATATACATGAGAACAGGCGTTTCGATCAATAGCTGGGAGTGTGTGTGTGTGTGTGTGTGTGTGTGTGTGTGTGTGTGTGTGTGTGTGTGTGTGTGTTGGGGGGTGTAATACCACAATGGATTCTGGATGGCGATTGGTCAAAAGGCATCAAATGATTTACAATAACAGCAGCCTTGGTAATTGAGCTATCCGTAAGTCAAATGACAGATTTTTATTCGTTTGCTCGTCATCGTTTCCATAGAAACGGCTCATTCACGGGGGCGTCACGCAATTCAGGGCTTGTGTTATTAAAGAACAAAGACGTCGAAGGTTTCCGGATCCGGATTTGTTTCTACACTGAGAGAAAAGCGAG
The DNA here is from genome assembly GCA_024362625.1 of Silurus asotus. Lineage (NCBI taxonomy): Eukaryota > Metazoa > Chordata > Actinopteri > Siluriformes > Siluridae > Silurus > Silurus asotus. Next base: position 370,772 of record MU532517.1, read on the forward strand.
TGTTCAGGGCCAAGTGAAAAATAATGACATACTACAGAGTTACTAACTGAATTAAAAGGTTTGAATAATGAACGATACGCTGTGGTTTTTACTCGTTTTTCTGTCGCAACATTGTCTTTTCTTTCTTACTTAACATCCGTGGAAATGGGCCCCGGTCAAGCTTTTCATCATTATATTCTGTCTCTGTGACTCAGACAGATAAATTACTGCTAACATCATTTCCCTGGCCTTCGGTGGCTGATGGTGCGCAACTTAATGCATCATTAACTCGAATGAACGAATTGTAGAGGCCGTCGCAAAGCCCGATCGTTGCTAAGCGACAGCTGGATTTTGTGTTCCAGAGGACGGGGCGTTATTTACCTTCGGAGAGAGAGACAGTGGGAAGCTGGGACTGTCCACAGCGCAGTTGTCCGATCACAAAGCGCCTCAGCGCGTGGAGGGCATCGGTGAACGGGTGCTGCAGGTGGCATGCGGGGGAAGCCACACACTGGCACTCACAGGTATTACACCTCTGGACTTTGGAAAAACTGACAAGCAGCATTCTTTCCTCGTGCTTGATTTAGAGATGTCTTTTCTGATTGTCATTTTTTGTGCGTTTGCCCTCGGAAACAGAGAAACACCTCTATTCTTTCGGTCTGGGGCAGTTCGGCCAGCTGGGTCACGGCACCTTCACCTTCGAGTCGCATTTGCCGAGAGCGGTGGAACATTTCCGCAGGGGAAGAGTAAAGCACATCGAATGTGGAGAAAACCACAGCGCCGTTCTCACAGGTATTTTTTCGAAGTTTGTGTCTTGCCTTGGGACGCCGAGTGGCATAATCACCATCACTGGAATATTCAAACTGGCAGTGGCACCACACGTTCCATTACAATCTTTTGAAGGGCACACCCATAGTGAAATTGTACAGCTTCCACTTTCCATGCTTTTGGGGGACACAAGGTATCATCCAAGTGGGTATTAGTTGACCAGGTGGATTTGATGGTCAATTCTATACCTGTCTGGAGATCGCTGGTTTTTCCAGTGTGATTGAAGACCTGGTAGGGGAAGGGGTAGCTCATTGGTTAAGATGTAGTACTGATCAGGAGGCCATGAGATCAAATCACACCATCGCTAAGCTGCTACTGTTGGGCCCCTGAGCAAGCCCCTTAACCCTCAATTGCTCTTTCGTTCCAATGAGGTAATTGTAAGTCGCTCTGGATAAGGGGGGGCTACCAAACCATTGGGGTGACCAGAATGGTGGACAAACCCAATGATGATCGATGTGCCGATGGTGCATCAGGATTGTTTTAAGAGTGGCACAAAATCCACATAATTGTTTCATCAATATTTTTTATTAAAGAAAAAGGAAAGCATTATACCGTTTATGGACCATCTAACTTTAAAAAGAAAAAAAAAAACATGGCCGCCACAACAAGCCTTCTCAGTAGCTTTAGTGTTTATTTTCCAGAGCGAGGACTTCTCTACACGTTCGGAGACGGCCGTCACGGGAAATTGGCTCTAGGAGAGGAGTACTTTGCTAACCAGTTCAAACCGACACTTTGTCCACGATTCCTCGAATACAACGTTCAAGCTGTGGGTTTCCTGATCTTTTCCTTCTGTATCCTGCATGCATAATACAGCAAGCTTGTACTCTATAGTTAGTGTGTGTTTTTTCCCCTCTAGGTTACCTGTGGTGGGTGTCACACGATAGTGTTAGCCAAACCTCGGTTTCCAAAGTCAGAAGATGTGATTCTGGAGGAGGACGACGTGACTGAAGACCATCTAGAGAAGCTGCTCAGGGAGGCGGAGTCTCAACATGGTCTAAACAGGAGTCTATCAGCACGGGACAGACGCAGAGAGAGGGTGAGGGTAATTTGTAATTTAAATCACACAAATTAATGGAAATCACAACATGGGCTCAGGAATACTTCCAGAAAACATTGTCGGTGAACACAATTCATCGTGCCATTCACTGTTGCCGGCTAAACTCAATAGGAAAAAAAAATGAAGCCATATCTAAACATGATCCAGAAGCACAGGCGTTTTATTCTGGGCCAAGGCTTATTTAAAATAGACTGTGGCAAAGTGGAAAACTGTTCTGTGGTCAGACGAATCAAAATTTTAAATACTTTTTGGAAAACTGGGACGCCATGTCATCCCGACTAAAGAGGATCAGGACAACCCAAGTTGTTATCAGCGCTCAGTTCAGAAGCCTGCATCTCTGATAGTATGGGGTGGCATGAGTGCATGTGGCATGGGCAGCTTACACATCTGGAAAGTCACCATCGATACTGAAAGGTATATCCAAGTTCTAGAACAACATATGCTCCCATCCAGACGTGTCGTCTCTTTCAGGGAAGACCTTGCTTTTTCCAACATGACAATGCCAGACCACATACTGCATCAATTACAACATCATGGCTGTGTAGAAGAAGGACCCGGTACTGAAATGGCAGCCTGCAGTCCAAATCTTTCACCCATAGAAGATATTTGGCGCATCATAAAGAGAAAAATGCGACAAAGAAGACCTGAGACAGTTGAGCAACTAGAAGCTTGTATTAGACAAGAATGGGACAACATTCCTATTCCTGAACTTGAGCAACTTGTCTCCTCAGTCCCCAGACGTTTGCAGACTGTTATAAAAAAAAAGAGAGGACGCCACACAGTGGTAAACATGGCCTTGTCCCAACTTTTTTGAGATGTGTTGATTTCGTTTTTGTGATTTGTGATTTGATCCGTTTTGAAATTTAGTCTGTAACATAACTAAGTGAAAATAGCTGAAGGGCTGTGAATACTTTTCAGATGCTCTGTATCTGTAATAAAATGTATTAATTTTATTTCCTTTTCTTTTTTAGAAGCGCTCCCCCGAACAGTTTGGGATGATGTTCCGGACTCTTCCGCCTCTGAGTTCAGCTCACCGTAATGCATCAGTACCTGTTTCTAGTCAGACTTTCCCCTCACAAACAAGCAAGAAAACTACAAACGGCTTTCCGACTAATGGGATTTACAGCAGCACCGGTAATGAACTCGTTTAAACGTATTGATTTACCTTAATTAAGAGTGCAATGTTTGAAACATTACATTAATGATGTGTTTTGATAGACAAGGTCACAGGAGAACACGAAATCCACGGGAAGACTGCGGTTGAAATCCATGAGGATGATGAGAGTGTGAAGGATTTGGGAGAAACGGCCGATTTATTAAATTTAGTAAGTACAAAAAGGAAAACGTCTCAACCTACTACCTACACTATTTGGACAAAAGTATTTGGACACCCGACTATTCAGTTTTTCCCATAACATGAACTAGGAGACCCATACCTGTGCACAAAGCTAGCTTTCATGAAGAAATGCTTTACGTAGGTTGAAATGGAAGATCTTGAGTGACAAGCTATAGAGCTCTGACGCCAAAATATGTCGAATTGGAACGCTGATTGCACTCCAGACATCATCTCCTCACCTCACTTACATCAGTATCTGACTTTACTAACACCCTTAAAGCTGACTGAGCACAAATCTCCACACTGCAAAATCCTTCCCAGAATAGTGGAGGTTATTAGAACAGCAATCGGATGAATGTGGATTGGGATTTTCTAAATCTCACACATGCAAATCCAATGGGCTGGTGTCCACAAACTTTTGACCTATACCGTATATTTAAAACCATTGTATTCTACAGTTTGCCATTATGCATCGTGGTAAATGGTTTTGTCTTTAGCGCTGTAAGTGTAGTGTGTGTGCCGAGATTTATACACGTTTATACACAACAAGTAGGAAAGGAAAATCTTGATGTCCGGTTTTCTTTTCTTTTAAAGACTCACGTAATGAAGATGCATCCTGCGGAGAAGACAATTACTTTTTCTCCTGTTCAGAAGGTAAACAGTGGACTGAATCTCTGTGGTGTTTACAATGATGGTCAAAAATGTTGGGGCTTTTTTCCAGCCATATGTAACAAATGTTACCACAAATTTGCATTACACAACTGTAGCATGACGAGGGGTCTTGAGGTATATTACAATAATGTTACATTTTATGTCAGCTTTGATATGTCTGCAATATTTTCCAGTGTTGCTGTTCATTTCCATGGCCATTGAGAAGCGATCACTCAATCTGTCTGTCTGTCTAACGAACGTTGCTATGCATCTGTATCTCTCTATCTCACTCTCTAGCTTTCGCCATACATGTACATGGTTGTCTGTCTTTTGTTTTGCTCTCGTTCTTCATGCTCTGCATGTTCACGCAATTCTCGCTCTTTCCTCTTCCCCTTCTGCTCGCCGGGATTTGAAAAGAAGAAGGTTAAAGCCGGTGAAAAGCACAGTAAGGTGGTCAAGCAGCTTATACACGACCCTAAGTGGGCGGGGCTTAGTTCAGACCAAGCCCCGTCTTCCAATTTACGGACAAGTCACGTCGGCGAGTCCGGGGAACCGAGCTGCCGTAGCGATCGTAGGAGCGCTGTGAAGGAAAGTAGGCTTGTAAGGGGTCCAGCTAGTGGGCTTAGAGATAAATCAGAGAGCCATCCAAAGTCTAAGCCTGAACCGCAAAGACAAGTCATTGACATTGAACCTAAAAGTAAAGCCCTGATAGATCATAAGGTAACGGTAAAAGGCGCCGAGACAGAGACTGAGAAGGAAGTTTACGATTCGGAAGGTTTTAAACGAGACGATTTGGACTCTACAGGATCCAAAGCGAGGCCAGGGGACAAAAGATGGCGACGAGCCACAGAGGAAAAGAAACCGAGAGAGGGTTCTGCTCGATTCACACGAACGAACAAACTCCTACGTACAGAGTCTGAAAGCAAAGTGCAAGCGAAACACGAAGCTACAGCTGTGCAAAGCAAAACACCAGACAATTCCAGGGAGACATGGGGTGGCAGCTCTAGTAGTGAACAGTCTTACCAGGCACAGAGGACTCGGAAGACCACCAAACCCGAGCGCAACCTGGACACACAAAAGAAACGTCTCGGCGCAGAGGGTTCATCGGACAGTGTAAGGTCTGGCTCTCTCGCGGGGGTCGCGTCACTCACGGAAGACCTGCCTATCGAGAGTCCTGAGCGTCCTCTGGAAGACGTCCTCTCCAGCCAGTTCCTGTCCCGAACTCCTGAGCAGAGTCCGAACACAGTGGACAAACAGACTCTTTCTATCAGTGAGAATCCAGAGAAGACAGCGAGCAAAAGGACAGCAGTTACTATTACTGTAAAGCCTGTCCCTGCAGCTTCGGATGAGGAGACTGAGAAGAGCATGTCTCAGTGTCAGTCTGAGGATAAAATGGATGATAAAGGAGGAGAGAGTGGAAGAGGACGGATTGACCAAGTGGAGAGTGTAGGCAGGAATGATCATGAAGAGAGTAAGACAGAGCCGGAAGAGGAAGCCAGTAGGCATTTTATGGAGGAAAGAGAGAATGCAGAAGTAGGTAAGACTCAGCAAGATGAAGTAGAAAGCAGAATGAGTGAGGAAGAGGGTAGTAAAGAAATGGATGGACGGATAGAGAGCCGGAGCAGTACCTCAGAAGGAGAAAAAGGAAGTTCTAAATCTGAAAACGTTTGCGACACTAAAGATGATTGCAGTGAGGGGGACAAGAGTGAGGATGAGAGTGCGGAGAAGGAAGCAGGCGAAGAAGATAGTTCTGAGGAGGAAAGTGTGACTGTCAGAAACGAGAAGACCGAAGAGGAAAGTGGAAAGGAAAGTGAGACAGAGGAAGACATGACAGGAGGTAGGAGTGGGAAAGAAGAACAGGAGAGTGGGACGGAAGGGAAGGATAGTGAAGGGGAAGAGAAAGAAATGGAGAGTGAAGACGGAGAGGAGAGTGACGTAGGAAAGGATGAGAGTAAAGAAGAGGAGGAGGAGAGTGAAGCAAGTGTGGAGGAAGAGGAAGAGAGTAATGCAGGATGTGAGGAAGATAGTGAAGCAGGGAAGGCTGAGAGTGAGGAAGAAGTAGGGGAGAGTGGGGAAAATGAGGAGGGGAGTGAAACGGAAAAGGAAGAAGGTGAGGAAGAAGAGGAGGAGAGTGAAGCAGGAAATGAAGAAAGTGGGGGAGAAGAGGAGGAGAGTGAAGCAGGAAATGAAGAAAGTGAGGGAGAAGAGGAGGAGAGTGAAGCAAGAAATGAAGAAAGTGAGGGAGAAGAGGAGGAGAGTGAAGCAGGGATGGAAGAGAGTGAGGAAGAAGAGGAGAGGAGTGGGGAAGAGGAGGAGAGTGAAGCAGAGATGGAAGAGAGTGGGGAAGAAAAGGAAGAGAGTGAGGAAGAAGAGGAGGAGAGTGAAGCAGGAAAGGAAGAGAGTGGGGAAGAAGAGGAGGAGAGCGGGGAAGAGGAGGAGAGTGAAGCAGGGATGGAAGAGAGTGGGGAAGAAAAGGAAGAGAGTGGGGAAGAAGAGGAGGAGAGTGGGGAAGAGGAGGAGAGTGAAGCAGGGATGGAAGAGAGTGGGGAAGAAAAGGAGGAGAGTGGGGAAGAAGAGGAGGAGAGTGAAGCAGGGATAGAAGAGAGTGGGGAAGAAGAGGAGGAGAGTGGGGAAGAACAGGAGGAGAGTGAAGCAGGGATTGAAGAGAGTGGAGAAGAAGGGGTGAAGAGTGAAACAGGGATGGAAGAGAGTGGGGAACCAGAGGAGGAAAGTGGAGAAGAAGAGAAAGGAATAGAAAGAGAAGCAGTAAATGAAGAGGACGACGGTGTCGAAACGGAAAATGATGAAGAAGAAGGTAAGGAGAACGCAGGGAATGAGGGAGTAGAAGAATCGGTGCAGGAGTACGAAGATGCTGAAGATAAAAGAGAGGAAGAGGAAGGAGGGGAGGATGAGGATGGCAAAGCAGAAGGAGACCCAAAAGAGAAAGACAAGAAGGAAAACGAAGAGGTAGCTACAGAAGAAGAACGACTGAAAAAGAAAGGAAAAGGAAATGAGAAAACATCATTTCCATCGAAGCCCTCGTCTGGAAAGCGCCGGTCTGGGTCTCAGGAGCCTCGACAGTTCTGGGATGATGTTCTTCCTCAATACCTCAACCTTAAATAAACCCTCAGCCATACATATGCATTCTATACAGCTTTTTCTCAGTCACCTCATTCAAATGCTTTATGCAGTAACATTTATGCAAAAAATCTTTATGCGAATGTCTTCAATGCCTTACATCTTCTTCGGCTGCTACACGATATGAAGGAAAGTTTGTCAGATGTTGTCCAACATTTGCAGTTATAATAACCTCCACTCTTCTGGGAAGATATTCCACTAGATTTCCGTGCCTATACCTTTGTTCCTTAACATGAGCGAGCCAGTGGCTACCGGTGCAAGAAAAAACTCTCTGAGACGCTCTGAGGAAGATTTCAAAGGGAAACCCATCCCAATCTGGGTTGCACCGAATGTGCTTTCATTGCAGTACCATCATTGTTGAGGTGTTTTTTCATTGACAGATGCTTGAATGCAGATTCATTTATGGAACCTCCAAACTATTGCAGCAGACCAAATCCATTCAAGTTCTTGAGTTGCTTAGTAACTTCATGGATCTTTAGACTGTTCATGTGGAAACGTCCTCATCTGAACAGAGTGGTCACCTATTGTAGAAAACTCCATGCAGAGGAAGGGTGTTAAGATGTGAAGAAAAGGACAGGAACAGTGGTCAGTGGTACCTCAGGATAATGTTTAACTCCACAGAGAGAGAGAGAAAGAGAGAGAAAAGGAGAGTAGAGGGGTGAACGAGAGAAAGAAATTCGGGGTGTCAAGTATAAGGGTGCAACTGAAAGGTAACAAAGACATGAAGGATCTCTGGGATAAGAGACGGCCCACCACACCACCATCAACAAACCGGAGCGAACATGTGAGAGCGGTGTGTGTGGACCAAAGAACAATTGTGTACTACATACACACTATATTTCCTAAAGTATTGGCACCTGACCTTTCCTGCTGTATGTGGTTCTTTTCCAAACTGGTACCACAAAGCTGGAGACACTCGATTGTACAGATAAAACTTTGCATTCACTTGAACTTGGAAACCCAAACATGTTCTAGCATGGTGATGCCCCTGTACACAATGTGAGCTTCTTGAAGATCTGGTTTTACATGCTTCAGAGAGGAAGATCTTGCTGTTTTAGAGCTCTGATCTCATCCCTACTGAACGCCTTTGGGATGATTGTGAACGCTGACTGCACCCCAGGTCTCCTCACATCACCTACATCAGTACCTGCCTTTCGTAACACCCTTGTGGTTGAGGAACTCAAATATTCATAAGCAAACTCCAAAATCTAGTGGAACATCTTCTCAGAAGAATGGAAGAAATCAGAAGAGTAGATTGGAACAACATGTGGAATGCAATGTTTAAAAATCACGTATCGTACTAATGACCAAGTTGACCCAATACTTTTGGAAATATATTGTATCTTCTGCTTATCTTATGTATTAGGTTTCTTATTAAATAATTTTTTTTTCTTCTTCAAGAATATAATGAATTATTTTTTTAAGTATATAATGAATAAATGCACCTCATCCGTGGGGGATATGCTGCATGATCTTTGTTACATTTCCGAATGGTTCGCAAGCACAGAGCATTTTTCGGGAAGCGGCATGACTGGATCGCGGACAGGAGGTGAGAATTACCGAGCTCAAGCGTAGATCCTCAGTCTCCCGGTCACCTCGTGTGTCGTCGTGTTGTGTATCTCCTTAACTACAGACCTCCTTCACCTCCTCGTTTCCGCCCCTAATATCATTAATTTATCACTCTGCTTTCTAGCCCACTTCCCTCATCATCTTCCCTTTTAATCATCCGCAGTTCAGCGATGACGAGACCACCGGGGAAGAGGACGAAGAAGAGCCCGAGAAAGATGATTTGGACGAGGGAAATGATGAGCAAAAGGAAGAGCCGGTGGAAAAAATGAAGGAAGGAGAGATCCAGTTAAATGCTCAGGTGATTTGAATCCTTGAATATCTTTTTTTTTTTTTTTTTTTTTTTTTTTTTTTTTTTTTTTTGACCTCTTTATAGTATAAAATTTCGCCCTGATTTATGGAGAATGCGCTTGAAAGTTGCGGTTGCCAGATCCAGTTTAAATATCCTCTTCTTGAATTAATATTATGCAATGGACTTGAGATGTTTAAGTGCTGGTTTCTCCCCAATGCAGGTCAAGAACAATGTGGAACCAGTCACTGTTCCTGACAGACCAGACAAAGGTATGTGTCAAGATTCATACACTTTATAGGCAAATGTTTGTGGACACCTGGCTGTAAGATTTCAAACATCCCATTCCATATTTAATCCATATTTGCTGTTAGAATTAACCTCCAATCCTCTGGGAAGATGTTCCACTAGATTCTTTTTTTATATTTGTCCTCATTCAGCTATCAGAGTGTTCAAATAATCAGGTACCCAGAGATCATGGAGCAGGAATGGGTTTAGTTCAAGCCTCCAGGTTTGTGGTAACAGTTTGAACCACATATGGCTATTGGAGTGTATTGAGATTTTCCGAATTCTCCAGATCTGTTGGTTTTCCTCACACCTCTAAAATGATGCCAGTAGGTGGATAGATCCATCCGATCCAAATTTATCCATATTACCTTCTCAAAGTGTATCCACAGTGACCAGAACCGGGATAAAATCATACATTGTATAAATCTACGCCGGTTTCACCTTCTATGATTTCAAAGGCGTCTGTCTTTATTAAATCCTTTTGTAATACAAAGCAGTCCTTTTTTTTTTTTTTTTTGGCTGAATTTATCAAGGCCGTCTGGGGTTTTATCTGCAGACAGCAGCACGCCGTTTTCGTTTCATTTTCGAAATGAAGGCAATTTTGATTAAATTTCACATGTGATTTGAATATTTATAGATCCTGAGGATAAACACATTTCTGGTCCACTTATTGAGGAGAAGCTGCCAAAGCAAAATGAAGCCAAGCTGGTGAAACCGAAGAGGCTGTTTGGATCCAACAGCAAGGTATTGAAACGCCATTGTACAGACCAAAAATAGTGTTTAGGCAGATTAACTATATAATGATAATCATGATGATGATGATGATGATGATGATAATGCCTACCCAGGAGTCTTAAAGAATGGTGATCAGTATTTGGTAGTATACTGTAGCTTGTTAAGTCGGGGGCCATCTGTACTCTCACCGGCATCAGTCACAGTAACACTGACCAATCATGGTGACTTTGTGTGCTCAAGTATGAGGAAGAGGGCAGATAGCACTTTCCTCTAAACGTGTAATGTCGCCCTGGGATCTTCAATAGCTGTCTTGTTGTAGCATCAGTAGACAAAAAGCACTAAGGTTTTCTTTCTCTTCTCGCAATTTTATCTCCTTCAGATCTCTCTTTTCCTGCGGAGGTCCTCCACCAAGAAGGAGAAACCGAAAGCCCCCGTGGAGGAACCCGGCCGCGCTGAGAAAGCCTCCAGCTCTGACAGTGGAGATGTGGAACGCGGTGTTGAAGCGTCTGACTCTCGGCCGGTCCGGTCCAGCTCGGCCACCTGCGCTGTGCTCTGACACCACCAAAAACCAGCAAAATCTGGTTTCCAAGTATTAGTACAAGAAAATGACGGAAATATTTGAGAGGAATAAAGCATTTTGGAAACCCGGATTCAACTCCAACCGCCGTAATGTGCCTTGGAAATCAAATTCTTCACAAACTTTGACCTTCTCAATAGATCTGATCCATACATACATACATCCAAAGCACTGTACATTGCCTTATTGATTTCTGGGTTTCATATCTGTTTTATTTTGCGTTATTTCTGTCATCCGATCGCATCTTTACGCTCGATAGTCGCTTGCGTCGGAAATATATGACCGCGTATATAATGTATTTTTATTTACTATTTATTTATCATATAAAATATTACAGCACCTTTGCACTTTGGACTGCGGGAACATTTCATTGTCTTTCAATGTTTTTGTTTTCTTATTTGTTGTATGATGAATTGTATAAACTTTATAACAAGTAAAAGGAAATACATTAAAATCAGCCTCTGTCTTTGATTTATAGGTTGATTTTTGCTCCTGAACATATAACATATCTCACAAAAGTGAGTGCACCCCTCACATTTCAGTGACCAGTTTAGTATCTGCTCAATGGACAATACTATAATAATAAAACTTGAATATATTTTAGTAGTCAATGTGCAGTTTGTATAGCAGTACAGATTTACATACAGCCATTATTGTCACAATAACTGGCAACAAAAGTGAGGATACCTTAATGAATATGTCCAAAGTGTCACTATTTTGTGTAAACACCATCGTTATGTAGCACTGCTTTAACCCTCCTTGGTATGGAATTCACCAGAGCTGCACAGGTTGCTGCTGGGATCCTCTTTCACTTCTCCATAATGACATCACGGAGCTGCTGGATGTTAGACGCATAAAGCTTCTTCACCTTCCGCTTAAGAATGTCCGACACATGCTCAATAGGGTTCAGGTGTGGAGACATACTTAGCCACTCCATCACCTTCAGTTTCCTCAGCATGGCAGTTTTTTTTTACTTGTTTAACTTATGTTGGCAAACTGCAGTTTCTGACAGAAATCTGCTTCAGAATGTCACAGTAGATGTTGGAATCCATGTTTCTTTCAATGAACCCCAGCTCACCAGTACCAGCAGCACTCATGCATCCTCAGACCATGATGCTACCACCACCATGGTTGACTGTAGGCAATTTTCTTAGTACTCCTCACCAGAGGGTCACCACACATGTGGATACCATCTGAGCCTCACAAGTTTAAAAAACGCAGGACATGGTTTGAGTAATTTATGCTTTTGGACAGGTTGCATTGTTACATGGCGTACAGCTGTTATCACTGAGGGTGTACTCATGTTGCCAGATATTCAGACAGTGATAGCCGCATGTTGAATTATTTTTCAGAGTACATTAAATCTGTACTTCTATACAAACTGCACATTGACTACACTAAACTATATTCTTTGATTGGATACTTGATTGAATATCTCACTTTTGTAAGATATTGTATATGTTTAAAATTTGGATACTCAACGTTTTTCAGGTCAAGGACTCTTATAGGTGATGGAGACATGGGGCAGAGACCTGATGATACAAAATTTTCAATTCAATTTTATTTCTATAGCACTTTTTTACAGTGGACATTCTCTCAAAGCAGCTTTACACATATAAAATGGTAATACGGTTGTGTGAGTTTACTGCCTATCAGTTTGCTCACTGTGATTGTTTATCTCTAGTAAGTGAACCAGTGGCAACTGTGGCAAGCAAAATCTCCCCGAGATGGTATGAGGAAGAAACCTTGAGAGGAACCAGAATCTAAAATGAACCCCATCTTCATCTGGGTGGCACCGAATGTCCATTCATTGCAGTTCCATTGACAAAATGTGTCGAACATAACCACTGATATTATTAATAACAATCCTATTCCGCTAGTTATGCTAAGACAGTTAGAACTATGTTGTTGTTGGTGTTGTTGTTGTTTTACATTCATAATTGTCTGTATATTTTCATGTATTTTTAAAGCTTTCGAAAAGATTTATGCATCCTAGCAAATATATATTTTGCAAATCAAATCACAATTTTGCTAACTTGGTCACAGTTGTCTTTCAATTACATAGATATGCCATTTTATAAATTTTCCTGGACTATTATACATTTACGTGAACTTCAGCTTTAATTTGAATATAAACGTAATGTAATAATTATATGTTTTAAATCAAATATTTGTGTTTTTACTCATGTTTATTTATATATTTTTGAAGTTTCATGATTTAAAACCAAAGTATAAAAGCGCTGTGGTGTGATTATGGACGACTGCCGCTAGATGGCGCTGCTACAGAATCAACTAGCTAGTGATGCCGCTCTGCGCCTGCGCACTTCTTTACGCATGCGCTACGACGGTTCTGCTGAGCCGCACGTCACAGACTCTTGTGTTGTTGTTCGTTCTATAGATTTTCTGATTTTTTTTTTCTAAGGCAAAGTCAGAATGGAGGAGTTCACTTCCGGAGAAGAGGTAAATCTGCGTGAACGCGTTTAATGACAGATAGAAGAGAGAGAGGTGGAATAGAGGGATATGGAGGGATATGGGGGGATATGGAGGGATATGGAGGAACAGGGCAGAGCCGCTCAGGCACAGAGTTCAGGCACAATGAATTCAGAAAGATGGCGAGAGCAGAATCCGGGGGTTCACATGGTTCTGTTATATCTGTGTTATTGTTCTATTTAATAAGATAAACGCCTCATTAGGAAAAGCTTTGAGCTGCATTTCTGTATATGTGACATTTCCGGGTGTGGCTGTTTGGTGTCACCATGGAAACCATGGCGAATTCTAAATGCTTTTTGTAAATGGTAGCGGTGGTGACGATCAACAAACCAGGTTCTAAATAGTGACCTGATCTGTCCCCTACACCCTGTCCTCCTCACACTAACCCCCTATATCCTGTCCCCCTACCACCAACCCCCTACACCCTGTCCTCCTACCACAAACCCCCTATACCCTGTCCTCCTACCACTAACCCCCTACATCCTGTCCCCTACACCCTGTCTTCCTACCACCAACCCCCTACATCCTGTCCCCCTACCATTAACCCCCTACACCCTGTCCTCCTACACTCTGTCCCCTACCATTAATCCCATACAACCTGTCCCCTACCATTAACCACCTACACCCTGTCATCCTACTACTAACCCCCTACGACCTGTCCCCTACCACTAACCCCCTACACATTGTCCCATACACCCTGTTCCCTACTACTAACCTCCTATACATTGTCCCATACACCCTGTCCCCTACCACTAACCACCTACACCCTGTCCCCTACACCCTGTCATCCTACCACTAACCCCCTACGACCTGTCCCCTACCATTAACCCACTACATCCTGTCCCTTACCACTAACCCCCTACACATTGTCCCATACACCCTGTCCCCTACCACTAACCCCCTACACCCTGTCCATCTACACCCTGTCCCCTACCACTAACCACCTACACCCTGCCCCCCTTCTTTCCCTCGTGTGCTCCCGGTTTCTCCTCTAGACGTTTTTATGTTTAGACATTTGCTTTACACGTCTCTGACACACACTATATTCATATGTCCTGAACCTGAACATGTGGAAGTTCTGAGAAAAGCAGAAACAATGGTTACAGAAAGCGGTGCGGCGTCCTGACAGAAACGAGCGGTAGCGATTTCCTGCTCTGACTGCTTTCTCTTTCCTTCTTTGCGTAGACCGGATTCAGTCCCGATGACGCGAGTAACGCGGTGAAAGAGGTAACTGACATCAGCAGCACAGACACATTATCACCATTATCCTAAATGGGAAATAAAAAGGTTTCGTGTGTGTGTGTGTGTTTGACCAGTGCATTGAGGGTGTAATCGGAGGAGTGGACTACAGCCAATCCAAGGTGAACCAGTGGACCGCGAGCATCGTCGAGCACTCTCTCACTCAACTGGTCAAACAGGGCAAAGCTTATAAGTACATCGGTAAGAATTACGTCCTCGTTCTTGTCAGAGTTAAAAAAAAAAAAAGATTTTGACGTCTTCTAACCCGTCCGTGTCCTTTTAGTGAACTGCGCTATCATGCAGAAGAGCGGCGCAGGACTCCACACGGCCAACTCCTGTTACTGGGACACCACCACTGACGGTACGTTTCCTTAAACAGGTGAAAGTCTGTTGAAGGGTTTGGATTGAGCATTTTAACACCAGTTGTTGTAAATTGATATATGAGAAATTAGAGCAGATTATACCAGTAGCGGGGTCGGAGTCGTACTGGCCGATAACAGATTAATAAACTGTTAGTTTGCAAAATGGATACTGGATTAAACAAACAAACAAAGACTCTATGTAAAATAGTACTAAACGTTATTACAAAAAAATTCAATAAATCAGTACTGAATCATGAAAATGGGCAAAATAAAATAAATATGAATATATTCATAAATATCAAGGAAAATGAATGGCATGTATTCAAACTGAAGCAAGAGTAACACTTCAGAGAATTAAAAACATTTACAGTCAAAAAGACAAAAGAAAGACACTTGAAATAAAGAGCATCGTCAGTGATTCGCCTCTAGAGGCCGCTCTCGTACTGGATAACGCAACCCGGAAAAACTATCGACGAATCTGTTCGTCCTCTACAAGAAATGCTCGAACTGGATTTTCTATCAGACAATGTCTAAAAAAAAATCCGCATGATGCTGCTGGGTCTGAACTTGAAATGTGCATCAAAACACTTTATTAAAAAATTATAAATTCCCACAATATAATTTAATAGAAGAAAGAAGCCACTGATGATCGATTCCAGGAAGATGCAAAGTGTGTACCTGCCTCTCTAACTAGCTATCGATTATTATAGTAAGATTAATCGGATGAGAAGTGTTTTTTCTTTATTAAAGCGCAACACTAAATATACAAGAGAAAATAAGTCGGGTCTCTTAAACGAATATAGTCATTTGCTTCCTTTTTTATTGTTTATTGCTGAAATTCTACACAAGAATATCTGTGAAATCTAAACCCTTTTAGTGCATTTAATTGCCATATTACATCAAAATGCAAATACATATATATAAATAATAAAATCATAAATCAAAATATACAAATAACTGTTTACTTACTCTTAAAAAGAAAAAATAGTAAAGTGTGTTTTATTTATATATTTGTATTGTATTTGCAATGTATCATGTTTTCTTTATGTTTTAGTTGAAAATTAATCCCAATCATTTGGAAACTTTCTGTCGTTTTCTTTGGCCTGAATCCTATGGAAGCCCGTTTACGCCACATAAAAAAAGAAGTTCGCCTAATTCCGACTTTTTTTCTCGCAATTCCGAGTTTGTTTCTCGAAATTCCAACTTTTTTTTCCCCTTGCAAATCCGACTTTATTTCTTGTAAAGCTTTCTGGCACTGCTGAGGGGAAACGCAATGCACAGTTAAATGAACTAAACGAAGCAAAGTAAGACGATTTTTCGTAATTCGAATGACTCGAGTTAATCGTTTCCGCACACAAAAATTAGACATTGAACAACTGAAAGAAAATTCTATGGACAGACGAGAACAAATTTGACATTTCTGGCTCCAACAAAAAAACTTGTGTAAGACTGAGAACAAGAGAGATGATGTTAGCAGACTGACTCACCCCCACAGTCAAACATGGAGGTGGAAGCTTAATGGTTTGGTTTGGGTCTGTTTTGGAGCAAGAAAGGAGTCTCCAGTGTGAGTCGAAATCAGTACATGTTTCTTCAATGAAGTGTTTGTGGGATAGATCATTTTTATGATGATGGAAAGGCTGGCAATGAAAAATAACTTTATATCTGCTGTAAGAAGCCCCCCCTCAAAACCACGAAAAAGGGATAACGCGAACACGTTACCGTTTAATACATGAACCGAAACGCATCACAGCACCCTTTGAACACGTGTTTGTTGTTCTCTCTCTCTCTCTCTCTCTCTCTCTCTCTCTCTCTCTCATGTTTCTTCAATGAAGTGTTTGTGGGATAGATTATTTTTATGATGATGGAAAGGCTGTCAATGAAAAATAACTTTATATCTGCTGTAAGAAGCCCCCCCTCAAAACCACGAAAAAGGGATAACGCGAACACGTTACCGTTTAATACATGAACCGAAACGCATCACAGCACCCTTTGAACACGTGTTTGTTGTTCTCTCTCTCTCTCTCTCTCTCTCTCTCTCTCTCTCTCTGTAGGAAGCTGCACAGTCAGATGGGAGAACCGCACCATGTATTGCGTCGTTAGCGTGTTCGCTGTGGCTTTGTGAAGCAGCGCCATGCCATCCGACCCACACGCACATGTACATTCACAGACACCAGGTGGCGCCATGAACTCACTTCAGCCCAGTGAAGCGGGACGTTATTAAAGCCCAAGATGTTCGCCGAGTCGACTGCGTTCACCAATTTGTTATGGAACCGTGACCGCGTGTCGTATATCTTTTTAACTTGTAGCTTTTCGCATAGGAAGACTGTACCATTTACTAGTTCAGTGTTCAGGTTGAATAAAATTGTATAACCCGAGCACGCGATTCGTCTTTACTTCTTTGAAGTGTGGGGTCTGATGCTGTTTCATGCGTCCTGAGTTATTTACACTGTTAAGAGTCGGATTCTCTCATGCATCGAAACGTGGACAAAGTTTTTGTTTTCTTTATATTCGGATGTAAAACTTGGATTAACTCCTTCAACAATAATAGTATAAAAGTTGCTTTAATAGTAATGTCGGTTTATTGGTGGAGACAGGATGGTACAGGATGTATAGAGCATATTATTCAGTCAGTACATGTCAGACAAGATATCTATACACGTCTTATGTGGTTAAACAACTTGGCAATGCGGAGAAAACAGAGATATAAACGGGCGAATAAAAAGTTGTTGTCCATGTAAGTTTAGCTTGGGTCAGCTTCAGCTATCAATAGTAATATCTAGTAATATAAAACACCATTTACTTAGTTTTAATTCAAGCTTCAACCATTATTTAGCATTAGTGCAGGATAGTTACTATAAAAAAAGAGTTCACAATAAGCATGCTTTAAAGAAAAGTTTATACATCATATGATTAAAAGGCTTGTAAATGTACATTTTATTGAGTCTGGTGAGCAGATAAGGCTGATGGATTAGGGCAGGGATTAGAAAAGGGAAAAAGCCCTTGTATGGGCTTTTCGCAGGCACCCGCCACCACGCTTCATTCGGTTACAGGAGTCCAAAGGAGTCCTCTTCAAAGAAGGGTTTTTTGTTTTTTTTTGTGATTGAAGGCAAAACCTTGTTCAGCGCTTACCATATAGACACTTAGCATGTAGTCGCTCTTCTGGATCAGATTTTTTGCCAGTTTAGACCTATAAACCCACGTTTCTTTCGGAAAATCTGATCAAACTAAACACTTTGGAGACATGGAGGCTGCAATACTTCTCTACAGGAGATTAAAACCCGAAGCTGTGTGTCATGGACGGAAATGACTTCGACGTGGATCTCACTTATCAATTTTGCACTCCTAGTAGATTGATAAAGTCCCGGATGTATATTTTGTAAATCTGTTTCAATCAAATAGTAATACATTGACCTGGCCACAAGGGTGTGCTGCTTAAACCAATATTCAGTTACCATTCGCTCTTCTTATAACCTCCAGTCTTCTGGGAAGATGTTCCACTGGATTTTGGAGTGTGTTTATGGAGATTTGTGCTGTATTTTTTAGTTACGTTTACAGCATTTGGCAGACACCCTTATTCAGAGCCTTGCTCAAGGGTCCTGCAATGGCAGCTCGGTGGTGGTGGGATTTCAACTTGTGACCTTCCGATCCAAAGTCAAATACCTTAACCACTAAACTACCACCTCTAATTGTGGTTCATTCGGACACAAGGGTGTACTGTTCCAATTCATTATGTTCAACAGGGGTTGAGGTAAAGCTCTTTAGCAGGCCACTCAGAATGTTCGACTCCAACAAATATGAAGCAGATCTTCAAGGATTTTCTGGATTTTTTGTGCACTTTGTGTCATGCTGGAACGGGTTTGGTTCTCAAGTGAAGGAAAAAATTCATGTGATCAGATATGAAGACATCCTGTACAAATGTGTAACTCATTTTTGTGGTAACAGTTTTGGGAAAGAACCACATATGGGTGGAAAAGTCCCAATGCATTTGCCCACATCATGTGACTATGATATCAAAGTTTTTTTTTGTGTGTGTTGTTTTATGAATGGTTCAAGAAAGAAAGCTGGGTTTGTGTCAATCACGATTTTATTACGATTGTCTTATCGTTCGAAAGGAAGCCGAAGGACAGAGAACTTTCCTTAGTCGCACGTCTTCAAAACCCGAAATAGGAAATCCAGGTTTGAAAGTGAAAACTAAAGTTGTGACACAATCGTTTCACAATATGCTTTTTTTAGGGCGAAAAGGAATCATATATTGAAGGTTTTGGACAGAATGTCTTGTGGGTTTTATACTTATACATTGACATACGTATTGCTAATATAGGGCTCGTCATGCATATTGTAAGGCATTGAAAAAAAAGAAAAACGATGCGATGCGTCATCGCAGAACAACGACCCGTCTACATCAACTGTACATATACTGTAGCATGCTAGCAAAAGCTTAGCAATTATATAGCACACGTAGCATCCTACTGGCAGTCTATTTGCCTCATCCTTTAATCACATCTTTATAGAAACATGCGTTTGTATTACATTATATGGACAAAAGCATTGGGAAATCTTTTTTTCAGTGGTATTTGTTTTTTTCCCCAATTTTTTTACCTCAGACTTGAAGGCACACAGTGGTATACGATGCCCTTGAAAGAAGGAGGGTAACATTTTCCCTTTAATTGAACTTGGAGACCCAAATCTTAGGAGTGGAAGAGTGCGATAGAGATTTACCTCAACCCTACTGAACTGGAACAATGACTGCACCCCAAACCTCGCTCCAAAATCTAGCATCACATCTGATTACCACAGAAAAACTGATTCCATATTTTCTTCAGCTCTAATATACGAACACGGGATTATTTTCAAAGTACCAACTCCTCCCACACTAAATAATCCTCTCACACACTTTAAACATACACAGAAAACATTTGCAAGAATACAAGAATATACAAGCGAGATGAATTTTGTGTAAATTCGTAGAAATACAATGCACTGGATCACATTTATATTTAAGTACATGTACTGTACAGTATTAACATTTTACTTCATTTTATAATTAATAATTATATTTTTATAATTCAATTCCATTTTCTTAACATAACACTCTATAAAAACAATTCCCTATAAGTTTTTTGGTCTTTTCACATAACAAATTAGTTGTGTGGCAAACAATTCTGGCTAAGCCAGGGGGCGCCAGATTCGAAGCGCGGTAAAGAGGAGGATTACTGTATACATAATTCGGACCTAAATATATTCAATCATTAATGGATGCTGGTAGAATTGATCTTTTCCCGGAAGAAAGGTTTTCTAAGGAGGTTTTTTTCCGACATGTTCCGGAAAGTGTTCCGGATGAAGCTTTTTCTCATCAACCCAAAAATGAACAGCGTTCGATCTAACAGTAAATGTAACAATAGAAGTGTATTTTGTGTGATTTTATAATTGATGAGGGGGGAAAAAGAGGAACGAAACACTTCTCTGAGGTGTTTTATTGTTTTCCTCAATTAGGGCTGCTGTTTCAGAGGGAAGACTTGTAGCCACACGTTAGCATTTCGAGCTCAGGTACAGACGAGACCTTAGAATATGTAGACCCTAGATATTCTGCCGAAAATCTTCGGAGTAAAAAGACGACAGAATTTTCAACGTTCCAGTGCCGGATTCAAGGATTTTTTTGTGATAATACAATATACGATAAGTCGAGCTGAAGTTTGTTTTCATTTCTGTTCATCTCCAATGGTTAGAAGTTTTCCTTGTTGAAAATGAATTCAGCTCCTGTCTGCGATTGGCAGTGTTTTCCTAAAGCTTTCGCAAGAGGAGGGGGTCCGCAAAGAAACACCCCGACTTTACGCCTAAAAAAAAAAGAGAAATAAAAGAAAATTAGTGCATAAAAATCTTTTGGTCAAGTGTCTACAATTGTTTGTCCATAAATATGTATATAAATGCTAAATTTTGCTGTCGCCTTACCAAACCAGTGTGGGCAAATTTGCATAAAATTCAAATGAATTTACATAAATGCATCTGATTGGCTGAAACCAAAAACATGTAAATGAACTACACTTATTGCATTAGCCAGTGTTTAATGCAATTATTGCGACAGTAACGGTGTATATCACGTACCCCGGGTGACTGGTGGCGATGGCGCTGAACTCGTTCTCCCAGTTGGGTTTTCCGTACAAGGTTTTCTGCTTCAAGCCGGTGATGGGGTCTTTCTCTTCTTCATGGTGAACTTGGAAGTGAGCAGCCTGCAGATGGTTGTTAAAATCCATAAAATACAAAATGCATTATTAGTCTTTACTTATGCTACTACTTTTTAGTCTGCATTCCAAAGTATTGAGACCCCTGACTTTTCCAGCCATATGTGGTTCTTCACAAACTTGGAGGCACACAATTGTATAGATTAATTTGGATGCAGTAGCATGAAATTTTCCCCTTATTTCAACAAGGAGACCCAACCCTGGTCCAGCATGATGATGCCCCTGTACACAAAGCCAACACTATAAAGATGGTTTACATGTGTTACAGTGGAAGATCTCCTGCTATAGAGGTCTGACCTCAACCCTATTGAACGTGATGAACTGGAACGCCATCCCAGGCCCTTCACTGAATTGAGGCTGAATGAACACAAATCTCCACAAGCCCATTCCAAAATCTAGTGAAACGTCTTCCCAGAAGAGTGGAGCTTATTATAAAAGCAAATGGGGACTAACTTTGGATTTTGTGGTTAAAAAAATACAATCTTATGGTTAGGTGTCCACAAACATTTGTGCATATCCTGCAGTCTTCATGGATCACTACTTTTAATCAAGTAGAGAAAGTAATAGAGGTACAGTTACAGTACCTATTGTTTAAGCAAGGGATTTGTACTTTTACTCAATTACAAAAAGCCCACAAATGTCCACACTGAGTTCGTTGTTTCATTTTGTGCTGTTTTTGTGTTCTTTTGTGGAAGTGGCTCTAACCTCAGTCTCCTTCCAACGAGTGAGGTAAATGTTGTAATTGAGGAAGTCGCCCATGCTTTTGTCGCTCATCTGGCGCTCCAGGACCTGGAGCAAGTCGGCGAACCATTCGAACGCCTGCGTCTCCGGGCACAGCCAATAGAAGTAGATCTGGTGGGGGTTTCAGAGCAACATCTTTAATGTATATCATTCAAGCTAGAAGCCATTTCCATTACAGAATTTACATAGATCTGATGGTGGTATGGACATGAAAAGAAAGGGTAAAAATCCCTAAAATGAAACCTTGGGAGACACCAGACCCAAAAATGTAAAATTATTACATTTCCTCAACCGTATGTTCTATAACTCAATAAGATGTCATTTTGTCTAAATGATGTTCATGATAAGCAAGAATGAGAATCTTGGGATGAGTCCTGGGATGACAGGCTTTAAGATTACAGCAGCAGTTGTTAAAAAAAAAATCTTGGTTGAGGAGTGTTTTTGGGGAACAGTGTGAGCATTAAAAGCATATTCTTTTCTTCTTATTCACACCAATCAAGCTTTTTTTGTTCTCGAAGGGACAGGGTCACGCTGCCAAGGTGTCCACCTGCCGAAGCTTTTGGTTGCTAACGCACAAGACCTGATGAAGCCTCACCTTTTTGGTGAATACGTTGGTGTTCTGGTGTACGGTTTTGTACCACACCGACTTAAGGATGGAGGCGAAGGGAGTCACACCGATGCCTGCGCCCACCAGCATGACCACCTCGTAGCGGAACACGTCCTCGCTGGCCGTGCCGAACGGTCCGTCCACTGCGATCCTGCGCACACATTTAACGCTCAGAGACTGTTCATGCGAAACAAGAATCAAATGCAGAAATAATAACAAGAATATCATTTTCAGGATTGTATCCTCTCAAGGTGGATTTTGGGAATGCTATAAAAAGGATGGCAAGGCAACCGATTGCATGGCATCATGCTCTCACACATGGGGGCGATCTAGAGTAGTTTTTTTTTTTGCATGCTCTTTTGGAATTAGAAAGAAACCTGGAAACCCAGAGGAAACCCCTATGTAAAAACACAATAAATTCCAATCTCAGAATTGAAGAACCACACTGCAGTCTTACTCTTTTTCTCATCAGCAGTACTAGTGTTAGATGAGGTATGTTCTCAAAAATCTTTGCAAAGCTTTATTAAAGCATTATTTTTTAAAAAAGGAAGCAAGAAAAAAAAAATATGACGAAACCAAACGCCTCAGTAACTCTCCTGCTTGCTGTAAAAATCATTGCAAAACCTCGCTTCAATCTTCACTTCTTCTTTCCGACAGTTAAGTCTGACCCTGCTGAAGCCACATCCCCATTTTCACAAGAGCGTAGTTTCCCCCGATGAGCGACTGTTACTCGCCCAAACAATGGACTGTTTTGATACAAACGCATTAAAAACGTTTGGACTGCACAGCAATGCAGCAGCTACAGTAGACTAAACAAAGTGTTTAATCCTCTATAAGGGTTTTTTTTTTTAAAGATAAAAAAACCTTTCTCGGGGTATTCTGGTTTCTTTCTAATTCCGAAAAAGCATGCAAGAGATTATCTACTGTAGCTTGCTCACGTGTGTGGTTGCCTTGCGATCCTTTTTACAGCACTCCCAAAATCCACCTTGAGAGGATACAATCCTGAAAATGATATTCTTGTTATTATTTCTGCATTTCATTCTTGTTATCCGAGTGAAACCGAATGTTCATTAAAGTTTTATGCATGTCGAATCAAATATAAGAAGTTTAAAATTTGGATTTGGTCTTACCTGGGAAGTTCCCAGGCCTCCTGACCGTCGGTCTTGTCCCCACCGCATGCCTTGTACAGGGCGTCCGTCCAGTCTCCGACGATACGGATGTGGACACTGAAGTGGTCTTCCTCGGGGGCGGATGTCAGGGTAAAAGGATGCCACTCCAGGTGCGAGATGGATGGACACTTCAGGAAGACGTACTGACCCACCTCCATCTTGAAGCCTTTCTTTTTCAACTGCAGCTCCAGGGTCTTGGATGGATGCATCACTACCTGGTGGGCAAAATTTTTTTTTAACAAAGATCAATGCACAAAGCTACACAAAATAAAAAAACTTTTTTTTTTTTGACTGCAGGTATCAAACTCATTTCCACTGACCTTGGTGATGACCACTTTCTGCTTCGAGCGGTAGAATCGCACGAGCATCTCGCACACGTACAGGAACATCGGCCCGACGACCCACTTCCATGTCTGTTATGCAAAGATGGAAAGAACGTTCACTAATGCAAGAGATATGTAATGAATCAGCAGATTTTTTTTAAAAAGAATATGAAAACAAGTTTCATTTTTAGGACAAATTGGTAACTCTGTCGAATCAACTGGGGGTGGAGTTTAAAGTATATAACAAGACTATGGCCTAAAAAACGTCAATCGGCAGAATGTGTGCATTCCTGAAATCAAGATTTGAAGGCAAATAAAACTGAAATAAACAGGAAGTGAAATGCCCTGGTTTTAGATAAATAAGCTTGTAATGACCTCCACTCTTCTGGGAAGATGTTCCACTAGATTTTAATGTGTGCTTGTGGAGATTTGTGCTTATTCCGTCAACATTTCAATCACGTTCTGTAGGGTCGAGGGCAGAGCGATATTGCAGGCCACTCAAGATCTTTCACTCCAACCCATGTGAATGATTTCTTCATGAAGCTGGCTTTGTGCACATTGTTACCACATGAGCTACCACATCTCTAAAGTGGTGAGCCACCAGCTTTTTTTTTGCTGAGTTTGAGGAAGAACCACATACGGCCGTATGGAATGTACCAATGCGGTATTAGCAATTTTAATCAGTGATCTTGTAAATGAAGTGAAAGTTGTTTTTACCCCTGGTGGATTTCCAGCAAAGTCCGGTGTAGGACATTCAGGGTCGATGTCCCATCTTTCAAAGTGACTGCTGCAGTTTAACGGCTTATGATGTTGTAGACTGGTAGGTGTCTGGCCTCGTACAATACGACTTCAGAGTGACACATGTATTCAAAGACAGAGAGGAAGGATACTTGTTTACCAAATCACAGTGTTGCAAATATTTGTGTTACAATTATAAAGTTGCTTCATTCCTTTGTTGGTTAACACATGACTGTTGGTCAACACACACTTTATAAATGTGGCAAACTCTCTCTAAGGTGAACCTTCGGCCCTCGATTGAGGTCCTGGGTGCTCTGGAATAGGTTTTTAAAGAAGATATCTCTGTACTTTGCTATATTAAGCTTTTCCTAAACTCTGACAAGTTGCTAAGTCCCTGCTGCAGAAAAACACCCCCACATCATAATGCTACCACCATCATGCTACACTTTTGGAACACGTTCAGCAGGTGATCAACAGCGCCTGATTACCCTTTAGATATAACTAAAATTGAGGCCAAACTCCAAGCGGGCTTCCGTTGAGTTTTGAACTGAGGAGGGGCTTCCGTCTAGCCACCCTGCCATAAAGCCCTTCTGGAACTTTGTCTCATCTCCACACAGTATCTCCAAAGTTCAGTCAGAGTGACCATCAAGCTCTTGGTCACCTTTCTAACAAAGGCTCTTCTATACAGATTGCTCAGTTAAGGTGGGCAACCAGCTCTTGAAACATTCTTGCCCCTGAGTTCTGCATCCAGGCCAGTTCCTTTGAACTCATGGGTGGGTTTTTGGTCTCACATGCATTATCAGAGAGGTGTGTGACTTTTTAAATCAAATGTCCAATCAATAAAGCTTTTCAGAGGTAAACTCCAAGGGTCTTAATGCGTATGTATATGTGATGTTTCAGTTTTTCTCAATTAAAAAATAGTTTTAAAGATTTTTCTAGACTCCTGTATTCACTCAGTCATTATGGGGTACTGAGTGTTGAAAAAAGTGAAGGGGGTCTAAATATACATTATATAAATAATATACAATATATTAATATGACTCTTTCCTGCTTTGACTTACCCGGCCCCGTGCAGCACCAGTCCAATGAAAAAGACGATAAAGAGGTGATGTGTGAACCAGAAGACCTCGAAATAGGACCTGCGGATGACTTCCATGGAGGACGTGATGATGAGGATGAGGGCGAGGGTGATTACTACACCAGTCAATCCTGCGATGGTGGTGAACATCACAATAGTCTGGCTCTGTGGTGCAGCAAAGAACGCAAGGTACACACATGATTACTAAGTTAGATTTTATTTTATTTTTTTACTAAAACTGTGCAAAAGTTGAATGTTTGTCCGACTTCTGCTGCTGTTACTAGTCATTTCTAGCTGCCTCTTTCCTTTCTGAATATCTCTAACACTTCTCTAACGTGAGCACAAACTGTAATGTGAACACAAATATTATATCTAGACCCTCCACACCAACAAAAGCTTTTAAACCTGAATTTGCATTCATGACAGAATTAGATTCATTATTCTTAAAAGAAAAAAGTGACTTTTGTGTGCGCCTGAGCTTTTCCTTCATCACCGTGACAAACGGGAAGTTTCCCTGAAGCAGAAGAAGAGATTTCACTCACAGTGCGACCATGTGAAAGACGATTGCACCATCACGCTCATGTACCAACCCTGATTTTCAAACACACTTAATAATGTGTCTAAATACATACACACTATATGAACAAACGTATTTGGACACTCGATGTTTCCAGCAATATGTGGTTCTTTCCCAAATCGTTACCACAAAAATTTTGACACACAGCCGTTTAGAATGTCTTTGGGTGTTCTGGCATGAAATCTTCACCTCGCTTGAACTAAGAAAACCAAATCTGTTCCAGCATTAAGATGCTGGTTCACAAATTGATCTTCTTGAAAATATCCTTTACATAGGTTGTAGTGGAAGATCTTGAATGGCCTGCTATAGAGATCTCAATCCTACCAATCACCTTTAGGATGAATGTGAATGCTGACTGCACCCCAGGTCTCCTCACCTACATCAGTATCTGACTTTACTAACACTTATTTATGAATCTCCACAAGCAAACTTCAAAAGAGCGGCGGTTACTATACCAGTCTCTAAATATGAAGAAATATAACACAAACCTTTGCCTCCACATGGCACCAAATTTTATACTTAATTTTCCATATTCTAAGTTGTTCTTCTTCTTTTTCTTTCACGATTGACATTATGAACACATAGATGTCAGGAAATGTGCTGTGACTCATCATAATTGTTTGTCTGGCTACAATTTTCGTAGTCATTTGATACACCAATATTATATTTCATCATCCCCTTTTTCAATACGATTGTACTGGTCTCAGAATTTGTAACTACTAAAGAAGGAAGGTTGAAAGAATAGTGTATATTTTAGGGCCTGTCAGCAACCCGTTGTTGAACTCATTTATACATTGTAAAGTGTGGGTATGTATGTGGGTATTTATGTGTGTGTTGCAATAATGCGATACTCACCGTCTCGCTGGACCGAATGGGGTTGAGGTAAGACTGGTTGGGTTTGTTGCCAATGAGAGACAAAACATGGGGCAGAGACCTGTTGTTGTCCTCCCGCTGAGCAGACTCAAAGCGTTCGAAGTTAAACAGGTGAGCGATGGTGTGTACCGCTGAGAGAAACACCAGAGACGATCATTTCATTGAATTCTTTATAAAATGTACTTTTTATAACAAAATACGGAACAGGATCCTAAATTGATCTGAGGATGTATGAATCTTAGGGTCAGGTGTCCTCAAACATTTGCCCATATTTTGTCAACAGTAATAAAGTAAATGTAATTCAATACTGTACTTTAGTAGCTTTTATTGTTGTATCTGTTTTTTTTGTATTTGGGGAGATTTTTACTTTAACTGTTTTAAATGTGTTTTGATTGGCGTTCGGTGGTTTCTACTTCTTACAAACATACAGTTCGGCGTCAGTTCAATAACAGAAAGCAGAACATCTTCGATTAATTTTAAATAATGATTTTTTTTTTTTTCCTAATTCAGCTGCTTTGCCAAAATCAAGGATTTGAGCTAGGATTTTTTTTGTTTCTATTGGAATTTGCATACATCAATAATGTGAGCATTTTGGTGCTTCTTTTATGCAAACAGTAAAATTGGCAACGGTAAATGTATTTCGGTTAAGATTCTGCCTTTTCTACACGAAAAAAACACTTAAACCGGTATATTTTACAGTAGAATACCGCAATTATTGGACTGCAATGTAAGTAGATTTGAAGGCAAAAACGTTGGTACTTTTACTCAGGTGAAAGTTTAAAGGGAGGAATATTGTACCTACTTGAACTCAAGTACATGGTTTGTGTACTTCATCCACTGATTTTGATTAATTACTGTTTCCAATATGTTCAGATGTTTATATGTGCAGCTTTTTTGGTATAATTCTGTGTTTGTGTTAATTTCCCTGAAGGGGGATTTTGTCTTTCCTGGTAACACCACAGACTCTTCAGTATTTCCATACAGTACTTGTAGGCATTCCCTATGGGCATTCATAAATATATAATCATGTGGTACCTGTGTGGAAGGCAATCATGTAGCCCACCAGTTTGTGGAAAGTGATGTTCCTGTCTAGTTGGCGGGCCGCCGTCCGGCTGCAACACTACCCCAACACCCAAGCACACAACGTTACAGGGTTACACAGTATTACAGATTTTCTTTTTTCTTTATGAAGTCATTGTGACATCGTGGTTTAGTCTTGAAAGCTGGGGCTGACCTGTATGGTGCCTCGGAGGAAGGACAGTAGGTTGCGGCAGACGGGCAGGAGGATCAGCATGCAGTTGAAGTTCAGACACGCAGCAGGAGCTCTGGCCCATGGTAGCGCATGCTACCCGGGAGACAGACGAGAAACCGAATGACTCGTTTTTTAAAGTTTATTTTGTATGGAAACAGTAAACGAGATAGAGAAGTGATATGTAACAGGTGCAGAAACTGTGCGCTCCATGTGCTCTGAGGCGTGAATGAAAGCAAAACTGGCGCCATTTATTTGTATTTTTTCCTCTGGCGAAATCTTTGAATAATGGTCTCATTACGCGTGCCTGATTACGGATTATAAAGCTTAAGGAAAAAAACAAACGACAAAAAAAACCCTGCACTTTCTTTTAACCAGATTCAGTTACAAAAGATTAGTATGTGCAATTTTAACACTCGAGTTTCAATAGAAACACTTAAACCGCATCGGTATATTTTACAGTAGAATACCGTAATTATTGGACCGCAATGTAGAACATAGATCTCCTCTCATTTTTCTGCATTTGAATGAATGTAAAAAAATCTGCAAAGAGCAGATCTATTTTTTACATTAAGGTCCAATAATTACGGTATTCTACTGTAAAATATACCGATGCCGTCATCCTACAGCGTACTATCAACTCCTAAATTTAGCCATATAAACAACATTCTCGTTTAGTAAGCAACCTTTGAGGCACAAATTCAAGGCCTTACCCCGAGGATGACCCTGCTGTAGTAGAATCTTTCGATCAGAAATGCCTTGTAGAAAGCGACAAAGAGGTATGCGTTGATTCCGAGCCATACCAGCTGACGAGATAAAAAAAAAATGTTATATATACATATATAAATATATATATAAAAAGAAAGTTCCAACACGTTTTAAACTCTTCGGTGTTCCATAGAATAGAAATTCAATATATATTCAATAATTAAAAATTTTAAAATAACTCTGTATATGAAATATATTTGTGTATTAATAGCTATAAATAGGAACCGTATTTTAAAAACAACAGACTCACAATAACAAAGGTGGACAGTCCATGATTTGCTGCGATGTTCCTCATGTTGAAAGTGTGCGAGTGTCTGTGTGTGAGTGCCTGAGTGTCTTTTCTCTTGTCAGAAAAACGAAAAAGAGGTGAAGAAGTAAAACAGTGAAGGGTATTTGGTTTTTAAGGCAGAGAAATATAGAGGAAGTTGGACAGACCTGACAGATTCAACCCACTAGAACAGATGAAGCGCACTTCCTCTATATAATGTGTGTGTGTGTGTGTGTGTGTGTGTGTGTGTGGCTTCTGCTATGTGTTTGTGACAGGATTGAGACTAAGAATGAAAAATAAACCAAAAACCTTTTTCTGACTTATTAGAACAATATGATTTCTATGCAGCATAAATCGTGGCTCCAATGAGACGCCTACACTCTTTGTTACTGTGGAAACAGACACGTTATCCAGTCTTAATTAATTAATTTTTTTATTCATGGTTTGTTTCTCAGACTCCATGTACAAAGGAAACCTCTAACAAGCAAAGTCATTCGCAGGTCAAATTCGTACAATCATTATGTTTATTTACCCAAACACCAGAGGGCGCCAAAAGCCCAAATACAATCATCATGCCTGTGTATAGTCGTTTATATCTTCCTTTTAGCAAAACAGTGTGCAAACGTGGTCCCTTTTCTAATAGTAAAACAGTGTGCGAATGAACAGAAGTGTAAAATACAGTGTACATTTTTTTTGTTTTTGTTTTTGTAAAGAAATAGAACATGAAGACGTGTCCAAAAATCCATATAACCTACATAAAGTTTGTGGACACCCGAGATTTGCCATTGAGTTCCCGTTTACTGTAATAATTCTGTCCACTTTTCTGGGAAGATGTTCCACTAGATGCTAATTCAGCCACATGGGTATGTAAAGGACAGTCAGGTACTGATGTAGGTGAGGTGAGGAAGTCTGGGATCCAATCAGCATCAGCAGTAGGGTTGAGTTTAGAGCTTTGTCAGGTTTGGGTCTCCTAGTTGTGGGAACATTTTATGCTACCAAAGTCTTCCAACTCCAACAGTGTTCCTTCAACTTTGTGAGAACTTTAGCGAAGGAACCACAGGAATTGACTTCCAGGTGTCCAGATACTTCTATCTATATAATGTATGACACAGATGTTATTTCCTACTGAATAATTAAAAAAACAAAAGACATTTGTGTCGAATAAATGAGTAATAAAAGGGGGCGCTGTTTAAATAATGTATAACACAACATAATGAAGAAACCAACCTAAGAAACCCCTCAGGGTACCGAGTTCATACGGTTCCAGCTCGTGTAGCATTTTAATCTTAGTAATTAGGTTTTTTTTAACATGAATTTGATTGAATAAGGCATTTTTTTTCACATGAGTGGAAGCAGAACTGGTGCAAAAATCTTCCAATGATGTCTAACTATGAATATCTGATGTTGGAGTACAAATCGGGTATTAAAAATAATCCGCGGATGTTTTATCTGCGTTTTCCAGCAAAAACCTGTGAAAAAAAATGTTTTGGTGTTAATGCTGAGGCAGAGATTCGGTTCAAAAAAAGATGAGCTACAGTATAACTGCAGTATGTAGGCTTATAACAGTGGCTTGTAATAGTAAATATGTAATACGTAATTATTACCTCACGTTGTTGGGTTGCCAGGTTCAAGGATTTGGGCTACTTAATAAACTTTCTTTTTATATATATATATATATATATATCAGGTTTTGCATATATTTTTATTAATAATGTGAGAATTCTGGTGCTTCTTCTATGCATCCCTTCTTCTTAAAGCCAGGGAGAAAAGGAAAAGTGTAAAATGAAATAAAACTGAATACAATTTTAATGTATTAAAATAAGGGCCACTATTAGTCCCCATTGTGTTAATGCATATAATAGCCAGCAGTGGTGTGTGTTTGTGTGTGTGTGTGTGTGTGTGTGTGTGAGTGGTTAAGGCTGAATACTGCTGACCAGGAGACTCTTTAACCACTTAGATCGTCTCTAACTGACGCTTTCATGAGCCATTTATACTCTTATAAAAAAAAAAAAAATACAACAAATACAAATACTGCATTCGGATTGGACGATGGTATGTGCAATCTTTAAAATTGTTTACCAAAATGTGCCTTTAAAAGTGCTGGAATTATTGTTGCTTTTATTATTATATGTACCATTCATGAGATTTGAAAAATCAAAGCAAATGACTTTTTCATCATTATGGAAAATTAGGGAGGTGTGAAAGAGAGAAGTAGAGACAGACGGACAGAGAGACAAGCAGACAGCAGCGTACATGGGAAAAAAAAGCAGCATTCTCATTTTGTTCATCTGCTCATGCATTCCGTAAGAAAACGGCACGTGAACGATCCGCGATCATGCTGGCAGGTTTGTCTGAACCTCCAATGGACGAGAAAAAAAGAAGAAGAAAAAAAAAGGAAGACTTTCCATACAATCCACATACATGAATTTCATTGGCTAATCGAGTTTTTGGTTCATACGGCCCACTTTTTTATCAAATGTTCAGAAAGGTTCGGTTTGGCACGTTTGAATCGCAACGTTTCAGAGCAAAAAAAAAAAGCTGAAGAGCGTCCCTGTGGTTTGCCACCTGCTCCATTTTCCCATCTGTGCTGTTGCTCTTTAGCACAGACACTGGTTGGCGTCTTTGTTGTTCACGGAAACTTGTTCATCGTCCGCATCTTTGGCTTGTTCGGGGTTCTCTTGTGAGACCTTGTCCTGTGTGCGTGCAGGCTGGGGACATGACACCGGCGGCATCCGAAGCGCTCCACAGCGTTCCCATAGTCCCTGCACTGGGCTGGAGGAGAACAGGTGCCTGCAGGGGTGGCAGCACTGGTAGAACAAGAGCATGAAGAACACGGCAAAGACGTAGCTCAGGAGCAGGAGCAGCTCAAGCACTGGCGCGTCTACTCTGCGGTAAAACTCGGTGCGGTATGCGAACCAGAGCGACGTGAGCGCTACATTCTCGACAAAGCGTACGGAGTAGTAAGCGGTCGCTCGCCTCCAGCCGTAGTTTTTGTCTATCAGGTCCGGGTCTTCGAGTTTGAGCTGCACGGCCGACCAGCAGAAAACGTTGATCCCGGCGTACAGGAACGTGAGCATGGCGAGCGCGGTGGCCGTGCCCACGCGCGTCAGAGTCTTCTCGATGCTCTCGGGGAAAGGCGAGCCGCTGCGCCAGAAGGCCACCCACGGCTGCAGGAAGAAGGCGAAGAAGCTGAGCAGGACCACAGGCAGCAGCCAGGCCTTCATTACGGAGCCGAAAAGCACGAGCACTGCGACACGTGTCGCGATCTCGAAGCTGCGCCACAGCAACACGCACACGTAGGCTGCGGGGCGCACCGACACCGCGTAGTCGTCGTAGCGGATCTTGATGGCCAGGATGTTGCAGCGCAGGGCACCGTACACGATCGACAGCAGAGAGATGACCATCAGGGTGCCTGGGAAAGAGAGAAAAATGAAGGAAAATGAATTACAGAGGTGCAGAGAAAAAAAGATAGGGGAGACCAGACAAATATGATGAGTCAGAATGAAAGTGTTGTTGGAGTCTGGGAAATGTACAGTCCTTAACTGCAAATGTAACAGTACCTTAAATGCATACTTTTTAATAAATAAGTAATATGTTTATTATTAGTGAAACCAAACTCAACATGGAGCACGAAAAGAAAATATTCTTGTCAATGTTTTAAACCAAAACAACACCAAAATAAACTTTTGCTATGTTTCCACACGGGCGGTTTAAATCGCCGGACATGCGCATCATGGCGGATTTTGGTGCTGGTGGATTTTTGGTGATATTAACCTTGGAGTGGCTGAATGCCTGCGCCCCAGGGTTCCCTGGTGGTCTAGTGTTTAGGATGCGGCGCTCCCACCGCTGCGGCTTGGGTTTGACTCCCGGTCAGGGAACCGACCCCAGCCATTAGGGGTTGCACAAGCCAGTGCACTCTTAGTGCCGGTCCCGAGCCCGGATAAATGGGGAGGGTTGTGTTAGGAAGGGCATTTGGCGTAAATCAAACATGCAGATCATGAATACGGATGATCTGCTCCCATCCAGTCTTCAGTCCCCCAGTCACACCCCCAAGATCTCTGACACCGTCCACTTGATTAGAATTCCCTTTACTCCTACACAGTTATCTGATCAGCCAATCATGTGGCAGCAGCACGATGCATTATGTACATTAAGGTTAATAGCTCCAGTTAATATTCATATTAAATACCAGAGTGGGGAGAAAAGTGTGATCTCTGTGACTTGGCACAGTTCCGGGTACCAGATGGGCTGCATCATGAACAGTCTTGTTCATTATTTTCCAATCAAACAGCACATTTATATTAGGCATATAAGAGTCTTACATGAACACTACTTTAGGACTGGGCGTGGAATCGTTTAGTTATAATCATATTCCATGTTTTTTACGGCACGGCGAAAGCAAATGTGCAAACACAAAAAGACCCCTGCAAACATATGGCCCCTTACAGAGAATGAAGTCTCCACTCCACTAATCCTCAAATACTGCATTGCTTGCCAAGAGTTCCCGAATGATATACCACATGCCGGGAGCCTCCATCTGTACCGTGGTCTTCCGAGACAGGTTTATATTCCTGCTTGCTCACCGGAGGGCATGTTACAAAGTGCTGGGTCAGCAGGTGCTTAATAAGCAGCACATTTAACCATGGAATAAAACAGAGGATGGAGAGATCTGACGTGATCTTTTTCAAGCTCACTTCACCTTTCCAATTCGCTACTCTATATGTAGATTGTTCTTTTTACAATTCTGGCAGATTATACCGTACGGTTTTATTTCGCGGTCTGTCTGAATCCTTCGATTGTGATTGGCCGGAAGTGTGTGCATGCGAACTAAGTAGTTTTTCCAAATGATGGTCGTTTTGTGAAATATCCAAGGCGCACCAAACGCTTTCCCACGAGTACAGACGCAACAGAGACAAATGTAAATACCAGATACGCAAAGCTAATGGCTAGCCTACAAAAGTACACGATATGAACTAAAGTTTGTGGACACCTGATCATTTAACATCCCGTTTCTCGTTGAAGCCCCTATTTTCTGTTGGAATACCCTTCACTCTTCTAAGATGTTCCATTCGATTTTGGAGTGTGGAGATTCACAAGGTCGAGGTGAGGAGGCCTGTGGTGAAGTCAGCGTTTTTTTAATTCCAATGGTCTTCTATATGGTTGAGGTCAAAGCTCTATAGCAGGAGATATTCCACTCTAATCCATGTTGGAAAACCATATAGGGCTTGGAATGTCAGGTGTCCCAAATGTCAGGTGTAGCAATGCTTAAAAAAAATGAAAATTTTGCCATATAGTGTAAGCAAGGTTGGTATTTTAGACAATGCTTTTCTTGCTTTTTTATCTCTCATTTTTCTTTCAGCTCATTTTATAAATTTTTTACTATAGTCTTTCAGTTCAAATGACTGTTAAATGGTTGCTTTTAAGAATGTAGACATACTGATTTTTTTTTTTTATCGAAATGTACGATTCATTGTGCACAGTATAAATGTAAATACGTGTTTTTTTACTAATTAAATTCTAAAATAATAAGATTCTGCTGCCAACATGGACTGCTGTAAAACACGGTAATATTACTCTAAACGCACATCACAGCATGTCGGGTATAAACAATAATGACGGTGAGTTTCTGCCAACTCGGTTGCCAGTTACTGCACATTTCCGATAATGCTTATAATGTACTGTGCAATTAATAGTGTCTTGGCTCTTGCTTGCTGTCTCTAAGAATAGAGCACTACCAGCTCAGGCTCAGCACACAAAGGCGATGAAATCCCGGTTTTATCACCAGCAGCTCGTCCAGACGCAATACGTTTACCGACAAATTCCGAATAATTCCTCTGATCGGTTTCATCCTTGTTTCAGCCGATTGCTTATTCTGTCCTTCTGCCCTTTCGTGTTCGTCTTCACACGCACTGCCCGGTGTGTGCATTTTCTCTTAATACATCTATACCTTTAATTCCTGCAATTGTATGGATATTTGTGTAAAAAAAAGTAGTGAAAGTAAAAAAGTCCTTCATGAAGTACTTCATTACTTCCCATCTCTCAAGAGAGGGAATTTTTTTAAAAATAGGACATGTACATAGTCATATCCTTCGAGTGTGCATCCCCGAGATAAGGCTCGAGGAAGCAGATATTTTGCTGCGGTGTGAAGTGTTTCGCTGGCATGTGGCTAAACTGTAGAATGTAGCAATGACGTGAAGGTTTAGCTCCGACATGAGAAGCGCACGGTTCTGCACGTGCTCTTAAAACTCGAACTCTGAAACAGCTCTTGGGGAAATGAGGGGTCTGAATGGTTCTTGAAGGTGTTTATGCGCAACATCGCAACATATTAAATAGGGTTGTAGGATTTCGGCTTTGGGCTATGTCAGGCTTTTTTACATTATAGAAAAGGGGTGGAAAGAGAAACGTCTTTACAAGATCGCAAAAAATTGAATGTAAATTAAGACAAATGGACTGAAAAGTACATATTTATACTTTAGTCTAAGGTCATAAGAGACGTTTGACTTGACTGAGGTGAAACCCCGGGGTTTTCATGTACGATATCCAGAAAAGGTATTCCCTTCCCCAGCAGTGTGTGTGTTCTCAAATAAGACCAGAAAAGGTGTGCCTTTCCTGTATAAGATCAACTGTACACACATATACTCATACGCAGACAAAGCAGGGGCCGGATGACCTGACAGGAAAATGACCATAAGTCAGCATTCAGAGCGAGGCACATCTTTAAAACACTGTTACATAAGTGCTAGAGCTGTCGATGTTGCGTCTATGTTCGTTTGCTCACCTCTCCCGATGGAAACGCCCTTCTGCAGCACGCAAATGTAGAGCTGCAGTGTGAGCTGAGGGGCAGAGCCCAGAAAAGCCTGAATGACGGAGGTTCGAGCGAAGGCCGCTCGGTGAGCGACCAACTTTCCCTCGGCCTGCCCGATCTCATGCTCCACCTCCTCGGCCCGGCCGCACCGAGGCATCTGCTTCTTCCTGGTAATGGTGACATACGGCTCCTCCACCTTTCCTGAGCTTCCATAGATACAAAACGCATCCAAACACCTGGAAAAGAGGATTCGGGATTCTGTTAAAGGGTTTTTTTTTAAGAACACTGCATTTCCAACATTGTATTGGTATTTGTAGTTTTATTAAATGCCCAATTCCGCAATAATTTGCTGTTATAATCATCTCCACACTTCTGGGAAGGTTTTCTAGATTTTGGTGTGTGGTTATAGAGTCAGAAGACCTGGAGCCAGGAAACCTGGGGTTCAGCCAGCATTTCCTTTTATCCCAACGTTGTTCAGTAGGGTTAAGGTTAGAGCTCTGTAGACGGCCTTTAAGGATTTCCCATTCTTACCCATGTAAACAATATCGTCTTAAAGCACACTCTGAGGTAAAAGTGTGAGAAAGTGGCACATATGGGTGGAGAAAGTCATGTGTCCCAATATGTTTGTCCATATAGAGTTCCTAATACCACCTTCATGCTGTCTTGTATATTGTCAATTTAACCTATTAGATAAATACATATCATTGTAAATTGTTCCCACAAATATTTATATAGAATTGTGTTCTCAAAAAAAAAAAATTAGTAAGCAAATTAGTTTACTAAACCACTCCCACTGTACAATGTCTTCACAAATGCTTAATATTAACAGTGAAGGCACCTTCAACACAATGGCACCCAAGTGAAATTTTCCCTTCTGCGATTCATGAATTTCACATTTATTTGCTATTTTGCATGCCCCAATAATCTTAAGAGGCTCTCATATCCCACCACCGCCACTAGCTCTTCTTTCTCAGAATGGTCATTTACCTCTATTTTATCCCAATCTACATAAATCCCTCCCATTTCTCCGAATACTCACTTCACCTCATTTGCATACTTTTTGCATATCTTGCATATATTTTGCCTCGGGATAACCTTGTTTTTCGTCTCCCTGTCTGGAAACATTTCCTGTCTGCTCAGTTCACTTGCACATTTTTTTGCTTACCAAAGTTCAAATTCTTAATGTTTTCATTTATATGATTGTTCCTATATTTCTTTAATATTCCCAATTCACCAATTAAGACCTTGTTTCTGATTGGACAAAACTTTGCACTCTTCACTCTACTACGCGCTATGATGGTTTGCTTGAATGGCACCTTCACTGTTTTTCTCTGAGAAAATTTTTTGAAGAAGCTTCTTCCCCATAGTTCTTACTCGAGGAATATGTATGCTAATTAGTATGCATAGTATTAGTATGCTAATTAGGCTTAGTTTCTTTTGCATATATGTTTTATTGGGCGAAATGCGACCTTCTCTCTGTCTTTTTTTCGGCTTAAACTTATACTGCGCATTTTCTGTCATGTAATTGAATGTCATGTCGTAACTCACAGTTTCAAATCGTGGTTATAACTAAACTATGTTGAGTTATTTAGAAGTATATTTCTCAACACTGCGAGCAAAATAAACAGCTCAGAGACCAGATATATGACCCATCCTTTGCTATGCTCCAATCAGCCTTTTTCCCCACACGGTATCCCAGTGAGCACTAAATCTAGACGTCTATTCGCTTTATCGACATGTATTTGCTGGGATATCGCGACCCCACGACAGGCCAGGGAAAGTAAAAAGGTTCCAAATTGGTCCAGTCGCCGATCGATCAACCGCTCAGGCGTGGAATTGTTGTGTAACGAATCAAGCCCTTTCCATCGCATTCTGCGAAGCAAAGCCTTCGCACAAACGAGGGACATCTGGCATCCCGGTTCCAATGGCGTTGAACCGAGGGGAAGGAACCGAGGCATGCGGGAGTCACTTCCTGTTTATCTCGTTCTATAAGTATGGGAACGCGACCATTAGGTCACTCGCTTCTATTTCAGGGCATGGCCTTGTTACAGCCGAACAAACTGTAAGACACAGCATAATGAATCCTGGTGCGTTTTTTTAAGCACCGAACATGGTGCTATTAAAAATCCATTTAGCGCAGAGCCTGGATTAATAGATAGCACCTGAGAAAGGGAACTCGCAGGCTTCACTGCGCCAATTTTCCTCCTGTCTACCTTCTTTAAATTGCAAAGCACAAAAATGCTTCATGGACAGACTTTGATAATGATAGCTGGCATATACATTGACACAACATATACATTATTAAAGGATTCATTGCTTTAGGCGTTATGAGAAAGGCAGTGTGAATGAAAAGATTCATTATTGATGAGACCCCTACACACACTGCTCTGAAACATGGACCATATATCTGATTAGATCAGCGTGAGATCAGGACTGGATACAGAAGGCAATGTCAATGTGTCAATTATATACACTGTGTGTGTGTGTGTGTGTGTGTGTGTGTGTGTGTGTGCATGAGATTCGAACTGTGGAACTGCTATGTTCTGCAGTATTGACACACTGACACACTATTCTCAATTTCTCAATGTATACAAACACACACACACACACACACACACACACACACACACACACACACAAGTTGACATGGACCACAGTATGTTTGTCCACTTTGGCTTTTTTCGTGTGTGTGTGCATGAGATTCGAACTGTGGAACTGCTATGTATTGACACACTGACACACTATTCTCAATTTCTCAATGTACACACACACGCACACACACACACACACACACACACACACACACACACACACAAGTTGACATGGACCACAGTATGTTTGTCCACTTTGGCTTTTTTCACATCACATGCACTGTCACACACACACACACACGCGCGCGCGCGCGCGCGCAGGGAACACGGTTAAGTGCATTCTGTTATGCGTTATGACCGCCTCGTGGAACATCTACGAGCTTTACGCACAGCTGTGGCACATGAAGAAGCCCCCTTCTGTGATCATCATTGTGGATATGCAAAAGAATGCATTCTGCCTCATTGAGTGTTACAGCAAATTTCTCCCACGTTTGATTGAGTGTGATGTGTGTGACTTCTCCATGCAGCCTGATCCTAATAAATGATCTCAATTGGACGTGTCGACTTTTAGGATTTTAATTGTGACACTCACACCTACATCCACACCCACCCACCCACACACACACACACACACCGGTCTTGATGCATGGAAGATGTGCGCTGTACCTGATGACAGGTCCGAGCTGCAGGAGGTGCAGGAGCAGGATGAGCGGCCTGTCCCTGCTCAGGTCCCGGTGGATGAAGATGAGGGTGAGCTGCACCAGCACGCACGGCACCAGCGTAAAGAGCAGCGTGAAGCCCTGCCAGATCTTATCCCCGGCCGAGCGGTACGTGGTGCTCAGGTACAGAGCTGCCGTCGTTTCGGCTGTGAACAGAGACACCGACACCAGGACGGAGCTCGGCAGTCTCATCCTCTCATCCCTCACCCGGCCATCATGATCCGCTTCTCTTCTGCTGCTGCTGCTTGCCTTTTACACACACACACACACACACACACACACACACACACACACACACACACACACACACACATATATGCAGCGGGGGTCTGGGTTGCCATGTTCTACTGTATTTACTATCATTCCAATGCTTCCTAATTGCCTTAGTGTATTGTTGTATAGTGTATTGTTGTATAATATAATATAATATAGTGTATTGTTGTATAGTATAATATAATATAGTGTATTGTTGTATAGTGTATTGTTGTATAATATAATATAATATAGTGTATTGTTGTATAGTGTATTGTTGTATAATATAATATAATATAGTGTATTGTTGTATAGTGTATTGTTGTATAATATAATATAATATAGTGTATTGTTGTATAGTGTATTGTTGTATAGTATAATATAATATAGTGTATTGTTGTATAGTATAATATAATATAGTGTATTGTTGTATAGTATAGTATAATATAGTATATTGTAAAGGTGTATACTATTGTAAAGGTATTATACTATACTATTGTATAAACTATACTATATAATACTAAGCAACACATTATACTCTACTATACTACGAATGGTTGCCAGATTGAATCAAATATTACTCCAGTTTTATTAGACACGAAAACGTGACTACATTTCATACAGAATTGCTTTAAGAGCTTCAGAAAATGTTATAGCGGGTACATTTTAAATAAATTATCCGAAGCTAGAATATATTATACTATTATATATTATTATATATTATACTTAGAGGTGGAAAGGAACGAATTTATTTGCTAATTATTGTAATTGATTTTTTTTTTTTTTTTTTTTTACTTTTGGAAGTTTAGTGTTAAAATCAGAAACGTATGTTTAGTTTGAAATCTTGTATTCAACTATTTTAATTTTTTTTAAGTAAACATAACGCTAGAGTAAAAAAACAAACAAACAAAAAACACACCCCAAAAACTAGAGCGCTGATTGGTTGATGGGCGGAGAACAAGCGCGTGCTTAAGTCACGAGAAAGAAAGATGGAGACGGACGCCAGTGTTTCAGACTCAACTAACGTGAATTGCCGTCGCATTCTTATTAAAACGGCCATGTTTAATCGACACTTTGACTTTAAGTGCAAGAAAAGCCACAGCTTTATGATGCAGTGTGAGATGTGTTTGCCAGAGGCGACTGAATTGGCAGCTTATAAAAAAAAAAACTCGCCATCAAAACTGCGCATGCGCGTTGAGGTTAGTTAATAATATCTTTGGTTTACGTCATTGTTGTACTTTTGCGTTGCGTTACTGTGTGGAAATGAACAAAAATTTGGGGTAAAATTGTGCACAATCACGTCTGTTGTTACCAGTGTCACAATTTAAGACAAATGAATTAAAAGTGTCCTAATTTAGAGTAGATTGGTTGTATTCGATTTGAACATTACTGTTTAACCAATCACGTACTTTTATTGAGAATGCAGTGTCCAATCAGAGCGTTTTGATTCGTCAGTGCGGAAATCGCGACAAAAATTTGCGACAAAATGATTCATTAACACTACTTTTACTTCAGTAAAATATTTTGATTATACTATATACCATACATAATTGCCAGATTTAATCACATAGAACTCCACATTTTATAGTAACTAATAATGTAAGATAATTTGTCATTAATAGAAATTTGCAAGCTTAAACTGGCAACCTAAATTATTTCACGCAGTTTTGCGTTAAATGTTTATAATAAAAGATAAACAAGACAAAAAGACGAGCTTAATTTTTGTTCCCAACATCAACAGAAAAACAAAACAAAAGAATCACGTAAACATGGCTGCATTCCATCAGGTTTTTTCTGGCAACCCAAAAGCCCACGCTCATAACAGACAGAGATTATTTCAAGGTTCTTCCTCTAGAGGGCGATATAATACCAGGTCTCTTTGCTGTAACCTGAGCATGTGACTTTCTCTGGTTAGAGTCATTTTATTTTGAGTTTTATCTGTTAGACAACTTTAGAAATAAAGAACAAAAAAAAAACAAAAAAGGAAATAAATTGACTGCTGAAGGAGTGCAATTTTTTGATTCGTTACTTTTTTTTTTGCAATATTTTTACATATTACATACAAACTTAATATAAGAAGAGCCTAAATATAAAGAGATGTGTATTGATGTTGTAGCAAGATTGTTTTTTCTTTTGCAAATTCAGGACCCCAAGGCCATATGTGATTCTTTGCTATGGATGTTCTAGCATGATATTTTCCATTCACGTGAACCTGCTCCAGCATGACGATGCCCCACAGCGGCTAGAAAACCCATGGAGGCTTGTAGGCGCTACACCAAAACACTCTGATGATGGCGCTATGTCAAGGTTTTCAGGCCTATCATCGTTCCACACAGTGCCACTATGCATTTGCAGCTAGTCAGCTCTTTGGCAGAATAAAGGAACACGAAACACAGTCCTGCTCCAAAGCATTTTTGATCTGCTCTACAGTGTCCATGCTTTTTACGCCCACTACGGTATCCCCCCCCCTTAGTCACTACTGATGATGTGTCAGTAAAATGTCTTTAGAAATGATCAATATTATCCGGGGGGTTTCGCTTAGTGTTATCACTCATCATGATTGTCAATGGCTGTGTGATTCAGTCTGGGCTGGAAAAAAACAACAACTGGTTTATGTGTGATACATGCATTTGTTTTTACATCCACCGGGTGGTGCTGTTGTTCCAAAAAAACAAGAAAAATATACAATATAAGTAAAGGAGTTTATGGGGATGACAATGTTCCTTCTTTCCTTCTGTCCTGCTTGCTTTTATTTATTCGTTCCATCAAGCCAGCCCTCTACCTGTTTGTCTTTCTTTCCTGCTTACTTTTATTCCTTCGTTCATTCAATGATTAGTTTTATTTGTTTGTTTATTAGTTTATTTTTTTGTTCCTTCCTTTCTTCCTTCCATCAAGCCTTCCTTAAATTTGTTTGCTTCTTCCTTTCATCAAGCCTTCCTTTCATTCATCCATCCACCTATTTATCCCTTCATCCATTCATTCCATCAAGTCATCCTTCCCTTATTCCGTTTATTTTGCTTACTTTCCCCCTTTTCTTCATTCCATCAAGCAATCCTTCTTTCCTTTCTGTTTGTCTTTCTTTCCTGCTTGCTTTCCTTGCCTCCTTCCTTCATTTGAAGATTTGTTTGTTTATTTGTTCATTCCTTTCTTTCTTCCCTCCATCAAGCCTTCCTTTCTTTCTTTCATTCATCCATCCACTCATTCATCCATTCATTCTATTCTAATTTTCTATCTTTTTGCTTTCATTCATACATTCATACATTATTTCTCCTAATCTATCAAGCCTTCGTTTTCTCCTTCTTTCATGCATTCAATAATTCCATCACGTGAACCTTCCTTCCTTCCTTCTTGCTGCCTTCTCTCCTGTTTGCGTTTCTTTCTGCTTTCAGTCCTTTCTTTGACCTTAACGTTTTCAAACTCTACTATCCCATTTATCGTAGCCATCTGTTCCCATCTCATATTTATATATAAGGCAACACACCTGATTTACTCCAATAACCTTTTAATATACACAGTTGTTTATCTTCTGGCCACAGTTTACTAAAACCTCTTCACTTAAGTCTGTATCTCATATCGGAATGTAATGTTGGTTATGAAACACTAGGTGTCAGTGTTGTGTTTCTAGCATTAAAATTCAAATTTTTGCTTCCAGACTCAAATTATCTGTTAATTAATCGTAAGCCACAGCTCATCGTTTATTCTTATAGATGTGAACAAAACATGGACGCTGAATCCATACATGCGATTCCTTCGCTATACGTGACCCTGAGACATAGTCCCAAAGACTTTTTACAGAAATAAACAATTTGTTTACATATATAAATTTTGAATCACATGAATTAGTTGAGCCAATTGCAAAAACGGTGAGGAAAAACTGGTGTGAGGACAAAAGCTTGTGAGGATCCAGACTCAAACAGGAACCCATCCTCTCTTGGTTGACACCAAATGTCCATTCATTAAAGTTCCAGCATTGTTGAGGTAATAGCAGAGCTTTTGAGTGTGTGTGGTGTGTGTGTGTGTGTATACACAAAGCCCTTCTAGAGTGCATTCCTGCCTTGTTCCCAGGAACAATAATCTCAGGAGAGTTGATGGCGTCAACAAAATAGACTTTATGATGAAACTAATGATAATGAAGTTCCCTGTTACACAGTCATGGTGTTTGACCATGAAACACAGTCCCTACTGTCTCCTGTGGCTAGGGATTAAA
Organism: Silurus asotus; assembly: GCA_024362625.1. Taxonomy (NCBI): domain Eukaryota; kingdom Metazoa; phylum Chordata; class Actinopteri; order Siluriformes; family Siluridae; genus Silurus; species Silurus asotus. The sequence goes on from MU532517.1 coordinate 414,508, forward strand.
ATATAGCGGACAGAAGTATTTCTTAAAATATATATACTCAATCTGTTCATTCACACAAAATGTGTGTGTTAAGTTTAGGTTGTGTGTTCCAGTTCGGTTCTGTGTATTGAGGAGCCTGATTGTTTGCGGGAAGAAGGTGTTGCACAGACTTGATGTGGCGGCCCGAATGCTTCGGAAACCGCTTTCCTGATGGCAGGAGTGTGAAGAGTGTGTGTGACGGGTGTGTGTGGTCGTCTACAATGCTGTTGGCTTTGCGGATGCAGCGTGCGGTGTAAATGTCCATGAAGGAGATGATCTTCTCAGCTGTCCTCACAATCCTCTGTAGGCACTTGATGCAGCTTCTCAATGGTCCCTCTGTAAAACATGGTCAGGATGGGGGGAAAGAGATGAGCTTTCCTCAGCCTTCTCAGGAAGTAGAGACGCTGCTGGGCTTTCTTGGTGATGGAGCTGGTGTTGAGTGTCCAAGGAATTTGGTGCGCTTGACGATCTCCACTGAGATTCCAGTGGAGAATGGTCGCTCTGTGCTCCCCTGAAGTTCACAAACATCTCTTTGGATTTGTTATCGTTCAGAGACAGGTTGTTTACTCTACACCAGGTTCAAACGTGTTCCTTTCACAGCTGAAGTATAAAAACTATCAACAATGTAGAAAGAACACCGGGTTAGCTTCTAGCGTCTAGCTTCGTCGAGGCATGGAGTTTCTGAAGGAGCTTCGACTGATTGGAGTTGCTGTTTATCGCAGTAGATACGACCTTCAAAAAGTTTTTTTAAAGGCGGCTTCTGCCCCTGACGCACAACACGAGGACTCGACTTCTTCGATGGAGCCTTGCGAGGCCTCTTTCCGAGAGGAACCCTTTTTAAAAAAACCTCTGTATGTCCATGAACACTGTACTGTAACTCAATTTCAGGGTGTTACTGATCTCCTTATAGCTTAATAGTGAAGAGCAACAATTCTATTTCTTAAATCCTCAAAGAGTCTTTACCGTGTGGTGCCTGTTGAACATTTAGTTCTCCAATACAAGATACACGAATTTGTACGGTCCTGTCAAACAGACAAAAACATGAACATGATGAATAGGACATGAGGCTTTGCACGTTTACCTGCTGTACAGCTGTTATCACTGAGGGTCTTTTTGCGCTAGAAAACATGGCCTCCCTTTGATTCTCAGTCACTCTCCTTTTTTTTTTTTACATTTGAAGGAAAGACATTATTGATCGACACATCACTCTGCACAGTGTACTACACTTTTAGAACAGGTGGGGGATGAAATATAGAAAAAACAAGGAAACTGTTTGATTTTCAGTTATTTTCACTTCTGCCTTTTGGACTGTATTCATCATCAGCATGAAGTGCTAGTCTTGGAGTATCAGGGAGATTATAAGGAAATTTGCCTCATGTATGTCTCCTTTTATACAACCAGCCATAGCAATCGTTGTATTTAAAGGCAGCCATGAATTCTAGCTTCATGAAGAGCTCATTGAATCCAGTTGTGATTGTTTTTTTTACATCCGTCCCTGTCAATTCGCATAAGTCAAGTCAAGAAGATGATAGTCATTGAGGCAGGAGACTGTAGACTACAATCTACAGCTTCTTTGGTGATGGAAGTTTTTTTTTCATGTTTCAAATAATTTTGTTTTCTGACAGAAATGGTGGGACTGAGTGAAAGGACCCAAATGAAGGACGTAACATGGGTATGGAGAAAGCAGTTTTTAATGGAGGGAGTGAGCAGAAAAAAAAAAAATATACAAAATTTGGGCAAGAACAAAATCCAGAAAACAATCCAAAGGCACGGCAGGGGTCAGGATCAGGAGTAGGGAACAGGAACCAGAACAGGCAGGGTGGCAAGAGTACTCTCAGTGGGATAATCTGCCCTGAGGTAAAGGCTTGTTGTGCTTAAATACCAGGTGGTGGGGAAAAAAAAGCAAGATGGCCGCCGACCTGAAAGCCTGACAAATACATGCAATTTACAATGCATGAGATTCCTGTATGTGATCCAGCACTCTGTTATACTGCATTTCTGTACAATATTGATGGTTTCCTATTGTCTTGATGTCATAATGATGAAGAGGTGGATTGATTCAAGCAGGACACCGCTGAAGGTTTGGGTGAGATTTAATTGACACCCATTATACTCACATGTAAACAAAGTGCTAATTGTCAGTTTATAGCTAAAACATTGAATTACATGTATTCTAGTAATACAGTTGCCTTACACAGTGTTTGTGTTTGGTATAGCGATTTAGTGACCATGAATACACAAGATACACAAAAGTCAATACCATTAAATGGAAGCAGCTACCAAAATACTGTAAAAGGGGTCATTAAGGTTTTTTCAGACTTGATCTATATTGCCTTGTCAAGAGAAAGTGTCTGCCTGTTGTTACAACTTGGATGGAAAAAATCCAAGGATTAAGGAGAGGAATTTTGTTTCCCATCAGCCACTGCATTTCAGAACCATGTTGTTTAAAATGGGAAGGGTTAGGAAAAGGCTCACCCACCTCTGAATCCAAGTATACAAACTTCTCATGATGAGTAGATACAAAAAAAGGTTTCCTACAATCTTCAGCCCCATGAGGTACATTATTACTTGTTCTCACAGAAAGTGTCCTGAAGCCGTCATTAGAAACGAAAAAGCTTTTCCACCAAGGATTGAATCCAATTTCATTTAGATTGTCCAATAATTTGTAAATGTAATTATGATTTCTTAATTTGTGTAGATGGGCTGACCAATGTCTGGTAAAAGTTTGATGTGAATTGCTGCATTGGAACTGTGTTCAATTGGAAAAAATGACATTTTGCTTGTTAGAGTCATTCATGCAGTAATATAAGGAATATAAGGGACATCATCGAGGGAAATTTCTGATTTAGATTTTAGATTACAGGTAGCACAGGAGACACTGCAGAATGAAAAATGGAGGGATGTGGAGAAAACAGCGAGGGGAGTGGAGGAGACTCAAGTCGCAATTGCGAGAAATACACTCAGAATTTGGAAAGTCGAAATTAGGCAAATTTTTTTGTGGCAGAAACAGTTTTCCATAGGATTCAGGCCAAAGGACAAAGTTTCCAAAGTAATCGGAAAAGTACTTATCCGATTACTCGATGGAATAATTGCTCGAACACTCGATTACTAAAATAATCGATAGCAGCACAACTATAAGGAACCCATTGAAAGTTTGACTCGATTTCATTGATGTAAAGTCTAATTATTGGTTAGCTTGACTGGGTCAGACTCGGGAGCGCTGACGAGTTGCCTGTCGAAACCTCCACAAGAATTTCATATAATGCAGTTTGGCTGTAATCCTGTTTGCTTGATGCGATTACAATGAACGAAACGCAGTTAGGACTGATCAGTGTGCGTTTCCTCTGCTCTGGGCTACATTTAGGACCCACAGGATGCCTGGATGGGAGTAAATTTCTGCTCTGAGTGTGTGTCAGGGGGAGCAGTGCAACAGCTCTCGCGAGGGAGCTGAAGCCTACCTTCAGTGCGACTGTTCACAGGTCGTGCTAGTTTGGATTTAAGGTCGCCCTCGAGAAACAAACATGCGAACGTCTTGATGACTCTTTGAATAACGATTTATCAATCCTAGAGCTGGATGGTGAATAAATGCTGAAAGATGATAGTTCTCAAGGAAGTCAATTATCTCAACTTCTAATCTGCCCGATTTGTCCTGTCGCTTCAATTGGAGACCACTCTGTGCTGCTGGAGATGGTTCCGCCTTAACAGCCTGAAGATCCATGAAATGACTGAGCAACTCAAGAACTTTGAGGATGGACTGTAATTAATATCAACAGTCTGCTACAATGGCTGAGGTCCACAGGTTGCATGAACAGTTTTGTACCTCAACAATGATGGAATTGTAATGAATGGACATTTTGTGCCACCCAAATGAGGATGGGTTTCCCTTTTGAGTCTGGTTCCTCTCAAGGTATAAACAAGGAACAAACTTATTGGCACTAAACTTCAACACTTTTTTATACAACTTGGGCACGGTACCTCTGAAAAAAGCTGCTTTGAGACAATGTCCAGTGTGTAATTGTGGCAGGTGCCACCCCGAAACTCTGCAGGTCTTTACTGCATTCCAGTGAACTAAAGCCACACCCTCTTCCCTTCTGATGACATCACCAGGAGGCGGCCTATAAAGTCCAGGGGAAGCTGGGATTCGGGAGCCTCGCTTAGATGACGCTCGCTTTGCTCGGTATTCTGTCCGTTTTTGTGATTTCCTGTTACTGACCTACGCCCGTTCTGACTTGTCCCATTTTTTTACCTCACTGTATTATATCTGTTAATATAGGTACATACATATTTGTTGTTTTTGTTCACCGGTAGTAGGGACGTGGCTGCCATTTCTGTTGGTTGTGTGTTTGTTCCCTGTTTTTGGCGAAGGAATTAGGGACGTGGTTTGTCTTTCATTTGGGTTTTATTTGGAGGTAGTTAGTGTTTGTCCAAAGTGGTTTTTTTTTTATTATTTTGGCCTTGGACCACCCTGAAGTCTGTCCCGGTGCTTAGTATTGTACATACTTAAATATACCTTCCGATGATGATTTCCATTCCCCCATCACACTTTTACCAAATAAATTTCTATCCACCTAATATATATATATATATATATATATATTTACCCCGTGCCTTTAATCACGCTGTGTGCCCCAACCCTAGACTGGGACGTACCATTATTTATCCAGATACCCTACTTCTAGATGGAGTCTTCTTCAATTGAAAACCACTTGCTGCTGCTGTACATGACACCACAACCTAAAGATATATGAGGTTGCTGTGGAGGGTTAATAAACTCAAGAACCATGTAATTGGATTTATATTGTGATTAATATGAGCGGTTTGCTGTTACACCGGTTTAGAGCGACAATTGGCATGAAACTGTTTTGCACTACGTGTCAATCATTGTTAACCTCAACTATAATTAATGGATTTTTTTGGTGCCACCCAGATGAGGACGGGTTCCCTTTAGAGCAGGGGTCACCAACATTTGGAGGCGCCAAGGACCAAATGAGTCGCCCTTGGTGACCCCTGCCCTCTTCATGCCACCTCAGGGAGTTTTTCTTTGCCGGATTTGCCACTTGTTCGCTCATTAGGGACAAATTAACAATAAGGAACAGTTTTATACATTGCTTTATCTCTGTAAAGCTGCTTTGAGACCATGCTAATAGCGCTATACAAAACAAGAGTTCTTTCTCCTCGTTGTCACCACTGGCTCATTAATTAGGGATAAAACCATATAGTGACAAATGTCTGATTTTGGATTTTTTTTTTTTGGGATCATTGTTTAAATCATAATACGTATACAATTGAATTGAACTGAAGAGGTCCTGTGTAAGAATGGACGGACCTGCTACAAATGAAAATAGATAAAGGGATCTAAAGGACTTTCCCAACCATGAAAACTAAGATTATATGGTCTGATCTTTGCATTGCCATGTCATTTATGAAAGGGCATACAATTAATGAGAAGCAAAATAGATTGCGGAGGGAATAATGAAAGGCACCGAGTGAGTGAACGGGTGTGAAAGAGAGAGAGAGAGGGAGCTCGAGGACGAGCACGAGGGAAACAGGAAGCGTGTGAGTGACTTGTTTGAATCACTCAGCCTCTAAGCCATTTAATATTTCGAGTCATTCGACGCGACGCAAAACGCAATCTCCAGTGACCTTTCCGATGGAAGCTCAAGCGCCACTTAATTTGCCAATTTGTCCCCCATCAACTTTGTTTACATATGTCTTCGGTAGAGCAATTAGTTTTAATGCCTTTCTCAGCTGTTTATTTTTTGCTTTTCCTTTTCAAATCGCATGTCGAAAATATCAAGAGTGCTGATTGGTGTATTTATATAAATATTGTATCGAACATACAAGTGATTAGCGCGTCACGCGTATTTGCAAGCGTGCGTGTGTATGATCTCGCCATGACAAGAAATTTGGACCTGTAGGCAAAATCAGGAACCCGAAGTGCTCGTTCTGCTTGGCTGGTGCGTTTGATAGGTGAAGTTATATGAAAAATTTCTCACAGGAAGATAGAAAAGGTCATGATAGTCTGCTGTTGCCCTTTTGATACAATCTGTTCCCGTTTACTCCAATCCCCAAGAATTCGAACCCATCGCTGATATGAGCTCGGCAATAGAAAGTCACCGCAAGAACCTTTTGGGAATCATAACAAAAATATCCATTAAGAAAAACAGTTTCATGCTTCTACACATCCCGGTCTGTTCGTTATTGGGAAATGTTTTGCGTTTTCACCTTTGACACAGGAGAAATGAAAAAAAATACGCCAGATATTGTGTCTGCCGAATTCGAATTCTTATCTTCCGGCAAGCCAATAATTGCTGCAGAAAAAAAATTAGCAGTGTATAGATTTTCAAACTATGAGTCAGTTAGAGTCTAGATATTAAACCTGCCTGACATTTAGGTAAAACAATAAAGCTGTCAGACAGAAGAGAAATTGTATTATAATTTACTTTAAGGGACACAGCATGAGGCCAAACCGAGCTATTATATTGCTTCATGGCTACAATTCAGCATATTTATTTGTTCATTATCATGAACAATATACGTACCATTATAATGTGCTTGTACTCACCATATCGACGGATGAAAGTTATTCCACGCATAATGAACGAAAGCCTGGACGACCCATATTGTTAAAGTCGGTTTCACAATAACTACTAATATTAGCATTATGACATACATTTATAGAAAATGTTATTAAAAAAATAAATCTCTATATATTACTTTTATTTCAACCCCATGAAATGGGGTGTCTATTGTAATATATGTGATAGGATTCAATGATTTTATTTTCATCAGCATATATAAAATTGGTCAAAAGCGATTCCTTATATGTATATTTATTTTCTATATGTATGTTTTATTTGTATTTTATATGTATTTTTATGAAATTTTACAAATGGATTCCCAATAGTCGATGACCTCCAAATACAACTTAGGGTTTAAACTAATGGTTTTGAACAGTAAATACTAAAAATCTTGGTGTCCATCACAAGAACTGGTATTATAATGGCACTTACAAAACGAGAAGAAAAGCTGCTCATGTTCACTTAAAAAAAAAAAAAATGCAATTTTATAAATAAGAATTCTTGACTTGGTACTTTTCTCCCCCCCTTTGGAAGTCCATAATGGCACAAATAAAGATTACTGAGGACCCTCAGAAAAAAAAAAACCCAGTTGTTGATGCTCATCCCAATGGAACAGGTTACAAAACCAATTCTAAGTAATCTAAAACCATTGCTACCCTCCCAAGGATTTGACTCCAAATAACTCAAAATAAACAGTCTTTGAGTTCCAGTAATAGCTCAAGTCAATAAGACATTCTGTTCTTCATTCTCTTGAACGTGATTAATGGAAAACCTGAATCCTACATCACACAAAAAACATGTAATGGGTTCCTGATGCTGCATAACATCTAATTGGAAATATAATTGGATTAGGCAATGCTAGGGATCTGCACTCCAGCACCACTGGAAACCCATTACTGAGTAATCCAAGACAAATATCACCGAATGATGTTTATTCTATAAAATTAGCACTTAATGAAATCAAATGGTATTATATAATAACTCGTTGCCAACTCTGTGGATAGTTGAACAATTTATTGGGTTTTCGTGGCAAGATATGAAAGCTGATTGGCGGACCGTATTCCACCATCAACCCATATGTCTGCTGCTCGGTATGGCTGCCTGACGGGACCTGAACCCCCCCCCCCTTACGCATTTCATGCACCACCAGCTGAGCTATTTACTCATAAGTACTCATATCTCATTTCCACTCCTCTAGCTGTTTAGTTCTTTTCATAAAATTGTGGATTCTGTTTTAAAAATACACAGATACCACGAGGATTCGTATTGTATCATTACAGAGTCACACAGTGACACCTGTGAATTACAGACGCGCCTCAGGGGGTCCGGGAGCAAATAATTAGGCTGGGTAGTTCGTCATCCGGTTTCGCTCTCTTCAATGTCAATCAAGACAGATTATCTTCTCATTTTAAAAAAGTGCTCCACTTTTATTTGACAGCACACAGCAGGCGGATGGGATTCATGTTCTGGGGGTATTATTGTAATCTGTTCTTTTGCCAGCACATCGCAGTTCTCGATTTGTTTCCGTCGGCTTTCGTTATCTCCAATTATTGGCACATGGCGTGCATTCATGAAATCATACCAAATATACATATGCATTAGAGCAGAGTAAAATTCTTAATTGACTTGTGGTCAACCAAAATACAGCACCCTTAAAGCACCAGGGCCTTGCTCAAGGGCCCGATAGTGGCATCTTATCAATACTGGGGCTTTAACATCCAACCTATTAATTAGTAACCCAGAGGAACTATCACTTTTTGTTTGTTTGCACCATCCATAATTTGTTTTCATTGCGCTACTGTATATTCTACGCCGTTATTTATTGTAAATAGGCCATTTATGCAAATTTGGCTAGACACTAAATGCATTTCATTGGCTCTTGACTTTGAGTTTGCACAATGACAATAACCAATGGTATCGAATCTAATTCAAGTTCACTTCATTAGTTATTTTTAACAATGGACATTGTTAAAAGCAGCTCCGCAGAGAGATTAGACGTTTGTTCAATACAATAGTAAGTTCGTCCCTAATAAACGAGCCAGTGGCGACTGTGACGAGAAAAATCTCCCGTTACAGTTCTGTGCAATAATGGGCGCTTCAACGCAACCTGTGGTCCTGAGCCATTGTAGTAAACTGTTGATATTAATTACAGGATAAATCCGTCCTCAAAACTCTTGAGGAGAAACATTAATCATACTCGTCTAAAATCCTACGAATAACTAGGGCATGACCTAATAAGGTGCTGGAGCAGCATATACAATTTCCTCCCTCTGATAATGGGTGGGTAAGCACCACTTAGTAGTCCTGCATACAGAATTAATAAATCGTAGTGACAAATCACAGTTTGAGGAAACTTCTCAAGAATCCGTTCCAAAGTTCCCAGATTTGGGACAGTGATTAAGGGAACGCTGTGAAGGATAATGGTCTTATAAGGCGTACCATGAGGTAACGTCGAGCTCAACCGAAGCCAGCCAAAATTGAAACCTGAGATAAAAGCATTTTTTTCGAAGAGCAAAGAGAGAGAGAGCGACTGAGAAAGACGTTTATAAACCACGAAGAAAAGGCATTTTAAACAAGAGGATTTAGACAAAGCGGGATCAAAAGACGGCAACAAACCACTGAGGAAAGGCAGGAGCATGTCTAGAGAGGCGAAACGCATACCTGCGATGTCTAAAAGAAAGGTAGTGAAAGTAACCAGTGAGCCAACAGACACAGGAACTGGGATGATGAAGAGGAGAAATGGGAACGTTGAATGAGGAGGACATGTCTTCAAAGAAGAGACTCCGGGTCCCGGTTTAAGACGTTCAAAACCATTCGGTGATCAGTGGAATTTCATGCTTGTTGTCCACACTGTCCCGCTCCACATCCACAAAGACAGACCTCACAAACACATTTACATTCAGTTTGCCATCCTGTGATAATGGGTAGTAAATGTAATGTAGGATAAAATAACACAAAATTAATAGAGCATGCAGTCTGACATGAAGATCAAAACTCGATCAGAACAATTAAAAAAAATTGTGTAATAAAAATAAAAAAAAAACACTAGAAATTACCGATATGTACATATTGTCATTAATCATTAGAGATCAATAGAAATATGCATAGATCTGGTGTCCCTTTCATTCGTTGCAATCTGGCTTTTGCATGTATGTGTCTGTTTTGCTAAAAAAGGAATTGAAAGACCTAAAGAGATTAATTTCGGCTTTAATGCAATATTAAAACTTCCTTTTGGCTTCTCCCATTAGGGGGCGCCACAGCGGATCATCCGCATGTTTGATTTGGCACATGTTTTTACCCTGGATGCCCTTCCTAACACAACACTCCCCATTTATCCGGGCTTGGGACCGGCTGGGGTTGGTTCCCTGACCGGGGATCTAATCTGGGCCGCAGCGGTGAGAGCGCCTCATCCTAAACACTAGACCACAAGTATGTACACTTGGCCCGGGTTCGAATCCCGGTCAGAGAACCAACCCCAGCCATTAGGGTTGCACAAGCCGGTGCACTCTTAGTGCCGGTCCCAAGCCCGGATATATGGGGAGGGTTGGGTTTGGAAGGGCATCCAGCATAAAAAAAATTGCGGATCATGAATACGGATGATCCGTTTTGGCGACCCCTAATGGGAGAAGCCGAAAGTACGTTTTCTTCCTTCCAAATTTGGAGGCATACATTGTATAGGACGTCTTAGGATGCGTTAGCATTTAATATTCTCTTCACTCAAACGAAACCCAAACCTGATCCAGGATAACAATGCTTCTCTGTGCAAAGCCAAGTAGTTATAAATGCCTACATTACTGTGGACTGAAAGGCTGTTTTGCAAGAAAGAAGCCCCTACTCTAAAACCGGCATAAGATTGCCACTCTGTGTGTGAGTGTGAGTGTGTTTCTGTGTGCTACAACAGGAATTTATGCTGACAGTAACTATTTACTGTGGACTGAGTGAATTAGGCCACCTTTCTTGAGTGACAACTTTTCAGTTTGTTTCCCACTTTATGCCATCATTTAAAAAAAAAACTGAAAACTTGATTTTTCCTTTCAACCGTTTGCCCACCCATTGTTCACTCTCTGGCGTCTGCAGTGCATTAGCTCGATTATAAAGCCTGCTTTTAGCAAGTCGGACACACTAACCGTTTTCTGTGTGTTAAAATGTCATGACAGCTGAAGTTTTTTTCTGATGGACTCAATGTCCGGGTTTTGAAATTGTCATTATTACATCTGATTCTGACGAGATTTACAAAACAGAAAAGTGCCTGTACATATTGTCATTTTTAAAGGTTTAGGTTTAAATGAACTTAGACAACAGAACAGAGCTCAGACATCAATCAGTGATTTTATCACAGACTACACACAGTTCAGTTAAGTGAAAAGTGAGCCTTGTGCTACCATGCAATACTAGAGAGACTAAGGTGGATGATGGTAATACAAGGAAACCAGAGGATGTGCATAGCAGTGGTATAAAACCTTAGATAGAGAACAAAAGAGGACCCAGCACTGAGGCTTGTGGGACACCAAGGTCTGAGGATCCCCTCCGTCACCTTACAGGTTAAAAAAAAATTATAATATTACAAAAATTTAAATGAGGAATCTAGTATTGCTCAACCAGTCCCACTCTCTCTCAAGGAACAAGATGTTCACAAGTTGAGATTTTTAAATTTTATAAATGACTTTTTCATAACCTCTTTATTTCTAAATTTTGAACAATGTCTATACAAAGCGCTATACAAATATAGCGAAATAACACTGATTTTGGTCTTTCTGTATCAATTCAAATTTTACCCAAAACAAAACAAAAATATTAATTGGTTTGCACTCCAAGCCAACAACATCAACACAAAAAATAAATAAATATGTAGTTAACAAAGTAGAAAAAAGTACAAAATGTAAGGTTTACCTCTGTTTTCCTTTCAAAAGATATGTCATAAAACAGTATATGTGTTCTGAAAGCTAAAACTCAAAATGAAAATTAGTTTAGGACTATATATATTTATTATTATTATTATTATTATTATTATTATTATTATTATTAATGAGGTTTTTGTGCAGCTATATTATGGAATATGTATTTGAGTAGTCAGAAGTCGTCATTGCTGTGGTATGACTTCAGAGGTCCCGGTGGCAAATGACAGTGGTGGTCGGGGTGTCTGTCATGCGCATGCGCTCAAGCCTTACATATCCAAACACATGCGCTCCACTGATACGCGCTCTGGACGCCACGCACCTGAACACAAACCCCCGACATGATGCTTCGGATCCCTCAGTCCCAGTCTCCTCCGTGGAAAGTCTTAATGGCAAAATGCGCAAAGTGAAACATAAATCTGAGAAATACGCATTCCAAAGAACTTAATAAAAGGAGATCAGGAGATTGATTTAGTGAAACAGCACCAGTCCACAGTGTCATGTCTTTGGAGGAAACGTTCACGTCCGTCGCCGAGGATAAAAACGACTCGTGGGATCGCCGGAACGCGCCGGACGCGCGCGAGGCGTCTGTGTGGCACGCGGGAGTCGCGATCGCCGCCGCGTACGCGCTGATCATCGTGGCGGGTCTGGTGGGCAACGTGACCCTCATCCGCACCTTCTGCGCCGTCAAGTCCATGCGCAACGTCCCCAACCTGTTCCTGTGCAGCCTCGCGCTCGGCGACGTGCTCCTGCTGGTCACGTGCGCGCCCGTGGACGCCACACGCTACCTGGCTGAAGAATGGCTCTTTGGAAGAACCGGATGCAAACTGATCCCCTTCATCCAGCTCACGTCTGTCGGCGTGTCAGTGTTCACCCTCACCGCCCTGGCAGCCGACAGGTAAGATGGCATTGGAAACAACTTGCTTTGCTTTGTGATGTCCTCAATATTTCTCCTTCTTACTATCCTTCTTGATGCAATTTTTTCTTTTTTTTTTTTTTTTTTTTTTTGCATAATCAGCTTTTTTTTTTAATGCACACTATGCAGATACTGTAATAACCAAGCAATTGCTTTAAACCAACAAAGATGCTGAAATGCATAAAAAAGTGATCTTTAATTTGCACTTCCAAAATGTATTTAGGACTTATTTTATAATGTGTGTGTGTGTGTGTGTGTGTGTGTGTGTGTGTGTATGCATCTATCCCTAATTCCAAAATGTATATATATTTACAATACAATATACAAAAAAATACATCATGCATACATAAATACATGTACCTTTTTTTCTAAATATAAAACCTAAATAAAATAAAAACACAATTGTGTGCATATATATAATTGTATGCCTCAAAAACATACCTTTATTATGGTTTAATGTCGTGGCTACTCAATTTTGGAATGTGCATGGTGGTATATCTTTCGTGCCAACCTGCACATGCTGACATGGCATTAATAACGGTGTCTTCTCTGATGTTGGTTAATGAAACGGCTCCATTCTGTGGGGTGATACGTGTAAATGCTTAGGTTCACGTATTGGAAAATTGCCTCCGAGGTACTTCAGACCACGTGTGTGGTCCTGGTCTCCTGGAACAGAACGTTTTCTTTACCGCTTGCTCGATGGAAATAAGCCTGATTTCATGCATGGCTTCTTCTGGAAAGCGTTTAGAAATAATATTTAGCTGTGTGTTTGCTTTGTTTCAATAAAAACGGCTACACATCTGTAAATATAATATACAGATTTCTTGCCGGAAAAACATCAGGGGTTGGGTAGAAATTTCAGTGCATGATGGCATTGATGTCAGCTTTGCTCATCATCAAATTACCTGGTTGATTATAAGTGCTGTAATTATAATCCTACACTGATGGAAGATTTGCTGTTTTCCAGGAAAAATAAAGGTTTGAAACACTGCTGATGGATTGCAATTGACAATATGTCGTTTCTATTTACTTAATCAGATTTTTAAAACTACACTTACAGTCACATCTTTAGTATTTCTGTAATACAGTATTATAATCGTCTTTTTTTTTTTCCGTGTTGTACAAAATCACTCCTTCAGTCTTTGCTCTCTTTATGTCAGAGCCTAATAAGTCAAGTGTAAAATCCCCCATTAGAGACTCAGAGCCTCAGTTTATGTGGCCATTAGTGTGGCACTTATTCTTAGAATTACAGGTAACAGCCCTCACCCACATAGGACACGTCATCATCTGAACCGATTTCACTTCGAAAATGCTTCCTGTGTGTAATTAAGAGATTTCGACGCAGAGAAGATGGTCTTCGTGATAGAATGGGTCTGTTTTGCCATGACGTGAGACGAGCACTCGCAAGTGCATTATTCCAGGCTACCGAGTAATCCTTTTGTGCGACTTCGAGATAGATTGAAGGAGCAAGACACCATATGTAACCAGAAGAATCACATTGTCGTAGTCTTTGGAGGTATTGCTTATGAATTTTCTTAAAAAAATACATTTAAAAAATTTGGACCATTTCCATGCACTTCATTCCATCAAGTCTTGGTAGAAAACTCTCTTTAAATGAACATTTATGTCATTCATTTATAAAGCAGCTGAGAGTTTTAGGGCCTTGCTCAAGGGCCCAAATGTGGCAGTATGGTGGTACTGGGATTTGATCTCACAACCTTCAGATAAGTCCATTGTCTTACCATTGAACTTCCACTTTAACCAGTAAACTTCATGCACAATGAAGCATGGTGGTGGAAGTATCATGCTATAAGGCTGCAATGGTAATTATACCATGAGCAGTCAGAATGCTTGATTCTGATTGGCTGAAAGGTGTGCTGTATATTATTATAGCTCCATATAAAGCTCTGACATTTTTTTTAGTGCACCCCAGGCCTCCTCACCTCATGGCTAAATAGACATAAAGTTAGTGGAACATCTTCCCAGAAAGGTTATTATAACAGCAAATTTGGGACCAAATGTGGGATGGGTTGTTCAAAAATCACATGGCCAGTCACAAACGTATTATTTATACCTTTATACCTAAATATTTACACACAAAGTAAATATTCTTCTCCGTCTATTTCAGATATAAAGCCATTGTGAAGCCCATGGACATTCCAACGTCCCACGCTACAGCTAAGGTCTGCTTAAAAGCTTCTGCCATTTGGCTCTTGTCCATGGTTCTGGCCATCCCAGAAGCCGTTTTCTCCGACCTGCATAGCTTTCACATCACGCAGACCAATGAAACATTTCAAACGTGTGCCCCGTATCCCAACACAGGACACCTGCACCCTAAAATCCACTCCATGGCCTCGTTTCTTATATTCTACGTCATCCCGCTTCTCATCATTTCCGGCTATTACTTCTTCATCGCCAGGAGCCTGATTAGGAGCACGATCAACTTGCCAGTCGAGGGGAAGATCCCCATTAGGAGACAGGTGAGACGCTAGGAATGCATCAAGTAATTAAATCATTATGCAGCAGCAATTTCTCAAAAAAAGATATAAACAAAAATCTCTGCATGTACCTTCTGTCTACATTCTCACATCAAGTTTTATATGGGGTTAATGGGGTGGTGTGATGTTGAAGCTGAATCCTTTTATATGTCCATTATTGCTCACACAGCAAATCAACTTTTAATTAATTTAAATTGGTTTTGTAGTTAGGTCAAATATAAATATATAAGTCTTAATGTAAAACTTACTTTCTTAAAGTAAACATGTCATCCGGCCCACCACAGAGAGCTGCTGAGTGTTTAGGTTCTTGCTTAAGAGCCTAGAAGTGGTGGTATTCGGATTTGAACTCACAACCTTTGACTTTACTACTGAACTACCACTTTAACTAGATAGGATACACCTCATGCACAATGAAGCATGGTGGTGGCATCATCATGCTATGGGGATGCGACGTTAAATATACCATGGTCAATCGGACTACTCCGTTCTGATTGGCTGAAATCCTTGAATGCACTGTCAATCTTTCTTATTGAAGTGCTGTCTATAAAAAAGATAACCATAGTAAAATAAAGTTATACAATATACAGAGTTTGATGAATATTACATTACATTACAATGTTTTAACGCATTCCAACAAGACGGAATTGAGAACTGGAACAGCGCTGTGATGTTCTATTTAATCAGAAGGACATGGTCTGGTTTGGACTCTTCAATTGCGTTCCATATATTCCATTAGCAGCTGTTAGTCCTTGGTTTAAATTTGTTGCAAGCTGAAAGCAAACAGTAAATTAATCTAATTTTGACACCAACAATACATTTTGTGTACATCAAATGCAGTTCGTTTTGACCATTCCATACTTTTATTTATTGCAATTGAATATACATCCTAAAATGAGATTAAAAGTATGTGGACACCTGACCGTAAGATTCAGTATTCCAAATCTGGAGAGCTCTGGGTCTAATAGTAGATGCAAAGGGGAAAAAATCCATGTTTAATTTCATTGAAAGGCATCCTGTGTGCCTCCAACTTTGTGTTAACATTTTTGGGAAAGAACCACATATTGGGCTGAAATAAACAGGTGTCCCAATACTTTTGCTCATATACTGTAGCTTTGTCTGTGTAATACTGTATATAATATATTGTATTATGTTGAATATAGTCACGTCATACAGCCTTAAATAATAGAATTTATGAATAGACGTATTTTTGTTTGTTTTTCGATTCTCCGATACTGAAAAGAGATTCAAGTTTCCATGGTGCGTGTGCGAATGCTGTAGCCTTTGTGTGGGGTTGGGACGTAAAAATGCCCTGGTGTGTGGTGTAAAAAGACTGCATCTACAATATCTCTGTAATGTTTGAATGATTTAGAATTACACTCCTGGTGTGACCCAGATGAGGATGGGTTTCTTTGTTCCTTCCTCATGCCATAAATACACATACATTTTAAATATAAGTTAATTTTGTTCTAGAATTCTCATATTCTTTTAAGCTGCTTTGAGACAATAATAATTACCATATTTTCCGGACTATAAGCCACTACTTTTTTCCCACGCTTTGAACTTAAACAGCGAAGCGGCTAATTTATGGATTTTTCCGGGGTTTTTCCCGGTTTCACAAACTTCAAGCCAAAAAACTGAGCCCCATAACATTAGACCAATCAAATTGCAGAACAGGTTGAGGTGAACCAATGAAACTCTTTATATTAAATCGAGTGTGTTCGCACTGAATCGGGCCGCACCACATCATAAATATGGATGAGGTTCCTCTGACGTTTGACCTGCCGCTCACTCGGACTGTCTACAGGAAATGCGAATCCCCGATGGTGATTTTTAAACGCACGACGATGCCAAAAGAAAAACTACTGAGAGAAATTGTTGTGAAAGGAAGGAGGAAGACAGTGAACAATGACTTTCTTGGTAGACAACTGTTTAGATACAAGCCATGTAACAGACACTGTCTTTCGTTAAAGCCTGTGTAAAGTTCATTAGTTTCAATGTAGACACTTATAGGCTTATAGACAGGTGAGGCTTATAGACAGGTGCAGCTTATTTATGTTTAAAATAAACATCTTTGTAAAATTCAGTGGGTGCGGCTTATATTTGGATGTGTTTAAAAGTCCGGAAGTTACGGTATTAAACCACTCTAAAAAGAACATTGAATTAAATTGAATTACTAAAATGCAATAGGGTAGCAGGAATGCCTACTCGAGGTCACTTTCCATGCCATAGTCTCCTTTGGTTGATTTCATTCATTTAATTCATCAAGCATCGAGTTAAATAATGTTCTTGAGACAATACAGCGAATTGGACTGGACAGATTTTTTATTCTATCCATAACACGACATTAATGTGGCACCATTTATCACCTGCTCGACATTTATCCGATTTTTTTTCACGGCGTCTGTTTTTACGACGACATAATGAAGTGTCATATCGCCGCCGTCGCCTCGTCTGTGGACGACAGCCAGATGCCTGACTCACGAGGACATTTCACAAGACATATTTACATTCCCTGGTTCGAGCTGAGCAGACACAGGACCCGGCGGTGGCGGATTGAACTCGTAAGCTTCGGATCGGCAGCCAAGAGCATTTGATCGTAATTAGATGATCGTTTCGGATGAGCGTAGGTTTTCGTAAAAGCTTGAAAAAGAGAGAGATAGCAACTAGAAACAGGACTGTTGTATATTTGAAAGCTTTTGGATGCACTGAACTGCTTTCCTTTCCTTTTTCCCCTCCTCCTTTACCTCAGATGGAGTCGAGGAAGCGTCTGGCTAAGATGGTGTTGGTGTTCGTGGGCCTCTTTGCCGTCTGCTGGCTCCCCAGCCACGTCGTCTACCTGTACCGCTCGTACCACTACACCGAAGTGGACACGTCCGTGCTGCACTTTGTGACCAGCGTGGCAGCCCGCATCCTGGCGTTTACCAACTCGTGCGTCAACCCGTTCGCGCTCTACCTGCTGAGCAAGAGTTTCCAGAAGCAGTTCAACAAGCACATCTGCTGCTGCTGCTGCCCTCCGCTGCCGCTGCACACGCACAGCGCCACGCGCGGCAACACGGGCATGAGCTCGCTCAAGAGCACGCAGAATCACACGGTCGCCAGCTTCAGCCTCATCAACGGCAACCAAGGCTGTCACGAGGGCTGAGTGTTTGGTCCCTTTTGTGTTTTGATTCATCGTAATTGGTCAGTGTGCTTGTTGGTTGCTACTGTGCTGTATTGTTGTCTGGAATAGGTGTTATGCATTACATTGTACACCAGTAGAAAAGACGGGAAGAACGACGGTGCGCTGAAAGGTCTCCAGCTCGTGGTTTTTGCGCACCACTGAGCTGTCCAGGAAAACGGTTGCTATCTATTTGTGATCCTATAGTAGGCGCTGTTTATTAGTGGAAGACTTGCATTATTTTCAATGCTAAAAGTGGTGTGCCAGACTATCAGGTCAATGATCTTTTAGATTGTCCACGTAACCTAATGCTGTAAATGACCCAAACTGTGTCCTTTCCAACATGTTCCAACCAGGCAGTGATCTTTATTTCGAGACCCATTCAATCGCTATAGACTTCACATTTGTGTTAAAGTGACGAGCAGCGCTTCGGAAGTCTAATCCGATAAAGGATCCAACCTGCTCCTGTCAATTTCAGCCGCAATCGGTCACGGAAACGGTGGCCGAGCTGCATCTGCTCTCGTGTCCTAGCAGCAGCGATTCATCCATTCATGTTTTAGATGTTAGTTTGAATGGGTTGTCAGTCAGGGGTCGATTTGTTCATGTCGCGTTTCCAAAAAAACAGACGTGCGCCGTCGTCCTCGGCACTGCGACTTTGTATCGGTGTGAGAAATAATGTGAATAAATGTCTCGAAAGGAAAGCTCTTTTTGTGTGTTCTGTGTCCAACATGAAACATTTACACTTTCATCATTTATACGCCATGCGGAGAAAAGAAGTGACGTGTCCACAATTTCTTTGCCAATACAGTGTATATTTAATGATTTCATAATTCAGGGTGAAGCTTTTTAATTAAAAATTTATTTAAAATATGTCCAAAAATTTGACTGATATCCGTCAGGTTAAAAATGCTCCTGAGGTACCAGTGTTCCTGTTCCTATCCCTTTCCTATCTTTGGATGGGGTTCTCTTCGATTGGAGGCAAATCTGTGTAGCTGGGGATGGTTCATCATCAACTACCAGGGGTTCCATGAGATTACTAAGCAACAAGGGGGCTTTGAGGATGGATTTGGACTGTAGTTAATGTCAGCAGTCTAGTACAATGGCTCAGCAGCTCAGCATTTAATCACCCATCACTGCAACCCCTCAACAATGAAGAGTTAAGAATGAACATTCGGTGCCACCGAGATGAGAATGGGTTTTCTCATATACGTTTTTTACTGCTTTATCTGCTGCTTTGAGACAATGTCCATTGTTAAAAGGGCTATAAAAAATATTAAATGGAAATGATTTCCCAGCGGTTTCTCCCTAGTGGTCTAGTGGTGAAAGTTCAATCCCTGGTGAATGTTCTAGGGCGGTACTGGGTCAGTGGTTCAGGTCATCAAAAGGCCACCGCTGCCAATCAACCACTGATGGGTTCTTAGGTTATTAACCATATTGACACCAAAGATATATTTGTGCTGATATATACCAGCCTTTCATTACCTTATGACCCCCTGCCTAATATTGTGTCGATGCCCCTTTTGCAGCCAAAACAGTCGTGATCCGTCGAGAATTTAGCATCTGTTAAATCGGACCACACGGACCAGCCTTTCCTCCTTACCATTGAGCCTCGGCCACTCGTGACCCAGTCACCGGTTCGCCACTGTTCCTTCACTACAGACAAGGAACAGCCCACAAGCGCTGCAGTTTTGGAAATGGTCTGGTCCAGTCATCTAGACGTCACAATTCGTCACACTCGCTCAAATCCTTCCCCATTTTTCGTTCTTCTAACACGACAACTTTGAGGACAAAATGTTCATTTGCTGCCTAATAATATAGACCACCCACTAACAGGTGTCATGATGAAGTGAAAATCAAAATAAGGTCATAATGTTTTGTCTAGACAGTGTATATATAGTTAAAATATTTGTTTTTTAAGGACATCAGACACACGCCCCATGCAGCACAGCTGGACTCTGGATTACAGAAGCATGCTTTTAGCCAATGCACACTCAGAGTCCTGGGAAATGTCTGAATTTGTTTTAGTTAGCTGTCCCCCTGTCAGTTCTTTTGTGGTCTCTGGTGAAACGAATCGGTTCTTTCAGTTACTGTTCATTGTTTCGCGTTTGCCATGGCATGTTTACGGCCTGTGTTCTGTCCTCTTTTGTACTATTAGTGGAATTTGCCACAAATAAACCCTTTGAAGTTTGACATCATTCGCACTTATGGAAAAAACTCCCTAATACAATATCTTAACGGCAGCTCTGGGATTCGACGGGTGACACTGCTATTCATCAGGATGGCGCTAAGACGGCTTCAGCCTTTTCAGAACACCAGCTCAAGGGAATTTGATGTCACATACGATCTGTCTTTTATTCTGTGTACATTTGCCTGTGTGTATGTGTGTGTGTTCTATCTAGCTGGAAACCAAATGTCCCCATAAAGATAGAAATGGGAATATCTGACTGTTTTGACCTTGTGGGAACATTTGGCTGGGTCTCATGAAAGAACAATTTTTTTTATTGTACGATTTGTTTTTCTACACAGAAGGCACCAGAGGAAACATGTCCCTCTAACTTTTCATGTGGTATATTGTGGAGTCCTTTATTTGTGCGCATTTGTTGAGTAACTGTACTGATTTTTTGTTTCCAGCATGGAAAGTAAGTAGTTGAGTATATGGGTATATTTTTTTTCTTGCTCCTTCTCTACAGTAATAAAAATGTCCCTAGAATTCTAAAAGAAAATCCACTTTATTAAGTGTTAATTGCCCTTTCGCAGTCTATAAGAGCTTTGCATATTGCAATTTTTTCGGGCCTCTGTACCCATTTTTCTTTTGCCAAATTGGATGCTGTGTTTCGGTGCACAGCAATTTCCAGGTCCTGGTTTTAAATTGGATCTAAGTGTAGGCTTTGCGTCAGCCATTTAGAAACACAAACCATCATTTTTTTTTTTTTCCAACCAGTTCTTTTGTATATTCTGCCTTGTGCTTTTAACCTTCATGACAGCGGAACTGTTTTGATATTTCTGTGCGACCTCCAAAAGTCAGACATATTTATTGCGCCAGTGTTGGGGTTGGAGATAAAGTGGATTTGAAATGAACACCGGTGTAACCCTGTTTAACATCTCTATTTTAAATTCCTGAAAAATTGATAGTAAATACCTCTTTCAGTACCGAATTTAGATTGTAAAAAAGAAGTTACTGTACAATTACCATTACAATCAGCGACAATTACAGCACTTTGCATTATCCCTAAATGCCAGGGCCCAGAAAGTCAACTTGAACAGGTAAAGCATCACTGAATAGGGACAAATTTCCCCATCGGAATAATCCTAGAGCATGATTCCTTCACACGCTTTCTTCAGTTAGTTACATTGGGTTCATCTACATATTCGAGCTCCTATCTCCTTCAAATGTGATCAACTTCACGTTCTCATTATCTACATGACTAAATCACCTCAAGTAATCTTTTTCAAACTAGACCTCCTTAACCAGTGTCATGTGCTTATCTACTGCATGTTCTCTTCACCTTTATTACTCCATCACCTTCAGGTTACTATCATCTAAATCAATTAATGTTTCCCATCCCTAAAATCAACTCATCTCCTTTAAGCTGCATCAATTACTTACTTTTATGCCTTGATCACTTTCATCTCCCCACCATGTTCAAACCCTTATCACCTTTAAAAGGTGCAGGCCGTTTGTTGGTACCTTGAATAATAAAGGTCACATCAGAGGGAAGAGCTTTACAAAGCTCAACAGTTATAAAACAGCCTTCCACTTAGTTTTTAGGACTAAGACTAGTATTCAGGACTGTTCCAGAAAGTATCAACATTTTCTAATAATATGTTTGCAGTGGTAATGGACAGGTTGACGGACGAGGTCAGACAGGACTTTCCGTGGAATAGGGTGTTTGCGGATAATATTGTGATTTGTGTTAAGAGTAGGGAGCAGGTTAAGAAGAGAGAGAGAAGGGGAATGAAAGTCAGTAGGAGTAAGACAGAGTACATGTGTGTGAATGAGAGGGAGGGCAGTGGAGTGGTGCGGTTGCAGGGAGAAGAGGTGAAGAAGGTGGTGGAGTTCAGGTACCTGGGGTCAACAGTGCAAAGTAATGGAGAGTGTGTTAGAGAAGTGAAGAAAAGAGTGCAGGCAGGGTGGAGTGGGTGGAGAAGAGTGATAGCAGGAGTGATTTGTGATAGAAGAGTATCTGCAAGAGTAAAAGGAAAAGTGTATAGGACTGTGGTGAGACCTAAGATGTTGTATGGTTTAGAGACAGTGGCAGTGAGTAAAAGACAGGAGGTGGTGCTGGAGGTAGCAGAGCTGAAGATGTTGGAGTTTTCGTTGGCTGATGGACAGGATTAGAAACAAGTTTATTAGAGGGACGGCGCATGTGGGACGTTTTGGTGACAAGGTGAGGGAGGCGAGATCGAGATGGTTTGGACATGTGCAGAGGAGGGACATGAGTTATATTGGTAGGAGAATGCTGAGGATGGAGCCACCAGGAAGGAGGAAAAGAGGAAGACCAAGGAGGAGGTTTATGGATGTGGTGAGGGAAGACATACAGGTGGTTGGGTTAAAAGAGGCAGATATAGAGGACAGGGGGGTGTGGAGACAGATGATCCGCTGTGGCGCCCCCTAATGGGAGAAGCCGGAAAAAAAAGTATGCACATTTTTTTTTGCCTTTCTGCCTGAGTTTTTTGTTTTTTTATTTTGCGATAATAACTTTTCCTTGATACACACTGTATTGGCAAACGTCCTCTATGGGATACCAGTTCTAATAATTAAGTTCAGGTGTTCATGCAATGCCAAGCCAATGCATACGTAGTGTAAAACATGTTGCCATTAATACCTTCAGCAATGAAAATATGTCCTCTGGACACCAAACGAATGCCAAAGGGCACTCCACCATCTTTCCAGTAAAAAGTGAGGTACAGCATATGAATGCATTTTATGATTCCAACTAAAGATTGGAAAAAGATATCTTTTTTTCTGACCTTGAATGACTATGCCCCTGTACCAGTTCCATAAGAACGTGGTTTGACGTGAGCCTGGTGTGAGTCAGTCTTTCTCAACCAACATCAGTGCCTGAACTTACAAATGCGTTTCTTTTTTTTTTGTGTCTATTTGAGTGCATCAGTGCAACTCAAATGTAAATATGATAATCAGGTTCTATTTTTTTTTTCTTAGAACTCTGCTCAAGTTACACTAGTAAGCAGAGAAGATGAAACGTAAGCAGAAAAAGAATATTACTATTTATGTACCTTCTTAGAAGCAACCACATTTTCATGTTTTTCTCCTTGAGTCTTCTTTTGTTCTGAAATGAGCAACAACCCCCCCCAAAACCCACACTTCACTGGGCATGGGAAATGGTCTGCGCACTTCCTGTGAAATAGCACTCTGACAATATCGGAGTATCATGGGAGCATTATCAAAGCAGCTGGGCAAACAGAGCACAAAAATATGCACATATTCAAAATTGGATGTTTTTCCATTCGGCAAAGTGCTTTCTGTATTGTGCTACACATGCTCCTGAAGGTTCTGGTGGTCCTGCCCCTTTTCGTCTTTCTGGACGCTCTAATTGTAGATGAAGTTCCCTTGCTGTCGAGGACGGCTCCAATGAACAGCCTAAAGATCCATGAGGTCAAAGACGAAAGGTAAACTCAAGAATCATGAAGATGGATTTAGACTGTAATCAATATTAACTGTTTGCTACAATGGTTTAGGTCTATGGAACTATCAACCTCCCAGGTAAAATTTTTCTAGCCACTGACGCCACTAGCTTATTCATTAATTGTAAACATATAGAGACCAATTTATGATGCTACAGTTTACATGACAGCATCATACAGAAAATTGAATTGAAATTCCAATGGGTTTTTTTGGTGATAAATCTTGGAAATAAAACACAACATACATTTTATATTCCAATTAAATAAAAATCTTTTTTTCCCGCAGGTGGTTTTACTGATCACATGTTGAAATATAACTCACATACAGACATGAATTTACATAGGATGTACATAGGATCATGTGATTATTTTTTCTTATAAGGGAACAGAGTAATCTTGCCATATATATCTAAGCAAACAGAAAAAGGCACATAAAGCACATTTAACAAAAAATAAAAAGGCCTTTCACAAAAGAGAGAGAGAGAGAGAAAGAGAGAGAGAGAGGGAGATTTTCTCCACATACCACAGTAGAGAAGAGTGGGATTCTATGATGCGTTCTGAGGAGCCCCGAGATCAGTAAACCAAGCGACAAATTCTACATACTTTCATATTTCCCAATGCATGCCAGGTGTTTTTCTTTATATTGTATTTCCTTTTATGTTTAGAAGTTGGACAGTCGTAAAAAGTATTTTTCTATAAGTCATACTCTGTATAAATGTATATGTAACATCAAATTTAAATAAACAGAACAGCACGTGGCATTAGTGATTCGCCTCTAGAGGCCGCTCTCGTAATCACAGCGGGGCGGAAAAACTATCGATATGGATTTTAGATCCTGCAATCAACTATAGGTGCCAATTAATCTGCAAAATTATTTTATATATGAATGTTGCATTCGCTTGAGGCTGAAGCAGGGGAATTGGAGCTGGAGACAGCGAAGACATCGAAGAGATAGAATGATTTTTGAGTCATCTAGTTACTTTTTTAATCACCTTGAACGCGTAAATGGGAGTCACGTGACAAAAAGGACGAACGACTCGGACTACAAGAGTGAAGAGCGTTAAACTACAAAATTCTTTTACCTGTACATAACCTATGGAGATTTCGCGATGCTTTGTTAATGCGCGTCCATTAGTCAATGAACGAATCACTCTTTGAGACGACTCGTTCTCCTGAGTCACAATAAGGACTCATTCAAAATGAACGAATCGTCACTACAATAAACAAATTGTAGTATATAGTTCTCGGTTCCCTCGGTTCTACTGAGGAGGCCACTGAAATACACTGAGGTCATTCTTATGTAAATGGAACCTATTCAGTGCTTCTAGTGCTTTGTAATATGGGCCATAATTATGCTGCAATAGGCATAAGTATAAAATTGTAGTAATAAAGTAATGGACATAATCAACAACAACACTTTTGCCATTCAGACGATTGCTATTGTGTAGCTCTTGGTGTCTCAAAACATTATTACACCACTAGCAGCATTTACTGTTTACACAAAGTAGGTTGGGTCCAGGTTGGTTGACAGGAGGAGAGCACAATGCTATTTGTATGCCACTTGTATGTGTAATATATAATATTCCATATTGAAATTCAATGCCAATTGTGGACACAGCGAAGGGATAAGGTAGCGTGCTAAGGAAAGGACACTGAAAATCTTTTTCCTTTGGAGATTGTGGTTTCTGAAAGGAATAAATGGGATTCACAGTTGGTGACTCTGAAACATGCGGCTTCATTGACACCTGTGGAGACTAAAAACAAGAAAACAAAGACGCCATTGTTTTGATCTGGTTGCATCAATCTTACACAAAAACCACACTGGGGTCTTCTTAAGGGTGGGTTTGAATAACCGACTCTACTGATTGTCCAAACTAAAAAATTGCTCAGTATGGATATAATCAAGGAGTTCAAGCCACATTGTTTTGTTTTCCAAGGTAGATGGATTTGTTGAAATTTGGATGTCTAAATCTTTGTTGTTGTTTTTTTTTGCGTTCAAATCAGACACTGAGTTGCGAAAGCATGCAATATTATAAAAGTTGATTTTGAGTCAAAGTACCAAATGCTTTTATAGAATATGTAGAATATACAGTATGTTTTTTTATTTTTTTTATCTAGTAATGCTACTGGAGTCTACTTTACTTCTGGCTCGACAAACTTCTGAATCCACTGCTATAAAGAAATTGGCTTTTGTTTTTTATAATCTTGAACAATGCTTTTAATACATTTATTCAGGTAGATTTTTTGCTACACACAACACCACATTATTAGAATGTAAAGCCTTGATAAGTAAGGAATTCAAAATACAGCCCTTAGCATTCACTATCTCCGGACTCAAAGCCCCAGCAGACCACAGGTGTCTTAAATAAATAGATTCTGTCTGTAATTGACTGCTTCTCAGACGAAAGATAGTGACATGCGAAAGCCTGGAACATATGTTAATTGTTATTATAGATACACAATAAAAACAAAAGTTTTGGAACACCTGACTTTTTCAGCCATATGTGTATGTTATTTCCCAAAGTCTGGAAAGTAAATTGCAATTGCTCGCTTTACTGCAATTGAGTAGTATTTATTATGCACTTTTACATTTCAAAATATTTAATAAAAACATTTTTAAATAATAAGGATAGGAATAGAGAAAATGCATTTTTTTTTTTTTTTTTATCACTTCAGGACCCATGATTCGGCCGGTTTTTGAGTCTCTTCACGCACCTGTTTTACCTGTAAATATTTGGCTGGATGTAAACCTTTGGTTCAGCAGAAGTGTGCAAACATGTGTAGGACGTCTTTTGGATGCGGTAGCGTTGCACTTTCCCTTCGTTTGAACTAATAGAGCCAAAATATGAGCATATGGTTTTCATAAGTTGGAGTGGAAGAGCTTGTTATGGCGCTCTGGAACGTTGACTGCACCCCAGGCCTCCTCAAACTGCTTTATTTCACACCCTTGTTGGCTAAATGAACACAAATCTCCATCTCCAAAATCTAGTGGAACATCTTAGATAAGCAAGAGGTTAATATAACAGCAAACGTGGATTAAATGCGATATGGGATTTCCAAAAAACACACGAATCTTATGCTCAGGTGTCCATAAAGTTTTCTCCATACAGTGTATTTTTAATAGAAAATAACTCCTCAAGAAGCGATTCAAGCTGAGGCAATCTACAATAGTTCAAGTAAATATGCAGGAGTATTCAAACGTACTTGTGGTTCTTGACAAATTTCAGGTTTGATTGCTGTGATTCTTGAGTGCCGTATTCAAATGTGGACGATTTATTCGGAACCAAAGAAATATTGTCTTTTAAAGATGGTGCAAACAAAAAAAAAACCTGGAAAGCACAGTATTCTGTTCGATTCAACACATTCTGCTGCTCGTTGTGAAGTAGAAATGAGAAATCTCCATGCATGTCTCCAGGAATGTCTTCGTTTTGCATTTGTGACGCTTCCAAGCCGAGACTGTCAATGCCTCAGTGGGATTCTGTGATCACTTTTGCCCTCAGCTACCACTTCATCTTCTGTCAGAAACCTGAGGATGTTTTAGACTAGACACACTTTTGCCCATTCGGTGTTCAGGACAATACATTTTTTCAGTGTCTTGGTGATTAAAATGAAAAGGATCGTGATTAATCGTAATTAATTAAGTTCAAGTGAATCCAAAGTTTCATTATTCGGCACCAAAGACAAAGCCTCCAGCTTTATGGTAACAGTTTGGAGAAGAACCACATATACCAGGAAATGTCAAGTGTCCCAAACCTTTGTCCATATAGCGTATTTACTGTATATTTCACTTCTTACTTACTCTGTTTTTTGCTGTATGAAGAAACCCTGAGAGGAACCAGACTCTAAAGGGGAAACCCATCCTCATCTGGGTGGCACCGAATGTCCATTTATGCTGTGCTGTTCAGTGATTGGCACTTAATTGGGAAACTGTGTATGCAAATTTCACTCCTTAGCCATTAGTCTGTTATTAAAGGAGTACGAAAAAGTAAACTTGTTTCCTTAGGCTTGAATCTTCTCCTCAGCCTTTGCTGTTTTGTCTCCGTTCCTCCATTTCTTTCATTCTGCAGCATCTTCAGTGTTACCTGTCCAAACCGTGCCAGAGTTTAGCTGGTGGTGCGTCAGTAATAATGGTCCGTGGGGACACACAATGTTTCGTGTGTAGTTAATTATGGCTTTATAACCTGCTGCCCATCAACATTTCCCATTAACACTATATGGACAAAAGATTTGTGGACACCTGATCATAAGATTCTTTTTGGACATCCCATTCCACATTTCATGACGATTACCTCCACTCTTCTGGGAAGATGTTTTACTAGATTTTGGATTGGAGATTAGTGCTCATTCAGCCACAAGGGAGTTGGTAAAGTCAGGTAAAGGTGTATTGAGGAGGTCTGGGGTGCAGTCAGCGTTCAATTCAACCGAAAGGTGCTGAACAGGGTTGAGGTCAGAGATTTTTTAGCAGGTCACTCAAGATCTACCACAGATTTGGGTCTATTAGCTCCAAGTAAAGAGAGATTTTCATGCTAGCACCTCCGAACTTGTGGTAACATATGGCTGGAAAGGCTGGTTGAGGGCCTAACACCTTTAAGCAAACATTAAAACACTCAACTTTAGCTTTCCATGTGTTTTTAATATGTTTAATATGTTTTATGGTTCCAGAACAACCAGAGCAAAGCGTATGAGGCTCACTCTCGATGAAAACATCACAGCAGTTCACAGAGATTTGACACATCTGTTGTTCTATTGCATATAATCCCGTTTATTTCTAGTTATAGAGAAAAATACAACACAAAGACTCTTTTGTTCCTACATAAATCCCATTTGGGATCCGAATAACAGCTTGTAAAAGAAGGGCCTTTCTGATCCACTTAACATTCGACATGAAGGAAGAACAAAAAGCATGCTATTGTTGATAATATTATCTTTTCGTGCACTTCATCCTTTTCAGGCCGACGGTTGAGTCACAATAGGCGACATGACAAATCAGTACAGGAAACCCTTCTACAGAGGGTCTTACAACTGAGCAGATAAGGGTTAAAGGCCTTCAGGGCTTAATCACTGAGCTACTTATCCCTCAGCTAAAATTAGCTAAAACATTATAGGGTCAAGCTACATAAAATTTCTTGCTCAAAAAATGAGGAAAAAAACATTCTTAAGTTCTGCAAAGAGACAATTTCCATTGTGAAAAGCGCTCTAGAAATAAACTTGAAGTCCAGAGAAGCAACGAAACTGTAATCAATTTAGAAATAGACATAGTTTTATTAATGTTTATTTAATTATTATTATTTTATTACAATGGCACTTAGTATGTACATTGTGTATCCTGTATCCCATTACTGATTAAGCTAAAACAATTAAAATAGATAGATAGATAGATAGATAGATAGATAGATAGATAGATAGATAGATAGATAGATAGATAGATAGATAGTTAGATAGATAGATAGATGCTTAAATTGAGCAAAATTGATCTGGCAGGTGAACAATAATTTTTTAAACCAGAAATGAGTGATAAATACTTACTATATTATATATATATATTTTTTTCAATGTATAAGATTCCAGATATTTTTTTTAAATAATTTTGCCTTTTCTTTTTTTGCACTGCATACATTTTGGAGCAATGAACAAATTCTTTATCTGTTTGTCATTACCCATAATGCCTTTGGCTCCAGTGGTGAGGGAAAAAAAACCCTGAGATCTTCCTCATTCTCATCTTTGTAAACACTGCATTGTGTGATTAGCAATATATAAATGTGTTTCAAAATTGGGGAAAAAATGCATTGTGCCACAAGGAAATGGTTTATGGTATCACTGGTCGCTGATGGACACTTGAGTGCAAAACTATCTGTGGTAATTGCAGACATCAGATAGTAGCTCTTGGTAAGCCATCTTTATGGTTACCAGGTGGTACCAGAGCCATTTTCAGAGGTAGTTAGTTGGAGTTAGTCATTTTTATCCGTTGAAAATGTACAGCAAATGAATACTTTTCAAGGTTTTCATACTCTAATAAACATAAATCATCAGGACACCAAAATGAGCTATGTTTCTACACGGACGGTTTTAATTGCCGGATATGTGCAACATGGCGGAATTTGGTGCTTGATTTGAGACTTGGCGTATCAGTAAAACAAATGTTAAGTTATTCAGAAATCATTTTTTGGTGGTGTATATTTTTTTAATTTTTTTTTTATCTATCTGAGTAAAGTAAGTTTGTATGATTGTAAGTGAATAAATGTGTGTTGCGTTGAAGGTTTTAATTTTTATGCTGCATTGATAAAATGAATTCGTCAGCTACAAGTTGTTTGTATCGCGAAGCATCGTTTTGAACATATTTTCATCGATTAAAAATGATTTAATCATATATATTTGTTAGTAGATGCGCTACTCTTTTGTCATATAGAAATTGAGCAATAACTTGTGACCAATATTTTCTATGTAGATTGATTTCTCCTCGTTGAACTTTTCCCCACGCTCGTCCTTTCATCGCACTATGGAGACCCTCTAAAATACAGATTAACATGGCAGAGGTAGAGCTGCATCTTCCTGGAGACACTAATAATAAACATTCACCACCATCTTTTATGTGCTTGTGTGAATTCCTGCAGACCAGCACATCTGATTTTAGTGAAATCCTAGAAAAGAAGGCACTTTAGGGGATTTTTTTACCTCAGTGAATCAGAATGTGGGGGAAGAAAAAGACCACAGAACAGAAGGTCTGACCTTTTCTCTTTTGGTTGAACAATTTGAATTGAGTTTCTACAAGACACCCACATGTACACACATACTGTGTGTTACTTTGCTCAGCCCGTGTGCACTGTTCAAGTAACACTGATTTATATAAAACCCTCTGAGGGGAAAAAAAAATGTGTGTGAGAAGATACAAGATGGCAGATACGGTTCTATCTTTTAGTCAGTCACCATATAGATTGAATATAGATTCTTATCTTTGTACTTTTTCGAACAGTTGCCTTTCTCCATTCTCATGCATTCACTCAGACTTGTTGACGGTGGAGTGGGTGGTCGCTTGATGTCCCTGAGTGCTGTTATGTCAGTGTTACCTTATATGCCCTCATAGATCGTTTTGCTGGAGTTCCAGATTGAACTCTGGTCACAATGTTAACTATTACATGACAATTATCATACCTATTCAGCAGTTTCTCTGTGAAGCCACAAATTCCCCAGCGATACCAGTATTGTTGACCTGATTGTTTGAAACCAGACCAGATTCAGGGAATTTTGCATTATTTGGTATTTATTTTCCACACGATTGTAAAGATTTGAAAATGAAAAGCGGGAAAATAGGTACATATTTGATAAAGCACGTGTAACATGTAATATCCATCAACCCATCAATCAGTCATATGCTGTAGATGTTGCTGGATGTTCTTCTCCACCTTCTGCTTGAGGATGCCCCACAGGTGCTCAATAAGGTTCAGGTCTGGATACATACTTGGCCACATCATCACCTTCGCATGATGGTGTTCAGGTGGTCATGTTGAAAAAACTGGCAGTACCAGCAGCACTCATGCAGCCTCAGACCATGATGTTACCACCACCATGCTTGACTGTAGGCAAGACACAATTTTCTTGGTTTTCCTCACCAGGGCGTCAAATTCGAACTGCTCTAATACAAAATGCACAAAATTGTATGGTTCTTTCAAGTGGTCCAAGTTTAATTTCTATAGTATTGAGAAGATATATTACAATGGTTGCTAAAATGTGAGGGGTGTACTCACTTTTTTGAGATTCTGTGTCTGTGTATTATAAAGTATTGGACAGGGAATGACAGGAAGAAAGTTCTGTGGACAGATGAGTCTAAATGTGACAGTTTTGGAGCAGTGTATGTTGAAGAAGTATGGCAGGTGAAAGGAATTAACATGGCAACCATTCCATACTTCGACACCATGCAATTAGTTTTGGACTGCGGCTAATTAGAACGAACTTTAGAACACCATACAACAGACGTAATGACCCAAATATTTAGAGAGCAAACGATCAGCTGGAGTGTTATCTATCATGGTATGGCCTGCCCAGTCACCACACCAAAATCCTATTGAGCCCCTCTGGGGTGAAGTGGATCGCAGGGTCAGAAATTAGTGAACAACTTTGGCACGTTGAGCATATGATCCATGAGAGTAAAAAAAAAGTACATTATTGTACTCGCATTTTTTTTGCAATGCAGAAATTGTACAGCGTTTTTATCCAGGCCAAGCAATTTTACTGGGATAATAAGAAAACGTTCAGTACAGCAGAAAGCTAATGTTGTGTAACACCAGATAATATCAGGATTGTGCAATAAGCCATTTTAAAGTGCATTCAAATCATGTAACACACACACGGAATATCCCAGTTCATACCATGACCATTTTGCTGACACGCGGAAGAAAAAGACTGAATGGAAATAAATAATGAATCATTTTGTTTAAAGGCCGATTATACAGATCTACAATTTTGCCTGCTCGAGATCATACACAGATCTCAAGTAGTCAGATAATATCGCATTTATTTGAATGAGGCCGGCTCCACATGAACGTTCTGGTCTCTTGGTAACCATAAAGGACTGCAATTAATACAAACAGTTGTGCTATAATGGGTTAGGACTATAATTTCCTTAAACAGTTTTACACTCAAGACACAATTTCTGTGAAACATAACTCCTGATGAAACAACGTTGACCAGATCAGGACGTTTTCCATTCATTTAGATCTAATATTAGATTATATTTCAATATTAACAGTCAATGTTTGACAAAGGCATGTGTAATATCTATCAACTAAACAATGCCTTATGCTAAGTAAAGAGAGAAGTTTTCAGAGAAGTGAAGAAAAGAGTGCAGGAGTGATTTGTGATAGAAGAGTATCTGTGAAAGGGAATGTTTATAGGACTGTGGTGAGACCTGTGATGTTGTATGGATTAGAGACAGTGGCATTGAGTAAAAGACAGGAGGTGGAGCTGAAGGTAGCAGAGCTGAAGATGTTGAGGTTTTCGTCGGGAGTGACGACTATTGACAGGATTAGAAATGAGTTTATTAGAGGGACGGTGCATGTAGGATGCTTTGGAGACAAGGTGAGAGAGGCGAGATTGAGATGGTTTGGACATGTGCAGAGGAGGGACATGGGGTATATCGGGAGGAGAATGCTGAGGATGAAGCCACCAGGAAGGAGGAGAAGAGAAAGGTCAATGAGGAGGTGAGGGAAGACATGCGGGTAGTTGGTGTGAAAGAGGCAGATGTAAAGGACAGAGGGTATGGAGACGGATGATCCGCTGTGGCGCCCCCTAATGGAAGAAGCCAAAAGAAGAAGAATAGATAGATTATTTACTACAGACAGACAGACAGACAGATAGAAATTTATTTTTACCGCTTTCGCCATACAAATGTAATGATTGTGTCTTTTGTCATTTTTCCTCTTTATGTCCTTATGATTAATGTCATAAACTGCTGGGAAGATTCACAAAGTAAAAATGTTATTGTATGAAGCAGTTTCCTGTACATATTCAATTTTTTATCTGTGTAGCGCATTAAACAATGGACATTGTCCCAAAGCAGCTATAAGAAAGAAATAGATCACAAACACAAATGATACATTTATTAATTGGTCCCATTGTCCCTAATAAGGACTAAAGAACAGAAGAATTGAGTGTTGGAATTATAGTCCATCTCCATTTTTATGATTCTTGAGTTTAACCTGCCACAGTAACCCTCATGGATCATGTGGAACCATTCTTAGTATCAGGAAGTGGTCTTGAATTATAAAGAACTCTATCCAGAGAATGAGAGAATAAATCTGGCAAAAATCCGAAAAGGAAAATGTTGGGACATGATGTGAAGAAAATGTCTATTCAGCTCAGTAAGGTCATTAGAAAATGTTTATAATAGGTGTCTTACTTTGTATATGACCTTGACTGTATGTTACTATGGTTACAATTGCAGGGCATTAATACCCAACAGTGACTAAACTACGTGTGTGTTAGACAGTTTGAATGCACACCTGCCAGCCAATCACGATCAAGAATTCAGACCGTCCCAGGTGTATGTAAGTAACCTTGTAGATCTTGTTAAGCTGTAATTGTTTGGTCAAGTCAAATGTCACATTTTCACCAAAAAAGGACTTTCTAATCAAAAGCCATTTTCTTTCTATAATTCATTTTAGAAGAAGTTTAGAAGCAAAGAAGTAAAAGTGAAGACAAAATCTATAAAAATGTTTTGGAATGTGGTCAATCCCAATGGTAGCCACAGCGACAAGCGAAAGTCGTGCATGTCATGGTATCTCCTTATGCTTTCAATCAATCGCTGACAACACGCCAATCCTTTTTCGGCACGTTCATTGAAAGCGATGATGAGCGACCGGGTCTCTTCAGAAAAAGGTCAGTCCCTGCGTGATAGCTGATTTCCAATCAGGCGAATAAAATGCACTAGCAGGGAACGAGCTCACCTGCACATGACACACAACAATCAGAATCAATTCAGACTCCATGGAAAACACAAAGCACTTGATTGGCTTGAGTGCCGTGTGGAGGGGAGTGGGGGGGGATCAGCCAATTGTTTTGTGAATTAAAGAGTGTTTCATTAAATGCATTACATACATTATGCTTTATGTAAAGGGGGGGGGTATGTGCAAAACTGAAATTTTCCTTTCAAATACAATCCCATTGTTGGAAAACTGTCACTTATTTGTAGCCATTAGTGCTGCAGATATGCATTAATGCTGGTATGCACTAGAAGGACACCTGTTTGTTTGTTCCTCCATCAAACTTTTACCACAGAAATGGAGGCACACAGTTGTCTTTGGATTTGGTAACATGAAATTTTCCCTTCACTTTACCAAGAATGGTTTAAAGATATGGTTAAGATGGGCTGGAAGATCTCGATCTCGAGTGTGACAAAAAAAAAACAAATAAAACAAATAAATATAGCATTCGATCCGATTTTTCTTTGCACTTAGCAATTTCTTTTAGGGGACAATGACATAAATACATTTATGACATTTGGCAGACACCTTAATCCAGAGCGTCTTACAACTGAACAGTTGCACAAAGACCAATCAGTGGTTGTTTGCTGGTGCTGGGATTTCAACTCATGACCTTCCGATCCAAGAGCCAAGGCCATAACTGCTAAACTACCATGCCCGCAGATGAAAACATTTTGCTGCATCATTAAATGGAAAATATGACAAAAAAGACCCAGGACTGTTGAGCAGGTAGAATCCTGTATCAGCAACAAATGAGACAACATTCCTTTTCCAAAACACCATCAATTGGTCTCCTTACTTTTCAGAAATATATGGACCATTTTTTTAACACTGGTGTCCCACAAGGCTCGGTACTTTGTCCCCTCCTTTTCTCCCTCTGAAGTCATATCCTCAAATAGGTTTTCTTACCACTGCTATGCAGATGACACTCAACTCATCTTTTCTTTCCCTCAATCAGATACCACATCTTCATGACCACTGCTCGTATCCTTGGGGTAACTATGGACAATTAACTGTCCTTCTTCTCACATGTGGCTAATGTGGCTCGTTTCTTTTCTACAACAGCCGAAGCATTCAAACATTTCTGTCCACACAGGCTGCCCAGGTGCTTTTTCAGTCTCTTGTCATTTCGAGATTGGACTACTGCAACTCTCTGCTGGCAGGTCTTCCTCTAAACGCTATTCATCCACTGCAAATGATCCAAAACGCAGCTGCACGACGCGTGTTCAATTGGCCCAAGTTCTCCCACCCCACCCCACTGCTGTGCTCCCTTCCAGTAGCTGCACGTATCAGATTTAAAACACTGATGCTTGCCTACAAGGCCAAAAATGGACCATCTTACCTCAGAGACCTCATCACACCTCACACTACACCACGCTCTCGGAGATCCTCCAGCACTGCTCGACTGGTACCTCCTTCTCTCAGAATGAGAGGTTAGTATACTTCAAGGTTTTTCTCTGTTACAAAGGTGGTACAATCCCTGGCTATCTTCAAGCGACAATTGAAGACCTACCTTTTTTTTAAACACTTAAATGAGAACTTTCCAAGTTTGCTTTGTAGAACTCAAGAGTTATATTTATATTAAGGTTGTAATCTTGCGTAATCCTGGTGTAGATTTATTCATTGCTAGAGACTCGAGGCACTTTTGTACGCCGCTGTGGATAAGGGTTTAGGAGAATAAATAGGTTTAGGAGATTTGCAGATCGTTGCATTCAGTTTTTATTGACATTATACACAGTGTTCCAATTCTATATTTTTTTGGAATCTGTCACATCTGTCACCGACAAACGCCGGTCAGTACGAGTCCATCGGTCATAAATATGGCATCATTTTATCCTTTCAATTCATTGGCCCGATACATGATCCTTTGTATTCTGTGTTTATTCATGTCCTATTATTATCAAATAAAATTATATATATAAAAAGAAATCCACAAAGGCTTTAGTCAACATTTCCTGAATCACAGTCAGTACATTAAAAAATATGTGAAATAAACATGAAATCATATGGAAAATGCTCTTTGGTTACAGTATGGTCAAGAGTTATGAATTTGTACACAATTATTAAATACCATATACTGCATGTCCACAATATGGTTCTCATGCATCGAATAAAATTACTTCAAGCATACCGTTCTTTATCATAAGGCATTTTTTAAGATATTTTACCATCTTCAGTGCACAGAAACCTGTATATTTACTGTCGCATCACATAATATTTCGAACATGTCAAAAAGTGGGGGTTAAATGTTAGACTCGTGCGCGTAAGGCGGTGTTATAAATAAGGAATGTAAATAAATTAGAATGTGTCTTCGATCGCAGCTCCAGGAGAAGCGGATTGTCCGAGGTTTTCACGAAGCAAGCATGCTCTCACGTTCTTTTGCAGCTGTGAATGAAAGAATGCAGGGGGATACATATTGAATACCATTCATACCATTGAAGTTATGGCAGTAACAAATGATCGCTACCTGCACGACGTATGGTTGAATTGCTTCCTCCTGGCTGCGCACGGGCACGAAGGGTTTTTCCGGGTCGATGTCGCCTCTTTGGGAATACATTCGCATTTTTCCACGTCAATTTCACAATCCTCTGAATTTGCTTTGGTGGGAATTTCTGCAGGAACAGAAGAGCAAACTGATTGTTAAACCTAATGCCAGGGTGTTTCTGATGCTATGGAATTTTTTTTCGTAGCATATTTCAGTATTTGCTCTTTTGTTCATTTTAATTTTGTTTCTTTTAATTTAATCTTTTAATTATTTTATCACGTCACTTTATTTCCTTTGGTTTATCGATTACTTTTTGATATTTGCACTATTTAGTGTAATAATAATAATAATAATATGTTTAATGTGTGCGAGTGGGCGAAAGTCTTATTTATGGTCAGTCATTTCGTTGCTAGCCTTTTAAGTAAGCTCTGTTTTTAGCTTTATAAGTTTCGTTTTCGGCCAGTGCACGTGCTTATTCATTGCGGCACGTGCCGATTATAAAAAGAAATAAATAAATAAAGAGCCATCTGGCACAATTCAATCATTACAATGAGAAAGTATCATAAATTTTGGAGATAATGGTGGCAGATGATAACGCATAATACATTACCGCTCAATTGAAACCCCCAAGCGAGCAAAATGAACAAAACACAAACACAGTTGATTCAAGTTTTTTATTATTATATTTAAAAAATACTAGTTTTTATGCCGGTCGTATCATTTTATTTTGTTGTATTTATCCGCCACACCTTAAATGCCGATCCGTGTAAATATTGTCCGACATTAATCCGGTCCGTGGCGCAAAAAAGGTCGGGGACCGCGGATCTGAACTATAAGAAAAAGAATATAAAAAAGGCTGTGTTTTTTTGCAGTAACTTAAGAAACCTCTGACTTTGTTTTTGAGGGAAAAACGCCTGGAGCGTCTTTTGTTTCCGATTGGAGTTTTTGGAGAACAAACTAAATTATTGCCTTTTATTGAAGAAATATAATACCTTCAACAGCACAGCAGTACATTTCTTTTGAATCCTGCCAAATATTCCCAGAAATAGTTTTTTTTTTAGATTAAAATAATATAAAAAAAAGTATTGGTTCAGTTTAACAGGACTTCAGTGTGGTGATGAAAAACTGATGAACTGTATGATCTAGCTTGTCAAAAATGGATGGATGGATGGATGGATGGATGGATAGATAGATAGATAGATAGATAGATAGATAGATAGATAGATAGATAGATAGATAGATAGATAGACAATATACAATAATACATTCAAGAATCCAGGTTCTGCAATTTTCTGAACTATTACTGAAGAAACGAGTTTCTTCTTGAGGCTTTCAAAAGTTTTTGCAGGAAAAAAAACGATCGCAAAAAATCAATAGTAAACCAAAAGCAAAAACTGGTTTCGAAAAGAATTCCCTCAGTGTTCACATCATCCATGTTGAAACGAACACATGCGAGAGCGGAAGATGTTTTGGTGCAAATGTTCTTTGTTGAACTTTTTCTATGATGATCGCAAATGTTTTTTTTTTGAGTTGCTTAGTAGCTCCTAGTTTTATAACAACACATGACTGTAGAAAGAACATTACTTATAATTACATGCTCATGTTAGTTCTCACTGTCCAGTGTTCTGTATTGTTTAAAGATTTCTAATCGCACTCTTGATGTCACCCAAATGAGGATAAGTTCCCCTTTTAAATCTGGTTCCTCTCAAGGTTTCTTTCTCATAACATCTAAGGGAGTTTTTTCTTGCCACAGTCACCACGGCTGCTCATCAGGGATAAACACACCGTTCACCTTGACTGTTGATTTCTGTAAAGCTGCTTTGAGACAATGTCTGTTGGGAAAAGCACTATACAAATAAACTTGATCATAATCCATATCAAGTAAGCCAAGCTGAAGGCTCCTTCCAAAGTCTCAGCTCTAGGTTTCACCTTCATTATACTGGATGAATAAATCAAAGGGTGTCCAATATAATTGTTTTATAATTTATCTCTCCTTGTAAATTTCTATTGAATCACCATAAAGTGTGTATGCACATACCCTATCACCGTCTGGTATGCTAGCTAGCTGGTAGGGAAGGCGACCGCAAACAAACCATCTCTTCATCTGTAGAGATGTACAGGGCCATCAAAACACACAGAAATAGACTGAAATGCAGCTTCATTGCCAAAGCTGTAGCTGTCATCACACACTTCCCCACATCACTACCATCTCCCCTAGAAATCCCCCCTTCCTTTATGGCTAGTCAGGACCATTTTATACCAAGCTTTTGCTAACACTTTGTTGCTACATGCACTACAGTGCACTTTATCGCTTGTCACTTTACACAACGTGCAATATACAGTAATCCTCCACTTTACCGCGGTTGGAATCTGGCGCCCCCTCTGGTTTATCGCGTAATTGCTTTTGCCACATAATTAAGTTCAATGGGATTTAGGGGTGGTGACTGGGCAGAGCATTCCATGAAAGGAAAACCGAACATTTGTTTACTCAATTATGCTAAAACAGTTTGGGCATATGCTTCAAGCCATTGTCTTGTTGTACGGTGAAGTTGGATCCAGTAAACCAAAGTCATGGTGGAAGCGCATGGCATTGAAATATGGAACGATAGCTATGTTGATTTAGTATTCCTTTCACTTCCTGGAATGAGTCTCCAACTTTTCCTGCTTATAAACAGACCCAAACTACTACAATCCCCCCCCCCCCCCACACCTCCATGTTTGAGTGTGAAGGTGAGGCAGTTTGCTAACATTATTTCTCCTGTTCTCTGTCTTAAATAAGTTCTTCTGTTAAAGCCAAAAATGTCAAAGTTGTACTCCACAGAAATGTCCATTTCTTGTGTGTTTTTGGAACAAAAAGTAAACCTGGATGTGTCTCAAAAACCAGAAAAGACATGGTGTTTCTAAACTTTGGAAAGCCACAGTATAAAAGATTGCGTACGTTTGGTAACTATTTTTATCTATTTATTTTTTTATTTTTTTTCACAGTTTTATACTTAAATACCCTTGTTGCTGTCTGAGAGTTGTTGTATCGTATACAATGATGAAGAACCTTACTTACTTAGTTACTTTGTTCTACAGCATTGATGATTTGAAAGCCAGGGTACTTTCGAGTTGAGTGTGGTTTGTACACTTCTATCCGTTCAAAGAAAGTCTGTTAGCGAAGAGGCTGTCTGACCTTGACAAAAAATCAATTCCCCAAATCGTATTTTCTGAGGGCTGTCTTGGCAAAACATCGCTCTATTGGCGTTTTTTTACTGAACCGTGTCTGTAGGTAAAAATGAAGGGTGAACCAGAAAAAATACGGCCCTGTGCCACCCTTGAGAGTTTCTATGGCCAGTGAGGCTGATAAATAGACGTGATGAGTTTCTCTCGGCTATTTGCCGTAATCATCAGAAACTCGTCCTGTCGTAAATTCCCATTTCTTTTCAGAAGACTTGGGATTTTTAAAAAGCAAGACTCCACTATGACCACATGGCTCCGATGCAATTTCCTGAAGCAGTACTTTGAGTTATGAATGGTAATGAGGCATCCGGGCGTTTTAGAATGAGGGAACGAGGGATAAAATGGCCTATTCCCCATACTGAAAAAAGGTAATTTTTTGCTTATTTGTTACAAGTCTGTGAAAGTGAAGTCTGTCTATATCCAGTTTAT
Organism: Silurus asotus; assembly: GCA_024362625.1. Classification (NCBI taxonomy): domain Eukaryota; kingdom Metazoa; phylum Chordata; class Actinopteri; order Siluriformes; family Siluridae; genus Silurus; species Silurus asotus. The sequence goes on from MU532517.1 coordinate 454,830, forward strand.
TGTGGTACTGAAGATAGTTATGGAGGAAATGTAGGCTTGTGAGATGATCATGCGTTCGATATACCTCATTGTAGTCTTACTCCGAAGCTATTATCGTTTTTTTTTTCCCCCTGACACATATTTCAAATGGTCCACCTTGATAGCCATCACAATCGATGAACTCTGCTGCCGGTTTTTTTGATAGCATCACTAATCATCTCAAGCCTTGAGCATTGTGAACCATGTACTGTTCCAGACCAATATGATTTTCTGGTGGTTTGAGGTCATTTTAAAACGTTGGTCATATTCAAGCCTATTTCTTTTGTATAGAAAGAAAAGCCTATAAGGGCAGAATATATGAAAGGAGCTTATGTAGCGGTCCATCGTACAATATATCTTGGATTAAAAAGTATAAAAATTGGTGTCTGACTTTCAAACAGCTTTTACAGCTGAGTAGCGACATTTTCCCCAATGGATAATATTTCCCAATCGATAAGTCCAAGGGCTATGGATCACGGTCTTCCATACTGTCTTTTAAATAGTATATAAAACCAGAAGGCATGCATTTCACTTCATTTCTATATTCCTGTATTGCGAGGTGATTCTGGGAAAGGAACAGGAAAGTGTTACAGAGTGGCATTGGGCACAATCTTACTACCAATGAGACTGTAGCTTCGGCTTCATTAAACACCTCAGCAAGGCTTTGCTGAGAACATGGTTTTGCAGATTTCAGGGTTTGGGCCAGTTATTATGGCATAGAAAAGAAATTGACTTGGTAAGTGGAGCCATGGGTGGTGAACTTTTTTCCTTTATCCCTCTGCCAGTCAGGTGATCGAAGATCAGAAGGTGGTGAAGTATTAGCTATAATCAATGGAGTTACCTCCTTGTTCAAATGGATTGTTTACAGCAGGGGTCCCCGACCACTAGGCCAAAGAACGGTACCGGGCTGTAGATCATTTTGGTATTAGACCGCACAGAAAAGAGAAAAATATTTAATTTCTATATTTCTTCGCAGTCTGCTGAGTGGTTTACTTTTTTTTTTTTTTTTTAAGATTATTTCCCAATTTCCCACAATTGTTTCAGGTTTCAGTTGCATTTTATTAATTTCTTTAAAATAAATCAAGCTCCCACTGATTCTACATTATGTTATTAAATTTTATATGTATACTAGTAGTACAATATAGACGTTATTGCTCATGACAATACCACCCCCAACCCCACAGACACAAACCCTTCCCACACCCCTGGTCCAGGTCTGTATGTTTTTATAAGTTGGGAGAAAAACAAGAGTACCCAGAAGAAATTCGAAGAGAACAGACAGCTCAAGTTCAGGATAAAACTGGGGATTGTGGAGCCATGGTGGTGGCAACGCTCATACACCCAGCACACAAACCTCCAGTCAATTCCCTGAGAACGCGAATGCTAATGAAAGTGAATAGTGAATTTTCTGACCTTGTTTGCTAGCAGGATAAGGCACACACCGATCCTCCATGCAATCCCATATGAGCCCTCGCTCACATAGTCGTCTGGATTCTTCCGACTGGCGAATGGGAAAACACCTGGAGTTGGATTTGCACCAAAACACACACACAGAAATGAGTTCGGTGATGAAGCTGGGCACTCCGCACACGTGACACTGTGCTGACGATAAGGGGCTGGGTTGTGGATGTTCACAGCCTTAATCGGTCTAGGAGACTTTCCAAAGATCTCTTCCAGAAACAGACTGTCTTAATGAAATCACTATCTCCATCTACTATTACTTTGGCAGTGTGGATCCGTCAGATTACGAAATGTAGCCGAAATGATTATTAGGCCATATTGTGTCCAGACCCCAAAACATCTGTCTGTGAACATTTATAACAATAATGACCCAAAAAAAAAAAATGGTATGATCTTGTATGACGCCAGTGAAGTAAAGGCAGCGTGCTAATTTGAGATAATGAAGTCGATACTGACCCATTCTTCCTATGGGGCAGAGCATGTCTGCGAATCATCTGCGGTTCCTGGCATCTACACTCCGTGTGGTTGGCTACCCTGATCAGCATCGGCTCAGGCCCGTATTTAAACGGCACCACGCTCAAAAGCTGAAAGAGACAAAGCCAACAACAACAACAACAACAGATTTAATAGTCGACGCCAACAATACGATTACTGAGAACGCTGAAAAACACCTTTATAATTAAATTAATAATCTATTTGTCCTCTTTTCGATTATATCTATATTCAAAAATCCATATAGGGTCAAATAATCAGGTGACTATACAGTGAGCACATGGTAATTCTACAGAAATGTGCAAAGACGCAAGCTAGAGAATGAGGTATAAGGTAAGTTACATATTGTACAGTACTTTTTTTTCGGTTTAGGGACGTTCAGGATTCCCTGTTAGAGCACAGTATCCCCAGACCATCACACTACCACCACCATTTTTGATTGATTTGATTAATTGTTAAAATGAATGAACCCTTCTTATGGAATTCTGTGTTTTATTTAACGGGAGGCACACCTTCCGAAATATTCACCCAAAAGTCTTGGGGATAATCAGGATGTTTTTGTTTTTGTAAGTCGAGCCTTTGTTTTTCTACTTGCTGTAGCTTTCGCTTCAGACCTCTCCCATAGATGCCATTTTTGCTTATTCATCTCTTTCTTGTTGCTGAACCCTGACTTTAACTGAGGCAAATGAGGCCTGAAGTCCTTTAGATTTTCTGGGTTCTTAGATGAGCTCCCGGATGAGACGTTGTTGTGGTCTTGGAGTAATTCTGGTAGGCCCCCAACTCCCGTGATGGTTGACCCCTGTTCTAAGCTTTCTTTTCACGCGTTTCGCCTTGCAGTCCGAATCCTATTTAAAGCACAAATCCAGGTCATCTAAAAAATGGCTTAAAGCCATTGAATGTTGAACCGAGATCAACCGAGATTTGGGAAGCAGTAATCAGAGACATACATGTGGAATGACAGAGACCTGGAGCATTTTTGTACTAAAAAATCGGAATATTAGTGCAAAATCATGTAGACAGTGTTGTGCTTAGGGTGCTTCAACAAAAGTGTTAATAAAGTGGTGCATTTGTTTTCTATTTTCCAGGAATAATTCTGTATCCTGTAAAATACCACAATAGAAATCGCTTGAGGGTCGTGTGGTTGGTAAAGTAACGTCGCCTTATATCAAACATCATATTTCAATTAGTTCCTATTGCCAGAAGTTGCCATAGTCTGCCAAAGTGCTGTAAAAGCAGAAGTGTTATAGAAAAATGAGAGCTCAGTACTATTTTGTCGACGTAGGTGGTGCTCGTGTTGCGGCACGTGACGCCTTCTTTGTTGCAGCAGCCGCTACATCTGTACACGGAGACGCACGGCGGCTTGAAGAACATGTCGTTGTTGGTGCCGAGCTCCTGGGCAGCATCCACGCAAGTCTCCCGGGGCATGCACTGCGTTTTCTGCCACTCTTCATCAATGGCTAGGGAGAAAGAAAGAACGAAAAAAGCATATATAGAGACCTTCAATTTCAAGAGGGTTTAGACAGACAGACAGACAGACAGACAGACATTTTAATGCTAACAAATACATACGTCTTTCTTTTCCTTTCCTCTTAAAGAATATTGCTTCACATCATATACCACCCTGCGAGTCCAGCTTTATAAAGGGTCCAGAATCGATGTGGCTTCTTCATTGTTCCTCCAATTGACCCATGAAGATTTTTTTTGTTTTGTTTTGTTTTTTTTTGCCCCTTAAAATGTTTTCCTTTCTTCCCAGTTCAAACAGCATCCAATTTTGTTTGATATCAATATATAACCAGGTGCACCACATGTAATTCGGGACAAATGTTTTATTGTTTAACCTGTGTTTATATGTGTGTGTGTGTGTGTTTATATATCGTTACTGCTACCTTTGAGTACCTCCAGACTGTAAGAGTTGGCAGCAAAGCGTGTGAATCTGTGCGATCCCACTGAGGCCGAACGGAATTCTGGGAAAGCGGCCGAGTCGATGTGCTTCAGCTTTAGGCGACACCTCCACAGCTTCCAGTCTGGAAAGTCGGTCAACATGAGCAGCTCATCCAGGCTAGCAGCTGACCTGATGTCCTTCTCCCACTTCTCCTGGTTTATGTCCTGCATGAAGATAATGACTAATGACTGGAAGACTCAGACTAAGAAAAAGGCCAATAATGTTTTTAAAGACTTTTTTTTTTGTAACAAATATAAGACGAATGTGCTGAGTTTCACCACTAGAGGGAAGCAGAAGCACGTTTAAATGCTAAACGCAATGTTTTATTCATAGATATATAAATTCGAATTTATTGTGATGGATGCGAATAAGTTTCAATGAAACACATATAGTTTAATAATCTCACTGCAGGAATGATCCATGATGTCACTTATTAGGTCCTTCACTCTTTATATATCAGATATTATCCCAAATTCTTGGCAAAAAAATTGTGTGTGTGTGTATATATATATAAACTTTTGCCAAGATTTCGGAACAATACTGTATAAAATGCTTAGAATTTGATTTCAAGCACACGATTTTCTCTTCACATGCAAATGCAAATAACCGAAGTGCGTACAACGATCGTTCTTTTCTTTCAACAGCTTTCAGATCTCGCCCCAATGTTTCTGGGCGTGGCTCTGGATCTACTACAAGCCTGTCCAGGATAAGCGAGTGAGTCATTCAGATCCGAGACGAGCTACACTTGTTAACTGCAGCCACATTAGACCCAAAGATTAGACCCATAGATTAAGTAAGTGGCTGGGCCTTTATTGAAAGAAAGAAAAAAACCAACGCATCACGCGGTATAATTCATTGTTTTTCTCGGCCAGGGATTAAAGCGTTTCCGAGAGCCGATCCACAACGCACCGGGAACGAGCGGCAGATGTTCCTGCGTTTACTTTGTCATCATTAATGAGGTTAATTAGCTCAGAACTGTCGTCTCTTTCTCTTTCCTATACAAAGCAGCATCTGGAACGAGACACCGGCACACAGATCATCCTTTGAGAGCAAGCCCACCCGAAACAGCTGGGACACGCAATCCATGCTGGAACATGAATCCATTAGCTCCGAGTGTGGAGCGCATTTCCCCTCGGACCTGCTCGGATGCGCAGAAAAAAAGCTCATAGTTAGGATATCAGGATGAGCAGAGATCTTTTAAAACCCAATCACAAACGGCATCACCTGCTGGGATCATCGAGGGGCCTGGAAGCAGGAAGTAGCAACAAATTTTTAGCTTTGCCAAATGATTAGCGAAAAGCTGGAGGATTTTTAACCGGCAAGCCTTTTGGAAGCTGAATGAAACATGTGGATGGTCCTAGACTCATGTTTAGTCCAGGAAGCGCAGTATACAGTACAGTTAAAGGATAAGGGAGGAAATGTGGGTGGTCCGACTGCAGATTACGGGGTCCGGAAAACCCAACTACGACGCAAAATATTACAGAAACTCTACAGAATGTTACAGAAAGTATATCGCGAAGTTGGAATGAAAAATTAAGTTCACAGAGAAGACAGAACCTCAGCCCGAAGCCATACTTTGTTGGATTTCCAAATAAGTCTTAAAATGCACTCCAGTGGCATGAGGGGAAAAACAATACAAAAACCAAACCTCTAGCCATCAGGTCCATCCAAAATCGCTAAACCACAACCTCACTGAAAAAAAGCACAGCCAAACCCTTGTACCATTAGCACTCGAATGAAACGGCTTCAAAGCAGATTGCAATAACGGCTTGGCGTCCAGTGTGTTTACTACACACTGGGTGGATCTGACTTTTATGAGAACCCTGTCATGGATTTGTGAGATGGGAAAGTCGCAGGTGATGCAGAGCTTTTGAGGGGCTTCAGGAAAGGCAGAAAGAAGAGGGTTGCTGAGAAAGAGATAGCAAAATAGCTAAAAGTAAAAATGGCGTTATCCCCATATTGAAATTGAGGTGGAGACCTTTATCACATGGGAGCGCTTAAAACATTTCCGCCAGTACTCCAACTGAGCATAGACGCTAAGTATATTGGACGCCTGCCTCTCTGTTACACATTACCCAGCCTTTAGGTAAATACACACTTGTTTACTACAATTGCAAGCATGCAAACAATCTGTTTGAACAAACCTGGACGTAAGCAAAGGTCGCATTACGATTATAGAGATCCGTGTACCACAGTCTCCTTTTCGAGACTTCATGAGATCAGAAGAACTATGCGGCATGACTATTGAAGGACGTTAATATCACTATGGACTTTAGTGGCGTTTATACAAATGCTTAAGTTTGAGACAGCTCGGTTACCAGGTCAGTTTATTTAGTTCAGTTACTATGGCAACTGTGACGCTAAACTGTTTGCTGGAACTAAAAAGAAACTTGGTTTAAAGCCCCAGTTTTCCAATTGGGTGATATATAATATGTCATTTTTCCCATGTGGTTGTGAAGCTCAACCCACCATCATACACACTGTAGAATAAATCAATTAGGTTTTATTAGAGAAGTGCCCCACTGGGACAATAGACAGAGAACACACGGGGACATGTGCCTCAGTAGGACACAATGAGGTAGAAACTTTCCTCTATTGACTGTTTTCATTCCCGGACCTCCTCTGCCCTGTGTAAATCCTGGAAGTCTCCTTGGCTAGAGTGCAGCAATCAGAGTGAATGAAGAGCAGCTGGGAGAAGGTAAAAGGAATTGCTAATTGATACCAATCTCCTCCTTTATACCGCTCGCTCTCCAGTTCAACTTTTCATCCAAGATAAAGACCAAGGGGAGACCTCAAGCATATAATCCTTACAAACTCAACAGCCTTTCATCACTTCTTTACCATTTGCCTCCTCCAAGCAAACCATTAACAAATACCCATATTCCTACACTAATCTTATTATTTTAGTTGATCGAATTTATATGAAACTAACCCCTGGCCTTATTAGGCAAATTGACTTCAAGTGCAAGATAAGCAACAGTTTTATTATGCAGCGTGAGCTGTGTTTGCTCGAGGCGACTGAACTGGCAGCTTATCAAAACTCGACGTCAAACCTGCACAAGCATGTTGAGGTAAGTTAATAATACTTTTACAGGATTATTTAATACCGCGTCTTTCCTTTTTATTAACCCCGTCAGGACCCATGATTTGGGATTAAAATGTACAGAAAGCACAAAAGAGAGGGCGCTATAACAGTGTTTTAGACTCTTTATGCATCCGTTTTACACAGTGCTCATGCTTTTTTAAGTTGTCATAAATTGACGTGGCATTGCTGTATTTTTAGTTACCGTAATTGTTGTACTGTTGTGTATTTCTGGTTTGTACCAGGATTGGAACTTAACACTAGACTTGGGGCAAAAATATGAATACACTTTTATTTATTTTTGTCACGATTTAAGTTACTGTATAAACACGCTTTAGTTAAGAATGCGGCGTCCAATCGAATTGGTTCGATTCGTCAACTCACATTAGACTCAAGTCATGGACTGTTTTTATTTTTGTATTCTACTTTTCAACTAGTTTGAACTACACTTAAATCCCCCAACCCCCTGCTGTTACAAAGTAAATGTTGAGTAAATTTAAAATGAGCTACTTTTACTTTAGATTTTTAGACCAATAACCTGTACTGTACTTTCAAATTTCATTGAAGTAACAGTACGTTAACTCGAGTAGAATATTTTAATACTTTTTCCACCTCTGCTCACCAGACTGAGCAGGTTTACATCCCTGGAGATGCATCCCCTTGCCAAGATCTTGTGATCTCTCCGGGAAACTCTTGGCACTCACCATTTGTGAGAAATGCACACAGTTTAGGAGTATTCCTGGACAACCAACAGTTCCTCATACCATTAAAGGACAAATGTAGGAGCAACATGAGGATTAACCAATCATTTATACTCACAAAAAACACTGGGGTGCTTGTTCAGTCACCTGTAATTATCTTGTACTACCATCAAGAATCCTCTCTGTACTGGTGGTCCCCCTGGCTCACTGGTCACAGGTTGTGCTTAACAAAGACTAAAGAACTACAGCTTCACCACTTAAATAAGATGCGATCTACAATAATTATTTCTCAGATTAACAGTTTCAAATCAAGACTCAAGACCCACTTGATTTAAATTGATTTTGTGGAAGACCCATATACAGTATAAACGTTGTGGTCAACAGGCGGAAAGTCCATTGCTGTGGAAGGATGGTGGTTTAATTTTGATATAAGAGAAAGTCACTGCCAGCAACCTTGGGGTGACCAAGGTCCCCTTTATAACATCAAAAGTTGTCAGCCATTTCTGTCAACACAAAAAAGTGCTTATTCAGTATTTTTTGTTTCTTTTTTTGGGCTACTGTAACTTGGTCCTCTCCTTTCGAGCACTTTTCGACATCTACATTCTAGAATGCATCCGCACAATTTGTTTCCCCGCACTATTGCCGCTCTTTTAGCACTCATAAATGGGTCCCACTATGGATGTGGTGAGGGAAGACATGCAGGTAGTTGGTTTAAAAGAGGCAGATGTAGAAGACAGAGGGGTATGGAGACAGATGACCCCCTGTGGCGACCCCTAATGGGAGAATCCGAAAGGAGGAGGAGGAGGAGACTATCTCTCAGGGTATGAGGAAGGTATGCATGAAGACTTCAAGTTTAAGCATCAAGTTGGTAGAATGAACCAGTGTCAATATGCATTTATTGATGGTATTATAAGAGCACTTTTTTGATTGTTTTGGTCAAGGCATCTGCCAAATGCCATACCTGTATAACTTTTATGTAGCATCAGGGTTCTGGAGGAACGTTGTTTCATTTCACTGTGTATTGCATCAGCTATATATGGTTGAAATGACAATAAAAACTTCTTGACTTGAAGTAAAAGAACCCCCACTGCTCTGAGACTGCGCTAGCAACTTTGCTATTGCAAGCTACGTTGGTGGCGAACCCCTACCCTCTTTATGGTTTTCGTCCTCCTTGATGATGGTTACAGAATTAAACAAAATTAAAATTGAAAAAAGTCCTGAATTTAGGTTTCAGTCAAGGACAAGGTGCAAATGTAAGGATAGATATACACTTTAGCCATAACATTAAGCCCACTTGACTATTATAAACATGTCAACATTCTTGAACAAATTTTTTAAAAGTCACCAGAGAGTGGTTAGAATTTTTTACCACCCAAGTGGCCAGCCACCCCTAGCGATCACCACCTACCACCCTGTTTCCTTTGCTGAGGATGGGTTTAGACCTCTCTGCCCCATTAGGGATGCCATTTTGTTTCCCTGTCCCACTGAGGACATTGCTCTTCCTTACCTTCAGCTGAGGGCATCTACCTTCCTTCCTGTTTTGCTGAGGAAGTCATTTTTCCTCTCAGTGGACCTTTGATCGGATCCCAAAAAGGCACAATTACAGATTCTAGCATTTCCATTGGCACCACTCTGTCTCTTGGCTTCTCTTTGGATGTCACTTGCACTTTGGCTGTGGACGTCGTTCAGCCTACCTACTCTGCCGAGGTCATTACGTCTACTACTTCTGCCCTCTCTAGCTTCGCAGAGAACGCCGCTCCCACTCTTGCTTTGCAAATCAATTTGCTTCCCACTCAGGCTTTATCTCGTTCTTAATGGTTATTGTTAGCCGTTTGTTTAGTGTTTGGTTACTGTATTTTGTACATTCGCACAATAAGGTTTATCTGCACAAAATAGGCTAACTTGGTGTGGCAAATCAAAGAATGTACGTCTATGGAAAACATATTGAATTTATGGTTATTTGTTCTAAATCAAGATCTTGGTGTCTGCAGGCTTGCTTCCACATAGGAAAATTCCCCAAATCATGCATGGGGCACCATGAATCCTGGCCTAATGGAATTCTAATTGCACTTGTTGCAATAAAAAAAATCAGTAGAGTTAAATTGGACGAATGTGTTCACTTTCCTCGAACGTGAAACATTTAGAAAGTCGAGATCATGTGGAATTTGGCTTAGTGGTACGTTTCGGGGTTCTGCAAAATACATTTGATGATGAGTCACAACTGGTAGCCTGCAGATTTAATTTTAGGTTGTTTTTGTTCATCAGAAATCTGTTTTTAGGTGCTAGCCTTAATGAGATTTCCACATTTAACACAAATGGACTTGGGTTACAGTCAGAATACTGCAAGTGGATTAATCTTGATCATGGGAAATTCTAATCTGGTGCAGGTGTGAATGAGTAACGTTGGGTATAAGTAAGACGTCAGAATAATGAAAGTGGATTAATCTTGATCATGGGGAATTCTAATCTGATGCAAGTGTGGATGAGTAAAGTTGGGTATGAGTAAGAGGCCCAAGTATGTGTGGTTGGATTTCATGGCTGTTATGAACTACCACCTTTAACCATGAACCCGCATTTTATTTATTTTATTTACTATGGGAATCATTTATATTGTTCCTATTTTGTCTGAGCACTTCCCCACCACCAAATCTAGTGGATATAAGGTTCTATTACAGGATCAAATATATATATAGTGACTCACCATATAATCATTAAACATTTTATTAGCATTATTCTTCATGTTCTTAGAATGTATAGCCCGGATAAATAAAATAATTGAAATACAACCATGAGGACTTCTTCATCTCTGCACTCGGAGCCCCATCAGACCACATGTGCCTAAAATGAATGGATTCTGTTTCTCCTCTGTTGAAATAGCAGTGAATTATAGTGACGGATGTTTAAGACTGAAACACATGCACACCCACAGACCAGAATTGGGACACCTGACTTTTCCAGCCAAATGTGGTTCTTCCCCAAACTGCTACCACAAAATCAGAGGCACACAATTGTAAAAAATGTTGGGTCTTTTGTCTTTCACTTGACCTGTTCCAGCATGACAATGCCAGCTCAATGAAAATATGTTGTGCATGAATTGTAGTGGAGGATCTTGAGTGGCCTGCTATAGATTTCTGACCCCAACCCTATTGAATAGCTTGGAGGGGTAAACTCTTAAGCTGACAGCAGCCCAGGCCTCCTCATTCTACATCAGAACCTGACTTTACTAAAGCCCAAGTGGGCGATTGAGCACAAATCTCCACAAGCCCATTCCAAAATCTAGTGGAACATCTTTTCAGAAGAGTGGAGGTTATCAGAACTGGACTGAATTTGGAAATTGGATTTTCAAAAAGCATGTGGTCCGTCCATATAGTGTATGCTAGATACACTAGTAATTGGGAAATAAATTGTGTTTTTAATGAGTATGCCTAATAAAGGATTGGGTCACAGCTGTTGCACAGCTGGCTAATCCATCGGTTATACTATTCTCCAGACAAGATATACAAGCGTATAGGGGAATTCTTACAAATTTGAAATGAATTTACAAGCGGATACAAGTGCACCCATGAATGAATTAGAGGCTATGGGATTAGTTGGCTGGGGGGAAGAGTAAGATTTATAAACATTACTCACTCTGATGGAAGCCAGGACATCCGTCGCAAGCAGCAGTAGTCTGACATATGCAAGCAGCAGCACGTGAAGCCAAATGGAAAGCAGAGTCCGCATGTTGTACGTCTCCTGGCCTCTGGGGTCCAATCTATCGACGGATTACTACGAACTACAAACTAGCAGTCCTCTTACACACACAGGAAATACGCAGTGCTCAGAGTTTTCCAAGACCCCCCCCCAACACACACTCACATTCAAGGTCACTTTGTTTTACACATACCCAAGGACAAATCAGATGGTTCCTCTGTACAGAGTAGACACCTCAGGAGCCAAATGGAGTTTCCTGTTTTAACCAAGCTGAAGTAAAAAAAAAACAAAAAAAACAAGCCACACACATCTGGGAGTGCTTTAAATCTTCCTCGGTCGGAGGAGAAATCCCTTCCTTTGCTCTTTTGCTTTAATGATTCAAATGGAATCCATCCTGGATTTGGCATGGGTGTTCAGAGATGGCACACCCACCCCATTGCTGCACCGTGAGAGAACGTTCATGCATGTGTGCTCGGCGTATGTCCGTGCGCAGGAGACCAGACGAACGATCCGGTACGGAACTCAGATCTTCCCGTCTGCAGCCACGTGCACGCTGGTGGCAGACAGGCAGGCTGGCATATCCGTATCCCATTCGAGCTGCTGCTGCGCAAAGCTCCTCATTCGCTCCTCATGCATACACACAAGCAACATGTGGTTTTAAATGTGAACCAGACCAGCACGCAAAAGAGAGAGGGAGGGGATGGGGGGGGAGTGAAAGAGAGACGGGGGGGAAAAAAAGAAGGCTGGAATCCCATCCCTAACACAGCAAGGCTACGCAATAAGAGGCAGGGCAAAAGCTGAGTCACTGCTTCACATGTATATGCATGTGTGTGTTCGTCACGTCATCCGAGTTTCAGTAAACGAGTTGGAAATACGACACGACGACGGGACGAGCTTTCAGAACTTTTTTAATGGGTTGGATAAGGTGCTTTTATTGGCAGAAAAGGTCACTTTAATTACATACAATGAACAATTCAATCCAATCAGCCTTCATTGGAAAAAGTCAGTTAATGCAGCTTATATAGTGGATAATATTTAAATATTTCAGTGTATATATAAAAATGGAATTTCTTCGTTCAAACATTTACATCGTTCCACCTATTTTCGATTGCCAGTGTTTCGCTCGCTCGAATCCATTTGTGCACGTTTGGTAGTCCGTAATGGTTTGCTCGATCTCCTCGTCAGAGTTCATGACAAATGGGCCTATAATCGAAGGACACAGATGCAGAAGATTAAACTTCGAGCCACGGTTTTGCTCAGCACACTGGATTTGTAAAAGAACAGTAAGCATTTGGAATTGTTGAACGCCTTATTTATTGATTCTTTCTCCTCCAGATTATTTGTAGAGATTCTGCCAGGGTGATTCCATTTTTAAATATCCGATCGAAATTCTATCAGGGTTCAGTCGTTAACAGAATACCAAGCACATCCCTTTTTTTTTACTTTTTGGTCCCCAATTTCTAGCTGTTAGAATGATCTCCACTCTTCTGGAAAGGTGTGAAGAGAAGGTGGTACCAGTCGAGCAGTGCGAGACGTGATGAGGTCTCTGAGGTAAGATGGCGCTGGTCCAGAACTTGGGCATGACTTGTGTTCAATCAGCCCAAGTTTTCCCACACCAGCCCACTGCTGCGCTCCCTTCATTAACTTCCAATAGCGGCACGTATCGGATTCAAAACACTGATGCTTGCCTACAAGGCCAAAAATGGACCATCTTACCTCAGAGACCTCATCACATCTCGCACTGTACCACGCTGTCTGAGATCCTCCAGCACCGCTCAAGTGGTACCACCTTCTCCCAGAATGAGAGGTAAGTACACTTCAAGGCTCTTCTCTGTTCTGGCACCGAGGTGGTGGAATGAACTTCCCCTAGATGTCGGTACAGCGGAGTCCCTGACTATCTTCAAGCGACAGTTGAAGACCTACCTCTTCCTGACACACTTAAATTAGCACTTTCCAAGTTTGTAGAATTCGAGTTATATTTATATTAAGTTTGTATTCTTGTGTACCAGTGTAGATTTATTCATTGCTAGAGACTGGGCCCTTAACCCTCGATTGCTTAGCTGTATATATGAGCTAATTGTAAGTCACTTCTGATTGGTGGAAATGTAACTGCGTAGGCCGTGTGTACCATGCTTCACCACTGGTTCATTGATAGGTTCTCCGGCGATCAGAGCAAAGTGGGCCTCCTCGGTTTCCTGGCAACAACACAAAGTATTTCATCTGTTAAACAAATACAGTGTAAATGAAACTAAAGGCGCTAAAAAGAGAGGCTTTGTGTACCTTATTTTTCACTTGAATACAGTCACCATCCTCGAAAACCACAGTGTGGTGAGGTTCGACTTTCTTTTGGTCTCCTTCCGGCCCTAACAAACGCAAGAACAACACCGAAAAAACACAATCACACAACTTGTCGTCAATAACTGGCAAGCGATGACCGACAATTCCTCTGGAAACAGGTCTTTTGTGCGGTGGTTTAGAAGAACGTCTGGGAAGGAAAAGAGAAATATTTTGCCTTCCCTTTGATTCATAGCTTTACTCATTTTTCAGATGCTGAACGATTGTTGTGGACGCCTTCATCCAACGCAGCTGCTCGACTTGGTTTGCGCTAAACGGTAACGCGGCGGTTTCGACTTGAATGTCGAAGATTTTTTTTCTTTCTCCTCCTTCTCAATTCCAAATCATCTGCTAACAATTATGTTAATTATACAGTCAACAACTCGCACTCGAAGGAGCAAACGTACAACGCTTTTATGTCCGTCGGAGATAACCTCGGAGATTTGCTCGGAATTAGTTGAAACACTCGAAACGAGTCAATATTTGCGATCAGATAACGTTTAATTGGAAGATTTCCCGCGTCGGTCAGTGATCCAAGCAGAATGTTTCATGTGCAAGACTGAATGTTTTCGTTCTCTCCCCTATTTTCATTTGGAGCTGATAAAAAAAAAAAAAAAAACACCTCAGAAAACATAACTGTGCTATTCATCTCAACACATTCCTTGGAGGTTTTAGCAGAGCTTTGCACTTTTTCCTCCTTGTTCATTATAAAGTTTGGCTGGAATATGACCCTGATGATGAGATTAAAGAATTTATAATCTGACAAATGGAAAACATTGCACCGAAACTAAAAACCTGATAAGGGCATTAATTGTGCGATATAAAGACGTGACACACCTGGCCTGGGCTCAAGAGGCTCCGCGAAACGTTTAAGCGTACTCTCCGGCTTGGAAAAATTCATCAACTAATGACCGTGTCGAAAATCCGCCCCCTCAACCTGGAATTCATCAAACGCGCCTCAATAAATCAACACTTCAAACAGCGCTATAGTAACTGCTCCTCAGGCCAGGGGTGTGCGCTGTTGCCGTTGGAGTGAGATCACAGAGGAAACCCTCGTAGGTCCAAGTGGAAATCAAGATGTACTCGATGTTTGCAGGGAAGACGAGACGATTCTAAAGAGCCGGGATTGTGAGGTTGTTTAAAAAAAAAAAAAACTACTGTATATTATAATTTTTATACAAAAGCTTTCTTGTGTGTGCACGTGAAAGGAGGTTTGTACTTACCGGTGTGCACAATTCCCGAGAGCGTGTAGATAAAAGCCGTCCAACCTATTTAGCACAACGGAATACGATTATAGTTTTCCCACATATATTATATTTATATATATAAAAGTGCTGAATGTGCATAATGCATTTTCATGCGTTCACATTATAATTGCATTTTCATTCAGACCATTCTGTGAGGATTCGTGTGCATGCGAGGGAACCATTCCCCGAACAGCCTCATAACTTCTACAAGAATATACACACCATCTCATTAATGCACTCGTACTGTTAAAGGAAAGATAGTTGAGTTTTTTTTATTAATAAAAAGGTAATTTATTTTGAATGTAAATGACTTACATTTATAGACTATAACAATAAATACATTCTGATGCTGGTTTATTGGGATACTACTTCTTTCGGCTTCTCCCATAGGGGGCGCCACAGCGGATCATTCGTCTCCATACCCCACCGTTCTCTACATCGGCCTCTTTCAACCCAACTACATGCATGTCTTTCCTCACCACATCCATAAACCACCTCCTTTCCTCCTTCCTGGTGGCTCCATCCTCAGCATTCTCCACTTACATTTATAGACTATAACAATAAATACATTCTGATGCTGGTTTATTGGGATACTACTTCTTTCGGCTTCTCCCATAGGGGGCGCCACAGCGGATCATTCGTCTCCATACCCCCCGTCCTCTACATCCGCCTCTTTCAACCCAACTACATGCATGTCTTCCCTCACCACATCCATAAACCACCTCCTTTCCTCCTTCCTGGTGGCTCCATCCTCAGCATTCTCCCACCGATATACCCCATGTCTCTCCTCTGCACATGTCCAAACCATCCCAATCTCACCTTCCCTCACCTTGTATCCAAAGGTGCATAGTAAAGTTCTGGTGTGGGAGAACTTTCAAGATCCAATTCTGGATCATCTGCAAAGCTCAAATAAGCTGATGTCGTCTAGTCTTGAGATAACAAGCTGAGTGGATGGAAACGTACACGTTGTTTTATGTGGTTGTAAATAGTGATTATACTGCATGCGTCGCCAAAATCCATCGTGTTCCTCTGATCTCCCTCATGCAAAGCCGTTATTTGCAGCTCTGCATTTGGTGCATCCTTCCTTTTGCAAACACACCTGAATGGCGCCATTACATTTTTGGAGCCAATGTTAATTCTGTTCATTCTGACCTCTTAATATACAAGAGGTTTTATTTACTGGAGCCGAATGTGAATACAGACTTTCGTGAATGCTCCTCTTTGAATGACCTTCAGGATGGAACGTCCACTTTTAGCGTGAATACTGTGGAAATTCCAGAGGATAATGAAAAACAAAAAAAAACACACAACACACCTAGTAATTTCCTCACCGCTGCTTTTGTCTAAATGTAGACGCTTTCGTGCAGAAGACTCGTTTTCACCAAAAAAAAAAAAAAAAAGGCCATCCAGCGGTACTGCATCTGATCGTCAGCAAGCAGACTCGTCTGATCCAAATACTGGAAACGCTCGTAACCGGGTCAATACCGAATTGCAGTACAAACCGATCTGACGTCTTTTGTGGAAACGCTGTTTTGACCGAGTTTCGCGACACGAGGGAGATGTTTGTGTAGTCTATTCGAAGCGAAAGTTGGGGCCGGCGGTGTTTTCGCGGTTATGCGAGAGCGAGCGCGATTTCAGAAATGTAACCATGTTGAGAGCTTCCTCATGTCTACATTTTTTATCCCGTTACTCAGCCAAAGCTTTACAACAGTCATCCTGAATAGACATCTGTGGATCGGGAACAGCTGGCACCACTTTCCCCAGATCCGTATTTATTGCCAGTGCTTGATGGGGATATTAGGCCCCAAACACCACAGACGCTGTTGTAGCTTGTTCATTGAGTTCTAGCGGTACAGACGGACGATTCTTACCCGAGGGGATTGGCTGCACGTGTTTCGCACCCTCGCTGAGACGGAAGTCAAGATATAAAGTTGGAGTTCTGGTGTAGATTTTTGACTAAAAATAAAAGAAAAATAGAAAGAAAAGAAAGCAGATAATTAGACTGTTTAAAATACATTTTGTGTAATGTGTAATAATTATACATGTCCATCTATCTAGCTATCCATCCATCCATCCATCCAATCTATTTGTGTATTTGGGGCAGTTTAATTATTCATGTACCCCTAAAATTCGTTTTTATATTTTTAGTATGATTTTTAAAATTTTATTTTTATATTTATTTTTGCATTTTGATGTAATATGTAACATTTTTGTATTCTATTTTATGTAATATTACTTCAATGCTCCAGAGATACTTTTAATGGTCTTCCAGTCTAAACATTTTAAACAGTGTGCTATTTTGTAACAGATGTTATTGAAAAGAACAACACCGAGCGTCTGGTTTCAGGCAACACTTGGCTGTTTGACTGACCTAATTTAGTTCGAGTCCTGGGTCACTTCCACTCGTTTCTACCCCGGGGTAACCCAGACTCAGCCGCAATTCTCATTTACGACATTAAATCCCTACTTCCACCCCCTTAAAATCTGTTCCCAATTTCCTGCTTTTGTCCGATAAAGAGGGGGAGCCGACTGATGATATCCTTACGCCTGCGATTTCCAGAGAAACACGAGGGTTTCCGAGTGAAACTGAATGTCAGGGTGAAGTTTTCCCATATTAGGCATTGTAACTTCATACAGTCGTGAACCGAGAGTCACTATCGGATGCTCACCTTGACCCCGAGGGCTTCTCCTGAAATGACCGCCACAGTCACGCCATCTTTGCTAGGCTTGGGAACCTGTTGGCTCTTCAACTCCTGGTACTGGGGTTCCACCATTTTATCAGCTTTTCGCAGGTTCACCCAAAGCTGAAGGCCACGCATCGGCTCGTCGGATAGCGGCATCTCCGCATGAACCACTCCTCGTCCTGCGGTCATCCACTGCCGAGACGCACACAAACACATTTCAGCAAACTTGAGTAATCCCAATTTGTCATGTTTTGTACGGAGTACCACAAAGCTTTGTACTAAGGCTATTTCTATTCTCTATGAGGCAAACTTCAAAGAGAGGTTTTTTTTTTCTGAAAATCAAATGCAGTTCAAAAATAATTCAACATGTTCAAGTTTTCTCCCAAAAAAAATTCAACATGTTAAATTTTTCCCCAAAAAAAAAAAAAAAAAAGGTCAAGTGACCTTAAGTAAACTTTAATGCGATTCGTTGTAAAAATAAACCGCAACATTTTTACTACCGCGGCTTAATGCACCCTTTGGGGGTCCGTCTCTCTCGTTTCTCTTTCCGCGATGGAAATTTCCATCCGTGCTCTCAGACCTGAACGCGCTACACTGTGATGTGAGTTATGGAGTGAAACGCTGTCAGCAGCTTTCATAACCTCTGGTAGTGCTGTTAAGCGAGTGCTGCTAAATCAGAGCAGACGTTAAAAATATGCTCTGCGGGGTACAGATATATATATACCCTGTATCTATACTGTCCCCCGAATCAGAAAAAGACAGCTTTACAACATTTGAATGATGGAAACTGTTCCACAAGTATGATCACTCCATTGTTATGCAGGTCTTATTGTATGGTCTACCTGCAAATCCCCAGCCTCCAGTTTCCCATAGTGTCCACAAAAGTCCTCGTGAGCTGATGAGCCACTTAGAAGGTACGTTACCTGTGCAGAAAAAGAAATACATAATTTTTTATACAATATATGAAGAACAGCCCTCCACATTCAGTCCTTGTTTGTTTGCTTTTACAAGAACCTCCACTATTCTAGGAAGATTTCTAGTTCCAATAGATTTTGGAAATTTGTGGAGCCCATGTAAAGCATATCTTTTACCTCCTATAGTGCTGGCTTTGTGCACATAGGACTCCCAAGTGAAGGAAAAATGTAATACTACCGAATCCAGCAACATCCTATACAGTTGTGTGTCTTTAACTTTGCGGTAATACCTTGGGGAAGAACCACATTTGGCTGGAAGAGTCAGGTGTCCCAATAGTTTTGTCCATAAAATGTGATGTGATGTAACATCATTAATCTGCGCACACATTCAGAATCCGTATCTTTAGAAAGAACGCGTTTCCTATTTCCGAGAAATTAATTCTGCTTTGTAAAGAGAACGACTTGTGCAATAAATACTGAGGGGAAAATCGTTTATTTCTTGCTGACTGGGTCCTTGGCGAATGAGCCAATTCATTCTGTTTGGGTGGAAAAAGTCCAAAGGAAGGACCAAAAAAAAAGTTTCGATTTGACATGAAACCAAAGAACACATTTGGAAAATAAATATCACCTCAGGAAACTGTTTGATCGTGTTAAATAACTGAATAGCAAACAGCTTGCATTACAGGAAGGATCGCCGGGAGACGAGGACAAAAGTCCACATCTTTTTTTTTTCTCCATTGGACGCCCGCTGACCTGAAGCCTGAGAGCAGCCTGCGATCTCTGAACGCAGCTGTGAGTAACCGGTCATGTGTCTGTTCGTGAGGAAATGCACCTGTTTCACTGAGGCATCATGGGAAGGGTGCCAAAAGCACTGGTTTATTCAGTCTCAAACCCTTAAGCTTGTCCTCCTAGGAGAATTTTGGAAGGTTTTATGAGGAAACCTATAGCGGTAGGAATGAGAACTCTGGAAAACCTAAATTTTCTCTTTACAAAGAAGCATAAAAACAGGTGACTGAAAAGATACTACAATTTGGTGCAAAATGACCTTATGTTAATAAAAAAAAATTATTACTGAACTTAAGTACTGCATTTTACAAAAAGGCACATAAAGCACACTTTTAAAAGAAAAAAGCCCTTAAAAAAAAAGAGAGATTTCCTCAGCATACCACAGAGGTCAACCTAAACTGATAGCTAGATCGGCTCGTGCTCGTCAATAACCGATTAATCAATCGAAAGTTTTGAAGTTTGAATTTATGATGTGCTAAATACAAATTTATTTGAATATATTCATAAAATAATCAATAGTTATATAATGAATAAACTATGATTTATAAATAGTAAATATAATACGTGGAAAAAACAAACAGCACGTGGTTGCAGTGATTCGCCTCTAGAGGCCGCTCCCGCGACACAAGCTACAAAAGTGGTATAAAACGCTTTTTAGCTAAGCGCTTTCTGTTTATTCATATTTCAATTTTTATTATTAAACCGATGTGTCCCCAAAGATTACTATGACTTTCTAAATACTTATTTTGAGGCTGGTAGATGTAGTTTGAGCCGGGAGATGACCGAGACCTCTCAATACAGCGCATTGCTTGAGGTAGAAGTGTGCTTTGTTTGTAAATGTTTCCTTATATTCATTAATGTTTTTAATATATCACTACCACTTAAAGACATCATTCAACGACAGAAAATAACCAACCCGATCCAATCTGGCTAGCAGTTTCGGCCGACCTCTGTGGTATGCTGAGAAAATCTCTCTTTTTATAAAGGGCTTTTTTTCTTTTCTCTCTTTATGCTCTTTCATTTCCAAGACATGTGCAACAAGAATAAATTCCACTCAACCAAAACTTGAAGCCAACCGGCGGCAAAATAGTTGCACCAAGGGAACTCGAATTAGATTTTTCGACTAAATGTATTTACAAGAATCCGACCGAGACGTATCATTCCACGGATCAAAAACAGCTTCAGGGCGGCAAGACTTTGATTTTCACGCCGCTTCAAACCTAAAGCTTTTGGATCATGTGAGGCCGGCTAACAACACCCCTCCAAGCCGCTCATAGTAAGACTGAAGATCTGGGCTTAATAAGAAATGACTGAAAAAGTATTTCACTTTCTCTCTGTATAGATCTGTTAAAAGCTTAGTTTTTAAGCCTAGAGCGATTTTTCTGTTATCAATAAAAAGGCTTTCAGTTGCCAATAACTGATTAATAAACCGATGGTTTTTAAAATGGATACTGTTTTTGTAAAAAAATAAAAACATATATTCCATGTAAAATAGTACTGAACTTTATTACAAAGATAAAAAAACACTCCTGAATCATTAAAATGTGTTAAAAGGAAATAAAAATGAATACATCCACTAATAAATATGATTGTATCTCTCCGTGCAGCACAACATCTAACGAATAAATACAAACAGCACATGGCATCAGTGATTCCCCCTCTAGAGGCCGCTCTTGTAATGACTGCAGACCAGAAGCCGGAAAAACTATCGGTATGGATTTTTGCTGATAACCGATAGTTCCTGCAATCAACTATTGGTAGAGGTCAACCTCTAATTAAGGCATTGGACTTTGGCTACAAAGTTTAAGTTCAAATTTCAGCCACACCAAGCTACCAATCCTGGGCCCCTGAGTAAGGCCCTTAACCCCGTAGCGGCTTTAGTTGCATGAATAGTAGAGAGTGTTAAATGGTTATTTACATTTAAAGCATTTGGCAAAGTCGATACAAAGTGCTATTTTGCACTTCCTCTTGCTCTCCTCATATCTCGCGAAAGCTCAGTTGGAAGCCCGAATTTTCTGTTTTCTCCATTAAATTTTTTACATTCCGAGCTGATACGCTTGGCACCGGAACTCTAGATCCTGTGGTGATTTGTTGGAAACAGAGTAACATCACTTCGTTCTGACTTCATCTTTAAAAACTGCTGTGTCGGAGGTTCAATGTAAACCTTTAAAACTTCTTTTTGCTACACATTTTCAAGAGAATCACCGTTTCTTCTAATAGCTTCTTTATCATGTCTTCTCAAGACGTTTTTTCTTTGACTCCTCTTTGGGGATGCATCTAAATCTAAAGTTATGCCTATTTTCTAGTAAAAATTCTAGATAAGACTAGAGCTTGCTGTGACCTCGTACTAGCATTACAATGACTAGCATGAGAGACTACAGAGAACTTTGGTATATAAAAGAGCAGATTCTCCAAAATAGAATGAAAATAATTGGGGTCTAAAAAACAGCTTTGGGGAAGTGGGCACCTGTAGAGCAAGAAAAAGAAGAATAATGAATCTATGACAGTAGTATTTACAGTGTACACCGAGTCATACGTTCAATGCATGTGACTATAGCTGTAATACACTGCCCCTAGTGGTAGGGATGTGAAATAATTTATCCAAACAGTATGCCAATAAATTTGTTTGGTCATGGGTATGCTGTTATACCTGTAACAAGGTCCGTGCCAATATCATGTCAAGGTGTTGAGTGGATAATGACGGTCCGCAGTGGCATTTGGTTGTTCAAGTGGAACTGAATGAGCGACAGTTCATAATTTATAGCTCTTTTGAGGGTGTACCTAATAAAGAGCCCAAGGGTGTTTACACACAGCATGCTTTTTAAATGAATCACACTCAGTCTTGTTGTTCCAGTTGTGAATGGCCTGAGAACGACTTTTTGGCATCTCAGGTCACTTCTTTAAACCATTAATTTAGCCAGAAAAGTAGGGTTTAAGTTGCTAAGTAAGATTTTATTGTGTGTAATTGTAAGAAAAAAATAATTTGATATATAAATTATGCATAATTTAAAAATACATGTAATATTCTATACATACATTAAGCATAAAATAAGTGTTCTGCCTCAAAATGTGTTGAATTTAGTTAATAATAAAAAAACCAAAGAATTTGTAATAAAAGAGTATCAGAAATACTCGTGCTTCATGTCAAAGCGTTGCTGACTAAAGTATTTAGGCGAGTTCACAAACTTGACATGTTGGAAGTCGGAAAAATGGGCAAGTGTATAGATACACGAGTTACTTCCACAATGGCCACGTTGTGATAGCTAGGCAAAAGGGTCAGAGAATCTGAGGATGAAGCAGTTTGGACCTTTAAAAAGCAGGTGAACTGATATTCCTAATTTCTCTGTGAGCTGTTTGGTAGAAAGCCTACACATATGCACAGCAACTTACAATCGCTTCAGCAAAAGGTCAAGCAAACTTGGTGATTTTTCACAACCAATGCACCAATCGGGCAAAACAAAAGAATCACTTTTTGTTTGTGAATTCCTTTCACATGGTTCAAGGTTTTTTGTTGTGCTGATAAAAATGTAATAAAAACTCAACTTATTAGAAATGCTGAGTCATGGACCTTTGCGTGTCGGCAATTAAATAGCTGTACAAGCGCGACCTCAGGTGGCTAAACAACGACACACTGATTTGGTGCTGAGTCACGGTGAGAAGGAAGAAATAATAAAGATTATAATCGAATTAAGAGTTTATAAGTGCGTGTATTATGTAATGCATCGCACTGCATCGTCTGATATCTTCTATTTTTTGCCTAGATGTCTCTTGAATTGAAAAAGTTCTACATTCTACATAAACATTGTTTATATTGATTTTACGCATGATCACGTGACCTTCTGACCATCCTGCATCTATTCTGTACGCAGGAAAGACCTGAAGGATCCAGAACTATTTGCTTATTAGAATTACAATAAATGCAATGTTCTGATGGATCAGATGTTTGGGCTTTACCGTCTCAAATCCACGGTGAGGATGATCAGGAAATCCAGCAGGTTTTCTGACACAGAACTCATCCAGCATCAGGAACGGATCTAGGTTTCTCAGCTTGGGGAAAAACATTATAAATGTGTGTGATCTTTATTATTTTTTTATTAAGTGTCACACAGGACATGTGTGATGGTCAGTGGAAGTGTAATAAACCGACCTCTTTTCGCCCGATGCTCCTCCGAACTCGCGCTCCGACTCCCTCCGATTGCTCCACACTTAAAACCATTTGACTCACTTTCCTAGGCTTTGTCATGGTTGATCCACTTTCCTGGTACTATAACCTGTGTTCAGCTTCTGCTCTAACGCGTTGATCTTCTACCGTGACAGCAGTTTTATAGTTGATGCTCCAACTGTTGATCCGAATCTTCAAATCGAGGCATTATAAAACAAGAGTCGACTCCTTACCGTGATACTGAATCGACTCGTGATTCCGAGTCCTAAGAAAGTGTTTGGGATTTTTGTTTTTGTTTTCACTTAACATAAAGCAGCATAAAGTTATTGTCCATATTGTGAACGAATATAAAATTGACTGTGTCTTTCTTTTCAAATAACTAAAATGTCTTAAATAGCTATTTTTTTCGTTCTTGAGTTGAAAATGTGTGGAATTTTTCCTTTTTTATTTCCGGAAACAATGCAATCAGATTCGATATCTGTTTTGTTTACATTCTATAGGGGTGTAACAGGTGGCATGTTATGCGCAGGCGCACTCGTGTGCGTGTGTGAAAGAGAGCGCGCGCGCGCGGCCAGCTAGTCACGTGGGTTGGAATTTTTTTAAAGGGCCAGATCCTAATTGTGTGTTTTTGTTTTAGAAAGCAGGATTTTTTTTATTTAGGAGGCTGATCAAGAATAATAATTAAAAAAAAAACCCACAGCAACCACCGTCATGTCTCCATAAACCTTGGCCTTCCTCTTTCTCTCCTGCCTGGTGGCTTCATCTCAGAATTCTTCTACCGATTTGCCTTTCTCACCAAAAAGTTCGACCAGCACGGCCCCTCTAACAAACTCATTTCTAATCCTTGTCACTTTCAAAGAAAATCACAGCATCTTCAACTCTGCCGTTTCCAGATCCGCTGACTTTAGGAATGTTCACCAGAGCTTTTGCTCCAAGGCCGTCTCCAAAAGCGTTTCAGAGAATTTGGCAGTACATCCTACCGGCCGCACAACCGCAGACCACGTTTGTAACCACACAAGCCCAGGACCTCAACCTCCAGCATCTTCACCGCCAAGATTGTCTGTGACCAGCCACCCGGACAGATGCTGCAACAATTGGTTTGCATAACCAAATAATTTCTGCTGAAACTGTCAGTAACTGTCTCAGGGAAGCTCATCTGCATGCTCGTCGTTCTCATCGTGGTCTCGACCTGACAGTTCGTCATCGTAACCAACTTGAATGGTGGGCAAATGCTCACATTCTATGGGGTCTGGCACTTTAATGAGGTGTTCCCCCGGTTTTCACTGTACAGGGAAAAATGCATGAGGCAGATGGTGGTCACACCAGATACTGACTAGTTTTCGGACCCCTAATACAGTAAAACTGCTCATTTAGAGTTACCTTTTATTGTGGCCTGCCTAAGGCACACCTGTGCAATAATCATGCTGTCTAATCAGCATCTTGAACTTCCACACCTTTGAGGTGATTCATAATTTTGTTATATATATTCAAAACATTCTGAGATCACATTCTGCTTCTGATCGACGTCAAACTAAAGCTCTGGGGTAAAAATTGTTTGCTTCAAAACACTACATCAGTGCCTGATTCAAAACCGCATGACCAAAGTTGTAATGTTAAAGTTGAATTTCAGGACACGAACAAGAGACTGAGTCAGAAGAAGAAGTTTAGACGCTGTGTGCATTGCTGAAAGTCTTTTGACTTTATGAATACAGGGACACTTTGTAACCAAGAATAAAACAGAGCATTCAGAAGCTCAGAAAAAATACCAAGAGCTCGGCTAAGCCATTAAACAAAAATCTACGAGGGTGAACAGTTGATGAAGGTCTATCTGTATAAGTTTATACACTGTGCTGCTCTCTTATGATGGTCTATATGCAGTCTAAACTTCCTGGAAGGCAAGTCAAAGCAGGATGTTCTTACCCGACAAGGACGCAGAACCCTTCAAATGCATGTAATCAGCATCAAAGCATCCGCATTTCACTTACAGTGCAAGATTGTCCACTCAAAATGAAATATCAGTGTGTTTTGGGAAGCAAAACACAATCATAACCACATGAGGCCATGCATGTGGGAAATGTACTCCTCAAATCGTGTCTTTTCCATTTTGGCGGTTTCGGTGTGCTGTTCCTGACTGCCGTGTTCATCCATGATGTCCCTGGCGATGCGTAAAGCTGCCGCCTGACCTCCTGCAAGGTTCACAGCATGGGGACCAACCTGGCCAAACAATAAAATAACGTTAAAACATGCATATTTCCTCAGGATCAGTTGGCAAGTTTTCAAAAAGCCACAATACATTGTTCATTGTATTACCTGAAGCGCTGCATATTGTCCCATCAGGTAAACAGGACACTCGGGAGACCACCGGAGAGTCTCCGAGATACACGGCCATCCTTCAAGCACCTGTAGACCAACAGGGATACAATTCCTTGATTTGGATGTAGTCAGTAAGTTACTATGCATAATTATTAAGTGGTGGACAGTTAAGAAGTAGATGTAATTTGGTGGTATCTACTTAGCAGGAAAATACCGTTTTTAGCATCGGTTCAACAGCAAGCAGAACATTTTAGAAAGGAATATATGATAGAAGAAACTCCTGACTTTAACTTACGACAACACCCGTGGTTTTATTTGCACTAATTTTTTGAAGTAGTTTAAAAGAATGTTATGGGCTCACCAAAAATTTGGAAGGGTATTTGGGGTCAATTCCAAGCAGCGATGTCAAATAAAAAAATGTAATGATCAAAGCAGAGGAACAGATGCAGATCTTACTTAGTCATGACACCTGTTTGAAAATTTCTAACTGATAATAAGGCCATTGGAAAGCATGATTAAGGCCAATATTTGTTTTGGAAGACTAATGGTATCAACTGTAAAAGCTTCTAAAGGTATATGAAGGGGATACAGTGGTTTTCCTCAAAGCACAGTGCAAAGCTAATGAATATAATGCTACTGGGTTTGATTTTGTGTCTTTTATCAAGGAAAAATACTCTCTTTTTTCTAGCCTAGGCTTTATTTATAGTTGACCTGAATTGGGAATTGCTTTTTGATGTCTGAGAGTAAGGGGTCCTGATTGACATCGAGCTTGCAGCCGGTTGCAAGCCAGATCCTGTCACCAGTCCATTTTTGACCATCACAAAGGAAGACCTTCCAGCTTTGAGTTTCATAGCACCATGCTGCCTCTGTCACCTATACAGATATAAAGGCCATTTAGGGTAGCAAACGCATAAAAAGAGCAAGGCAGACTTTCATTTAATCTATATGTCAACAAACAATAGAATGACTCAATATGTATTCTAAATGGGGGAGTAAATGAGGATACCTGACAGTATGCCTTGACATGCAGATGTCCTGACTGTATAAAAGGCTGCAGCTGTGCATAAGCCTCTGGAGTCACAGCTCCTCCTTTACGTGCCTGTTTGACCATTGCAAGTCTCCTGTGTAGACTCCTCTCTCCATAGAACTGCCGCAGGTAGGCCAGTCCGTCTAGCTTGATGCCGTGCTCAACGTGGGAGTAGCGTCCGATCAGACTCTCCACATCGCCAACATCAAACTGCTTGAGCTTCAGAGACAAAAAACAATTGTGTAAAGTACAGAATATGCAGAAAATAAAAATATTTATGTGGCCTTTGCAATAGGTCCCCCTGGTCATTACTGCTAATATCAAATCGTATCCAAACAGTGTAGGTTTCTTCTGCTTTATGGGAGCCATCTCCAGAACCTCAAGTGGGAGCTTGTTTACCAGAGGTTGTACTTGCTGCAACTGCTGAGAAAGGTGAACCTACCAAAGTCAATGATGGTGCACCACTAAACTCCTTTCCAGTACTCACCTGCCCAATCATCTGCTGCCACTGCTAAAGACAAAGGCAATTTGCAGAATCTCATGCACTCTGAAGGTAATTGGCTGCAATTTTCCACCTCTACATGACCTGTATACTCCAGGACCCTAAAGCAGGCAGCTTGAATTGTGCCAGACCAATCTTAGACACAATTTTTTAATCACTCCCCTTTTACAAGAGGTTGCGGTCCATCAGGACCAAAAGCTCACGCCACAGAAGCAGCTACTTTCCATCTGCAATTGACCTCATCACCAATACCAAAGACACACTATTAGCTCTTATCCGCCTACACTAACATTACATTTATGTAAACCCCATGCTGACATTTTATACGCATTACATTTACACAAACAACAAAGGCTACTATGTTACAAAGCTGTACCTAAGGACCTCACTTTAACATACCCTGCACAAAAAACCCTCACCTTTCAATCTCTTTTTTTTTATTACATTATCTTTATTCTATAATACCAGCATGCCATGACATATTCCCTATAGAGGTAACCTGTGATTTTCTGATTCTAATGAAACAGTACCAAAGTGCATACAAACTGCAAACTGTTAACATTAAATACAGTCCAAATTCAAAGCTCCTCCCATACAAGAGGTTAGAATCTGAGGCTACATGGGGCATAGGCTTACTAAAACTGGATTTGACCCATTGTCTTTTCTAATGTTTGATTTACTAATTGTACTTATCTCGCTGAGGTTACTTAATTTATTTTTCAGTAGGGCTTAGCTCATGGGGAATTGGTTAAGGCTCTTGGCTACTGATTATAAGAGCGAGGGCTCAAGCCCCAGTATGGCCAAGCTGAGCAAGGCCCTTGAACCTTTGTGCTCCAGAGGCTTCTCATCCTTACAGGGATATGCGAAGAAATAATTTCACTGTGCTGTATAGTAGACACGACAAGTTAAAAGCCCCTTTACCATTTTCTCATGATAAAAGCATTTTAGTCCTAAAGTCAGAACCTTGTTCCCTAATTAGGGATAGAGGATAACCCAAAAACGAGAAAAAGCAATGTGTCTACAGATTTGGGCGGTTTAGTGAAAGTGAACTTCAGCCAGGCAGCAAGGTGCAAAGCAGAATGAAATTGGGTTTCTTCAGTGGCTCCAATGTGCAGATGTAACATATATAACAGTTAGCATGCAAAACAGGTAACAATAATACAACACAATAAACAGTAGACTAGACTGTATCGAAAAACATACACATAGATAACACAACAGACAAAAAAGCCACTTCTGGGGACCAGAAGTGGGCGAATGATCTAAATCTATTCTTTAACAGATTTGATCAGCTACCCTCCCCTTTTGGATCTTTTGGAGTGCAGGTGGCCTCAGCCATATTCTATTGTGTGGTATGCCTGTGCAGCAGGGAACATTGCTGTGGTAAAGACCCAATACTTCATATTCAATACACTTCTCCTGTTTCATCAGTAGATAGTAGTAATGATAGCAGTGGATATTTGCATGTTCCACTCTCTGAGATAATATGATGACTGGAATATATCATAGAAATGTGTCCATTTTTTAATACTAAACAGATTACCTGCAAGTGTTTGCGCAAGACCCAGGTCACGTGAATGGCACCTTGTTGCAGAGCCATGGAGATGATGTGGGCACTGGTCAAGCCCCCACCGATCACCATTACTCTTTGATTCCTAAGGCATACAACAGGTGGACCTGCAATAGTACAGGATTGATTCTCTGATCTGTTATTTTGCAATTATTTTATGAAATATTCTCTTGAAGGAAACACGGGAATGTTGGGAACAGGCTTACCTTTAAAGTGATTGCCTTTAGCTTTATGTTGAGAGAGTAGGTGCATCATTTCCACTGTATGCTGTAGCCTCTGTTCAGGGTAACTCTCTGCAATTGATTTTACCCATGATGGGATATTTGCCATCTGTTCTCTGGTGGGTCCTGTGGCGAGCACCAGCCTCTTGGCCTCAAGAGTCTCCCCGGTGTCTAGAATCACTTGGAAGTATTTGACTTTCTTTCGCTTTTCAAAGACCACCGGAGTAATTCGGTCCACAGTGCCTTTGATGAGGACACGGTCCAGGTTGTAACTGCGCACCTGTTTGACGCAGTGCTGTACAATGTTATACAGAATACACTGAAAGGGGTGCAAGATCTGACCATGCAAAGTGGGATTCCCACTTTGAGATGCAATGGCATTTCGCACCAATACTCGATTACATACTTTAGTTTCATGCTTTATGCAAAACTTTATTAGTCATTCAGCAAGTTGGTGTCCCACCAATGCATTTTACATATCATTTACATACATCATATGTGAGTATTGTTTTTCTCCTTTCATGCCATACACACATTTGTTCAGTATTCATGGACTTGTTCCATGCCACACTGATCTCAGACCTGCTCCTTGAAGAAGTCCACACTGAGCTGAGTTCCTGGCAGGCTAAAATATAAGTTTTTCTGCAAGCCTTGCACAGAACTGAGAAGCTTCCTGTTTTGCTTGCCAAGGCGTCCGTCATTGAAGAAGGCATTCTTATCCTGAATGTAGATCCTCTCAGGGAGAGAGTGAAGCTCAGCTACACGATCCTCTGCAAGCACAAAATCTTGCAAGGCTTTCTGGACAAATTGTACATAAATATAATGCCATTAGGAAATTGACTTGGTTATGAATTACATTTGTAACAAAAGTTATTACCTTATTGAGAGGATTAGTGTGCACCAGCATGTGTGAGCGAAGGTGAGGGATATTGAGAGCAGTGAACTGGCTCTCCCACAAGGAAGCCCATTCTCCATAAGAATCTACCACTTTGAAGTTCAAAGGAGGACATGGTGTACTTTCTAGGTCTTTTTGAGGCTCTGACGGTGGATCTGTGGAGATGCAATGCATTGGTTCCTTAAGGATGAGTTCATTTGGAATCCTTCTGTATTTATACATTGACCAGGCATTACATTATGACCTCCTGCCTAATATTGTTGGTCCCCCTTTTTCTGCAAAAACAGTTCTGACCCATCGACCAATAACAGCATTACCTTCTTTAGCAATTTGAGGTTGTCTGTTGGATCGGACCACACGAACCAGCCTTCGATCCCCAGGAGCTACAATGAGTCCCCACCACCCATGACCCTGTCGCCGGTTCACCACCATTCCTTCCTTGGAGCAATTTTGATGGATTCTGACCACTGCGGACTGGGAACGTCCCACAACAGCTGCAGTTTTGGAAGTGCCCTACTCCAGTCGTCTAGCCGTCACAATTTGGCTTATATCAAACTCGCACAAATCCTTATGCTTGCCAATTTTTCTTGCTTCTAACACATCAACTTTGAGGACAAAATGTTTACTTGCTGCTATATATATCACACCCACTAACAGGTGCCATGAGGAACAAATTATCAGTGTTATTTACTCTACCGGTCATAATAATGTCATAATGTTATGCCTGATTGGTGTATAAACAAATGGTTAGGATCAGGTTAACATAATAGCATAAGGTTAAACCATACCTGCAGATCTCCTCTTGCTCTTGGATCGTCCAGTCTTTGGGTTTGTCTTGCTAAGTTGTACCCCCTTGAGGATTTCCGCATTCGATTTGTTGACATGCTGCTGTGGGTTCAAGAGCAGGGTAGCTAGAGTGAGAGCATGAGGACCTGCTCCGACTACCAACACATCCAGCATCTCATGAAGACAGACAGACAGATAAATACCACAAATATTAGGAAGTAAAGACAATGGGGGCAGCTGCCAATTAAAGTCCCTGTAATTCACCTATTATTTGCATAGTGGCATGTCTGTTACAGCAGAAACCATAAACACCATCTGACCAATCAGATTAGAGAACCATTAAGTTATGAGTGAAACTGTTTAGAAAAAGGATATTACCTGTTCAAGGGTTTTCAAGTTACGGAAGCAGATGAAGAGAGAAAAAGAGAAGTAGGAAGACCTGTTGAAGTGAAGTTTGCAGACAGGCTGGTAGAGATTCCTGTAACTCTAGCCAATGCTTCCTTAGATTCTCTGGACTCTGATTGGCTCAAAGAGTTGAGTGTCAGTTATAAAAATAACTATGCCATGCAACAGAGAGGCAAAATTTGGCTCCTGACATTCACAAGCAACTCTAACTAACCAAAAGGACAAAGATCTTTACACTTTTTAATTTGCAATACAGATGTAAAAAGTATGGAGCTGCATAATCTATGTATGATGTTCACAGGGGGATGAGTCAGGAGTCGCATTTTGAGCACTACCAAAAGGTTACTGCTTCTTGTGGCTGGTTCAAGGCACTTAACCCTCACCTGCTCAGTTGTATAAATAAGACAATTCTAAATCACTCTGTATATGGGTCTCTGCCACAACCAAGAGCAACTAAGAAAATTCTACTGTGAATTAAGTTTATTAGTTAGTAAAGTCAGGTAGCTACATAGATGATTCCTCTAATAGCACAGCTGTTTGCCAAACCACAAAAAGTATAAGCCTGAAAGATCCATGTTATCTATTTATAGTTATTGGTCTTAGTGTAAATCCAAGAGAGAAAGAGGTGAATGCAGGACTTTATTTGAAAAACAAAAAACAACTGAAAAGCTGGGGATGATGTCTAGGGAAGACTAGGGAACCAGAACCAGTGGGGAAAAAACAGAAAACTCAAGTTAAGTGGCTGTTGAATAAAACGTCTTTTATAAATTGATGAAATGAAGAAAAAAAAAAGATATTCAAAAGAGCCCTCTGGTGGTCTGGAGAGGAAATATTTAAGACTTTCCTGACTGTATTTAATGTTAAAGAACACTGTAAATATGTGCCAGGCCTTAGGGTTAGGACCATAATCCCATAAAAAAAAAAGAAAACCGATATTAAATGTAATATATTTGAGCCTGTGCAATTTGCTACAGATGTGGTTTGTGAGCTCTGACTGGTGTGCTCTCTGATTAGCCAATCAAAGGATGTGAAAACCAACGTTATTGTACGCCTTATAGATAGCTCCGATGTCGCCAACTCAAAACCTAATTGGTTAAAGCTAACGATAATAAATTTTGTATCAGAACGAAGCTCTTGTTTTTACCCCAGTGGTGGACGAAGTACACAAACCAAGTACTTGAGTAAAAGTAGAGATGCAGTAGGTAAATTATGACTCCAAATAAAGTAATAGAATGATATTAATGACTCAAAGACTGACTTAAACTACTTAAAAAATGTTTAGCAAATAAGGCCACTGGTGTTGTGGCGAGTTCGAGTCGGGAGTTTCTTCCATCATTTATTCCTCTCTAGATTTTCTGCTTGCTGTTAAACGCTGAACTGTATGTTGGTGATTAATGGATACACCAAGCGCCAATCAAAACAAGTTCAAACCTTCTTTTGTTGTTGTTGTTTGTAAAAGTTTCCTATTATTCGGTTAACAAAAACCTGACGTGCCACAAATACAGGATGTTGATTTTAGAAAATGCTCAGGTGAGACCAGTGAGTAATGGCATCATACAAAAAAGCTCTGTGTTTCCTCTGAGCGGTGTCAGGGCCATGCAAATAGGTTAGGCAAACACTGCCCTCAAGCCACACTGCAGCCTTTGTGATCCTGCATCGTCCGTGAGCAGTTATCAGAAAAATACTAAACCACCTAAACCAAATTTGGTGTTGTGAAGCCGGAGGATCATTTTTCTTCTCCCAAAGGTAATTCTATATTCATTTTTTTAATTGATAAAAGCTATAACGTTACAAAATTTTTCGATTGTAAAGTATGCAGTGTTTCCAAGATCGTATCAACAGTTGTAAACCGTCATAGACAAACCAATTTATGTAGATGCACTAGATTTCCAGCCTTGACCCTTATGCACAGAGATTGTTCCAGATTCTCTGAATCTTTGGATGATATCATGCATTGTAGATGATGAAAGCTTGAAACTCTTTGCAATTTTTTTCTGAGAAACTCCTTTCTGATTTTGCGCCACTATTTTTCGCCGAAGCATTGGGGGAATTGGTGATCCTCTGCCTGTGTTGAATTCTGAGAGACACTGCCACTTTGAGAGGTTTTTTTTATACCCAATCATGTCAGTTGACCTAATAAGTTGTAAATTGGTCCTCCAGCTGTTCCTTATATGTTCATTTAACTTTTTTCTGGCCTTTTATTGCTACCTGTCCCAACTTTTTTGGAATGTGTATCACTCATGAAATCCAAAATGAGCCGATATTTGGCATGACATTTCAAAATGTCTCACTTTCAACATTTGATATGTTTCTATATTCTGTTGGGAATAAAATATAAGTTGATTAGATTTGTAAATTATTAGTGTCCCAACTCTTTTTGGAATCGGGTTTGCATCATATCTACCTTATACATGTACTGTGGTGGGTCTGGTGTTGATGCAAACCAAAATGCAAATAATGTACACGTTATTTATGTATTTTCAGAACGCTTTACATGCAAGTCATGATTCTTGTTATGTTAATGTAAATTAGACGATTTTATAAAAAAAATTGAGAGTGAAGATTTTGTCTTGTTTTGTTATTTGTTTGTACATCGGCGAAAGTCCCGAAGATGAGCGAAGTCAAAAGCATTAAGGAGGGCGTCCTGCTGAAGATGTCCCAGCAGAAAAAGAAAATATCTCCCAAGAACTATAAAGAGAGGCTCTTTGTTCTGTCCAGCCAAGCCCTGATTTACTATGAACATGAAAAGGGGGTAGGTCTTGTACTCATATGTATTTAAGTAATTCAGTACAAAAAAGTGAAACACGTATATTATATAGATTCATCACACTGATCTATTTAAAGTGTTTGTTTCTTTTCATTTTGATGATTATTGCTTACAGGTGCTATGATGTTTGCGGATGATATTGTGATTTGTGGTGAGAGTAGTAAACAGGTTGAGAAGAACCTGGAGAGGTGGAGGTACACCCTGGAGAGATGGGGAATGAAACTCAGTAGGAGTAAGACAGAGTACATGTGTGTGAATGAGAGGGAGGACAGTGGAGTGGTGCGGTTGCAGGGAGAAGAGGTGGAGAAGGTGGAAGAGTTCAGCTACCCGGGGTCAACAGTGCGAAGTAATGGAGAGTGTGATAGAGAAGTGAAGAAAAGAGTGCAGGCAGGGTGGAGTGGGTGGAGAAGAGTGATAGCAGGAGTGAAAGGGAAAGTTTATAGGACTGTGGTGAGACCTGTGATGTTGTATGGTTTAGAGACGGTGGCATCGAGTAAAAGACAGGGGGCGGAGCTGGAGGTAGCAGAGCTGAAGATGTTGAGGTTTTCGTTGGGAGTGACAACGATAGACAGGATTAGAAATGAGTTTATTAGAGGGACAGCGCATGTAGGACGATTTGGAGACAAGGTAAGGGAGGCGAGATTGAGATGGTTTGGACATGTGCAGAGGAGGGACATGGAGTATATTGGTAGAAGAATGCTGAGGATGAAGCCACCAGAAAGGAGGAAAAGAGGAGGAGGTTTATGGATGTGGTGAAGGAAGACATGCACATAGTTGGGTTGAAAGAGGCAGGCGTAGAGGACGGGGGGGTATAGAGAGAGATGATCCGCTGTGGCGACCCCTAATGGGAGAACCGAAAGAAGATCAAGTTCTGATGTAGAGTGTTGGGCCTGGGGTGCAGTCAGCAGTCCAATTTTTTCCCAAAAAATGTTAAATAGGGTTGTGGTCAGAGCTCTATAGCAGGCGACAGAAGAATTTCCACTCCAACCCATGTAATCTTCATGGAGCTGGCTTTGGGCACAGGGGCATTATCATGCTGGAACAGGTTTAGGTCTCCTTGTTCAAGATAAAGCACATATAGCTGGAAAAGTGTCCCAAATACTATTGTACATATCCTGTATTTAAGATTTAGCATTTCAAATTGCTAATTAATTTTCATTTGAAGTCAAGCAATGCTTTTTTTGTTTGTTTGTGTGTTTCCTTTTCCTTGCAGAAGAAGAAGAGAAAAAAGGGATCAATTCTGACAGATAGAATCTGCTGCGTGGGGAAAGTTGAGCCTGAGAAGAACGCGCCCGTAGAAAGAAAGTTCCCCTTTCAGGTTCCATAAAACACGGACACACACACACACACACACACACACACACTATTTACGGCCATGAAATTACAAGTGGTTTTTTTTGACTGAAAGTCTATTTTGTCTATAGTAAGAATTTGAAGTCTAAATTTTTCACTTCCTATTTTCGCCACATTCCTTGACACCATGCTACATGAGTCAATCTGCAGGAAAGCGTTAGATATTACTGCGTTATCACTATATTGCAACAAACATCGAAGAAAAGAAAAGTCTTCCATTAACAATGTTGACACCAATTGACCCCCTCTCATTAGATTGCGTACGATGAGTGCATCCTGTACATGTTTGCGAAGGATGAAACAACTAGGACGGACTGGATAGAGGAGATAATGCAAGGCAAGATATTTATGCATCGATTAGCATGACACGTTCTCGCAATTAAGAACGCGTCCAGATTGCTCTGTGTGTGTGTATACGGTATATACGCATTGATACTTGTTTTATTTGTAGTAATAAGGGGTAATGACAAGCTTTCTGCTAAGTACCACAAAGGATTCTGGGTTGACGGAACGTTCCAGTGCTGCGGCCAGACCACAAAGAATGCCCCAGGCTGTCGTGACACCGACAAAGGTGCGTTTTATGCTATTGGGTGTGTGGCTTTTAACAGCATGCAGTTTTGTGAACCTGAATCAGTGACACTGGTGATACTCTTTTTTTCAGAATTATTGAAGTTCAAAGCTTCTCGAAATACTGCATTACCTCCCGTGCCTTCTGTAATGGTGAGGAATTTTGACCTTTTAATAATAAGGATGGTGGTGATGGTAATAATTGGTACAGTATATTGGCCTTGGATCAGGAAACAAGTTCATCTTTACAGCTCCGAGGAAGAATTCAACTTCCTCCCATCCCAGAAGATGAAGGCAGCACTTGTGTGGAGGTTGTGGCCCTGTATGACTACACTGCCAGCAAGCCTGGAGAGATCAGTTTAGTGAGGGGGAAAAGGTATATCTCTCTGGAGAAGATGCCAGGAGAATGGTGGAAAGTCAGGGACGCCTCCAGGTAAAAGATGACTCGTATTCGCTTATACTGTACCGATAAAGAATACAAGATTTGAATTTTTATAATAATTTAAAAAAATTATAATAAATCAGGTGCTCAGATTTCCGGTGTAATAAAACTGCAAAATCAATAACCATAAAGTTTTGATTGATTTAAGCTTTAAGATTTTTGATTGAGGTTCTGTATTGCTTTTAGCTTGAAAATCTGAATTAGGTACTGGTTTGAACTATTGTGTACTATAAATGATTTTTTTTGCTTAAAATAAAAATAAAACTGCATTTAGTTCATTAGATTACAGCGGTAATTTTCCTATTTATTTATAAAATATAATAAAATATAATAAAATCATA
Source organism: Silurus asotus (assembly GCA_024362625.1). NCBI lineage: Eukaryota > Metazoa > Chordata > Actinopteri > Siluriformes > Siluridae > Silurus > Silurus asotus. The sequence goes on from MU532517.1 coordinate 491,535, forward strand.
AACCAGGGTAACCATGGCAACTTCATTTTATATAATAGAGTTTGGAAAATGTTATACTGTAATGTATGTGTATATAAATATCTACTTTTTATACTTTATATGAATTTTTTTTTTCTATTCTATTTCTATTTACATGTTGGACAGTTATAAAATCATGTTGTACTCTGTATGAATGTGTATGTGACATAAAATTTGATTTAATTTGATATATAACCAATTAAGCAAGACTGTTGATAAAAAAAAAAGAATGATAAAGTTCTCTAGTCCTGTACTGAAGTAGAAATAAAATATTCTGCTTGAATACTCTACATGGATAAAAGTGTTAGGAGAACTGACTTTTCAGGACATATGTGGACCTGTTTTTTTACGGTTTCACACAGTCACAGTCACAAACACACTTACCATAACTATGAGGTTTACGCTTGTGGTCTCGCCACAGCTTCTCATTTAACACAGCTTACGCCTTCGCTTCAAAGCAGCGAGGAACGGCATCGTTTTCTGAACCGTAGCAGAGTGAAGAATAAGACTGACGCATTGAAATGTCCTGAAATTAAACCGAAGTTTAAATAAAGTACAGTAATAAAATGTATGCAAGTACAGCAACAAAGTAAAAACATGCCCAATCACGTCATTATACAATGAGGAATCATGTAAAAAAATTGCATAGGTAAACAGATTAGCACAAATTGACCCAGTTTAGCTAGCTAAAGTTAGGTAGCTAGATTCCAAATAGCATAGTATTTGTTGCTAAGAAATGCTAAGAGCAAGCAAGAGGGTGTAAAACATCGGAAAGGATTGGTATAGGGGAACCATATGAGCTTGTTTAGTTAGCAAAGTTAGCCAGTTAGCTTGAAAGTATTAACCAGCTACATGCACTAGCATCAATCTCCTGGATGCAGAGCTCAGTGGAGAAAAATCTCACACCACATTAATGAATTAATATTGCTGTCAAATTTGTTTAATAAACAGATAGAAGAGTTTGAAAATTTATTTTACATGATTGTGCATTTATCTTTTGTCTGTCTAGTGCTGAAGGACTTGTCCCTTCAAATTACATAGAGGAAGTAGAAGCCAACAACAGGTTACGTTCTATTACTTTTCCTGTTTTCCTTTCCTGCTTCATAAATATGGTGTGTCATGCCGAATGCAATTTTGTATTAACTGTTTGTCCTGTGAACGTTGAATTTGGAAAATATTGACTATTTTCTACACCCTGTTGTTGTTGTTATTGCACAATCGGCTGTGATCATGCAATAATGGAAGTTGGGGGTTTCACCAAAGGCCCATGACATTTAAAAGGAATTATTTCTTGTTTTTTCAAAATGCGTTTGAGGGTCCTCAGGCAAAGTGTAGCATTAAGATATTTATATATTTACAGTGCCAAGGATGCAATATCCAGGAGGACCAAAAAGGAAAGAACCAGCAAATTAAAATCACAGTGAGTTTTGTTGTCTTTACTGCCACACTATGAGGTTGAGGTTGTAGTTCTCTTGCCCACCACTGGGTGTCATTAATGCATTTCATCTATTGGGCTTCATTATAGACAGTATGTGAAATCCCAGCTGATAAGAGACCTGGTGCTAATACACACTACACAGGCGATCAGAGACAAAATAGAGTTTGAGTGAGACATGAGCTATTGAAAAAACCCGATCCTGAAAGCAAGAGTTCAAATGAAGAAAAAAATAAGAAAGAAATAAGGAAAAAGATTGCTTGTGCCAACTGTAACAGTCTTTATTTTTTTCCATGTCCATCTTGAGATGCTCTGTTGATGACAGTATAGAGAACTATCCGTGAGTTTCACCGACTGTTTTCATTCAGATGAGTTCATATCTAATTCTATTCCTAGTACAAATAATTGAACAGCTGCTTCTATTACATGGCAAAACAAATATTAGGTAAATGTGCTTTCATCTACTTTGTCATAACCTTTTTTGTTGATTCGAATTCATCAAGCTGGTATGTGGGCAACATGTCTCGAGTGAAGACTGAGCAGCTACTACGCGAGAAGGTAAGCGTCGGTTTTGATACTTTTATCCATGGACTCTCTTGGACTTTGACAGGGAACCTCAAAAGGAGGATATATAGGAGGATAGAAAGGAGGGTATAGAGCTTTGGTCCCTGGACGGCAAATGACCGGCCTCCAAACCTTTTATATTTGTACTTGGGAGTGACCAGAGAGGTATGTTCAGAAGAGCGGAGAGTTCTGGCTGGTTGGTAGACAGTTACAAGTTTAGCGAGGTAGGCCGGGGCCATACCATTGATGGCCTTGAACACGAACAGCAGGACCCCATACTCCACCTTAAGCCGCACCGGAAGCCAGTGAAGCGAGCGGAGGACAGGGGTGATGTGTGAGCGTTTGGAGGTGTTAGAGAGAAAACGTGTCCCGTTTTTGTACCAATTGAAGCCGAGTGAGAAGTGATTAAGTCCAGTGTAGAGAGCCTTACAGTAGGTCAGCTCGGGACAAGAATGGTTTGACCTTACTGAGTAGTCTTAGCTGGTAAATGCTTGCCTTCACTACTGCACTGATCTGTTCTGCCTTCACTATTTTTGCACTTATGATCTAAGTGCAAAAAATAACACCCAGGTTACACACAATAGGTATTAGACGGCCAAAACTGAGAGAACTGCTGGGTGAGTCTGGGCTAAACAGGATGTACTCAGTCTCAGTATGTATGAAGACCATAGTAACACCTCTTTGCATTTGTGGTGAACAAAAAGGAATTTTAGAATGCACTAGCACAACACATCAGGTAGCACTTCCTTTAGCTACACACTAAAAATAAACAGTTGATTAAATGGCGAGTGAACCAAACGCCATTTAATGGTAAACGTCCATGTGATCCCATTTGGTTTCCCAGATTTTGATATTTGTTGGAAACATTTACTCAAATGCAATGATGTGGAAGTTTTAAATTTCAATATTTTATCCAGAATACAACATAGATGACAAATCAAATGTTTAAACTGAGAAAATCTAACTTTTTAACGGATAAATGAGTTGCTTGTAAATTTCATGGGATCAACACATTTCAAAAAAGTTGGGACAAGGCCATGTTTACCACTGTGTGGCATCCCCTCTTCTTTTAATAACAGTCTGCAAATGTCTGGACACTGAGGAGACAAGTTGCTCAAGTTTAGGAATAGGAATGTTGTCCCATTCTTGTCTAATACAGGCTTCTAGTTGCTCAACTGTCTCAGGTCTTCTTTGTCGCATTTTCCTCTTTATGATGCGCCAAATGTTTTCTATGGGTGAAAGATCTGGACTGCAGCCTGGCCATTTCAGTACCTGGATCCTTCTTCTACGCAGCCATGTTGAAAAATGCCTTTCCAGATGTATAAGCCCATGCCACACGCACTCATGCAACCCCATACCATCAGAGATGCAGGCATCTGAACTGAGCACTGAAAACAACTTGGGTTGTCCTTATCCTCTTTAGTCGGGATGACATGGCGTCCCAGTTTTCTAAAAAGAACTTCAAATTTTGAGAACAGTTTTCCACTTTGCCAGAGTCTATTTTAAATGAGCATTGGCCCAGAAAAAAACGGCTGCGCTTCTGATCATGTTTAGATATGGCTTCTTTTTTAACCTATAGAGTTTTAGCAATGGCGAATGGCACTGTGGATTGTGTTCACCAACAATGTTTTCTGGAGGTATTTCTGAGCCCATGTTGTGATTTCCATTACAGTAGCATTTCTGTATGTAATGCAGTGCCGTCTAACGGCCCGAAGGTCATGGGCATCCAGTATGGTTTTCGGGCCTTGACCCTTACACACAGAGATTGTTCCAGATTCTCTGAAACTTTGGATGATATCATGCATTGTAGATTATGATAACTTCAAACTTTATGCAATTTTTCTCTGAGAAACTCCTTTCTGATTTTGCTTCACTATTTTTCGCCGCACCATTGGGGGAATTGGTGATCCTCTGCCCATGTTGAATTCTGAGAGACACTGCCACTCTGGGAGGCTCTTTTTATACCCAATCATGTTGCCAATTGACCCTAATGAGTTGCAAATCGGTCCTCCAGCTGTTCCTTATATGTACATTTCACTTTTCCGGCCTCTTATTGCTACCTGTCCCAACTTTTTTGGAATGTGTAGCTCTCATGAAATCCAAAATGAGCCAATATTTGGCATGACATTTCAAAATGTCTCACTTTCAACATTTGATATGTTTGTTGATATTCTATTGTGAATAACATATAAGTTTGAGATTTGTAAATTATTGCATTCCTTTTTTTATTCACAATTTGTACAGTGTCCCAACTTTTTTGGAATCGGGTGTAATTGGTTACTGTACCTAAGTGACTTTTTCGTGTATCTGTACTTCACTGAAGTATTTCCATTTGGGAAGACATTGAATTCATTAGATTTCGAAGTCCAATACCTCAACTACATTTTGCAAAATAAATTCTTTCTGAGAGGAAAAATTCTGATAGGGAATAAATAACGAAAAGAAATATCGTTTTATTAATATATATAGTGTTGAGTAACATTCGTGTCTTTTCACATAAACTGAGTTGTTTAAATCAAAAATTCTTTTACTGGAGTCATATTTTATTTACCGTATCTCTACTTTAACACAAGTACATGCTTTGTGTCCACCATTGCGTATTATCATTTTCATATTAAAGAGTGTACACTGACTTCACGCTATTTTCACAGCTTATTTTGAGCTCAATTACGTCACTACTCAAGTAAAGGTCTCACTTTTTTTTCTAACAGGGGAAAGAAGGATCATTTGTGGTCAGAGATTCCAGTCAAAAAGGGGTCTACACAGTGTCGCTCTTTAGTCGAGCGCTAGAGTGAGTACTGACGAGGGACTTTGATGTGACCTCGCTAGGCCCCTACCAAAATCCCCATGCACACACACAACGCTATGACCACATCCTTTCTGCTATGAGCGCAGCTCAAAGTGACACCTGCACCCGGATGTCTGATTTAAAGCACGCGGTTTGTGTTCCCAGCGAGCTGAACGGGACTGTAAGACATTATCTCATTAACGTCAATGACGATGGGCTGTACTACTTGGCAGAGAACCACCTGTTTGAGTCCATCCCCCGGATGATCGAGTACCATCAACACAATGGGGCAGGTGTGAAATCAAAAAATCCGGACTTCATGCATTATTCTGTTTAGAAATGTCATTACACAACCACTCACACACATCCAAAGATTTTAATTGTATTTAAGTAAATAATAAAATGACTCATGGTGCATGATTAATTTCCACGAATCGTTGAGATGTCATTGGAAAAAAAAAATCAATGCCATTGTGTGTGTGTGTGTGTGTGTGTGTAAGTGAGTAGGTTTGTGTTTGATCATAAAATCCTGTTTACTGTGTTTGCCGTCTGTAGGCCTGCTGACAAGATTACGGCTTCCTGTTACAGAAATCAATCCCCCACCTCAGACAGCACAGGGTGAGGCAAACACACAACGCTTACATCATGGCCTGAAACACACCGTTCTTGGGATATAAAGTAATAAATAATATGTCATTTCTGGAAATGTTTCTAAATTCATGTAGCTAACAGAATGTACTAGATAGATGTGACAAGGTCATGGTCTACCTGTTGCAACACAGTTGTGGTAGTGCAGGAAACCAAAGCTGGCCAGGTTTAGTCATGCCACAGATTCTTACCGTATCTAGCTTCTTTTTCGTGAATTTCTACTTTACTGAAGTATTTTCATTTGGGGAGATTTTCACTTTAACGTCACTACATTTCTAAGTGAAATATGTTACTTTTGAGTATATTTTGCGAAATCTTTTTTATTTATGAACTCACTGTTCAAACGCGTGTTTGACTCATTAATATGATTCTATTCATAGATCCTTGTGCTAAGAGTAAGAGTCTTTTATTTTATATACATAAACTGAGTTGATTATGCAAAGTGTCCTGCAACAAAAATGATAATAGGACATTATAGGAGTCATTTTTACAACTGTTTCTCTACATTACTCAAGTAAATTATTTGTTGAATTTTTACCACTGGGTTCTTTTATTCCAATGAATTTGGAAAGACCCCAGTCAATTTTTCCAGTTTAGTGATGAAGACTGAAACTCCAAATGTTCAGATAAATTTTTTAATTTTACAAAGTGAAAATAGAATGATAGAAATCACATGTACATAAATATTTAGACTCTTTACTCAGTACTTTGTCGAATCGCCATTTTTTTCATGTCAGGTCGGATGGGAACCATCACTTTCCGGTCTCCACAGAGATGTTCAATTGTTCAGAGATGTTCAATAGGATTTAATAGGGTTTATGATTGTGGGTATGTTCTCGATGTTCTCTGTTGTTGCACTGATGGACGAGCAATGAAGATTAAAAAGAAAAAAAACGTTTACCCTGCATAAAGCAAACTCCAGAAACATATTGTTTACATGGGTTGAAGTGGAAGATCTGGAAGAGTGGAAGAATGAATTGGGAATGAATTGGGATGAATGCTGACTGCACCCCAGGATACATCATCCTACATCAGTACCTGATTTTCTCCACAAGTACACTAAAACACTTGGGGAGTGGAGATTTTTTAACAACAAATGGGGATTGAATGTGGAACATGGATGGTCGACAGGCTTTGGTTGGTGTCCACAAACGTTTGTCCATGAAGTGTATCTATGTGACAAATAGCCAATATTGCTGCATTGTATTTGTGTTATTGAGGTATTCAACTATGGCTAGATGTGAAGAGTATGTGTGTGATGTGGGTTTTGCATAATATATTCAATATGAGTTTCATTTTTGCGTGTGTGTGTGTGATTGCAATCAGGTGTGTGGGAGCTGAGACGAGAAGACATGCGTCTGGTAAAAGAGCTCGGCAGCGGCCAGTTCGGAGTGGTCCAGCTCGGCGTGTGGAAGGGCAAACATCAGGTGGCCATTAAGATGGTGAAAGAGGGCTGCATGTCCTCAGACGAATTCATAGAGGAAGCCCAGATCATGATGTAGGTTCCTGTTGTGCTCTGCTTGTCCACCTTCTCTGCTTCCCTTTTCTAACCGTGTAAAATCCAAGACAGCGTATTAGTTTCGGAGTAATGCGAGTGTGGGCAGTAACTATGTGTAAAGCGCTTCCTGCTCTTAGTAACGGCTAAATAATATCCACAGAGGTGTTCCAAAATTTCCAAAAAGAGCCTTTTTATCTTTCATGTCAAGTCATGTTTTATTCTCTCAGGTGACTTATTATGGTTGTATTCACAGTTTGAAGCAATATACAGTGTCATATATTCATAAATCAGGCATAATTACCGAAAAAAGAAACTTCAGCATATACTTGCTGAATAGCATTTGTACAGTAGTTAGTCAGTAGTTTACAGATTATATCCAGGAATATTCCTGAAAATATTCCCAAGGGGTGGAAAGGAAGGGGTTATAGAGGAGGCTTAAGTGGTTAAGCAGGTATCTTGTGAGAAGAACCAAAATAGCAGACAGAGTGATGATTTCTCTTGTGTGTGTGAGTGAACACGAAGAGATTTGCGACATCATGTAAACATCTCACGGCCAATATTCCGATATTGCAATATAGCTTAAAAACCCAACTTGGTTATTATCGGGATATTCGCTTGTACGTGATATAATGACGTACTGTTTATTTTTGCATACACTCGAGTCACACAAACAGGTTTTTTTTTTTTAGCATAATTAAGCTTAGATTGAAAGTATGACTGTTTGGTCCAGGTAGCAAGTATAAGTGAATCAGTTTCACCTGCTTTGGTACATATGAAAGTGACAAATATGGGCTCTAGAGAGAAGAATGAGGGAATTTTAAAAACAGGAGGCGCACTGTCAGAGCATGTTTCGGACCAATCTGTCGCAGATTCTAAAAGGGTGGCCTGACCCTCCTTAGTAGGCCTTGTGCTTAAAAAAAGCAGCACCGCCATTGGCAACTGGCAGAGAACACCAGAATTTGCAGGTCTTCCATTGGTGGTCCTTGGGGAGAAATATACTTGTAGGGTTACACAGATCTCCATATCCTCACTGCTGTGACTGCACTGTAGATTTCGGGATGAAACTATTGTAAGAACTTGCGCCAGTGCATTGGGCCGTGGGTTCCATCTAGTGCAAGACATTTCACAGCGTCATGTGGCCGGAGTGTGTTGACGATTTCTGTATGACATCGATGCCATTGACTGGGCCTCACATGCCCAAAACCTGATTTGGAAACTCCAAGATGTCATGTATTGGAGCATCCAAAGATACCAAGTACTGTAGAAGCAGCCAGGACTGTCCAGGAGCTCACTAATAACCAAATTAAACTTGAATGTGTTGAATGGGGTTTTTTTTGAGCGGTGTATATGTCCATATTCCAGTGAAATGCAAACTATAGCATCATTCCTTCTTGCATAACAGAAATGCAATACACTGACCACCAGTTTGTGTCACTCTGCATTTAAAGGAAACTCAGGCATCCTAAGCTCGTGAGGCTGCATGGTGTGTGTACCAAGTGCTTCCCTATTTACATAGTGACCGAGTTCATGAGTAACGGTTGCCTGCTAGAGTACCTGAGGCATCATGGGAAAGAGCTGCAGCCGCAGCGTCTCCTTAGCATGTGCCTGGATGTGTGTGAGGCGATGGCTTACCTCGAGGAAAAGCAGTTCATTCACAGAGATCTAGTAAGAACACGCTTGCAATAAAAGTGATACAGGGGTTTATGCGCTATGTGGAGTCTCCACTATCATTTCGAAGGCTTTAATCAACACTTGTTTCCCTTCGTGTTTATTGCAGGCAGCGAGGAACTGTTTGGTAGATCAAGACCTATCTGTCAAAGTGTCTGACTTTGGAATGGCAAGGTAACAAACACACATGTAAATATACAGTATATAGAAAAAAGAACAGCAAATGTTATACTAGAATACACAATAGCAGTGCCTACTAATTGATTATTGGTCAGATTGTGATTTTCTAAATAGGCAATTATGCACCTGCAATTTGAAGGAAGAGATACATTTACAGATTTACATTAGAGCATGTGAATATGCATAAAAATTCTTTCGACGCATATCCCAGCACTGTTATAAAACAAGGGTCAGAGCACAGTGTCAGTCATGTTACAGTGCCCCCCTGGATCACAGAGGGTTAAGGGCATTGTACAAAGGTTTCAAGAGTGGCAGCTTGCTGACACCAGGACTTGAACCCCTGATCTTCTGATCAGTAACTTCAAAATGTATGTTAGATAACTCCCAAGTAGCTATAAGTATTATGCTCACCTGAAAACTCCCTGAGAGCACATTTCAAAGAGAAACAGGGGAGCAACAGTCACTACGAAACCAAGATGAATTGTGCTTGCTAGTTTAACAAAACAATGCTTGTGTACCAAGATTAGTTGATAAGGATAAGGGGAATGCAAAAGGTTACATCTGATCATTCATTCTCTCTCTTTCTCTTTAAAATGTATTTATATTTCTGTGTTTTCCCCAACCCCTGGCCCCATGTAGATATGTGCTGGATGATCAGTATACAAGTTCGGCTGGAACAAAGTTTCCCGTGAAGTGGTCAGCCCCTGAGGTTTTGAACTACACCAGGTTTAGCAGCAAGTCTGACGTATGGGCTTACGGTGTGTGGCTGCTTTCACTTAATACATTTTCCATTATGCAAACCTTCACAGAATGATATGTTCAGACATATATGACTAAGTTGTACTATAAATGTGTTAAAGACATTTTTTTTCCAAACCACGAAAGGAATGCAATAAAAAAAAATAAAGTGAAAGCCACAAGCAGTGCAAAAGTTCATCTCTGATGTGAATAATATTGGTATGGTTGTCTAAATTGGATATAATAATGCAGTAGGCTGTTCACATTTTGATATTTTGTAGCTACAATTCTTCACAATTCTGATTACACCAAAAACTGGCAAAAAAATCTATTCTGATTTCACTACTGAACATTGGCAGTATTTATCGAAAGAATAAAATGAGTTACTGACAAATTGTAAACAAAATATAAGCTAATAGCAGTGGGAAATGAGTTCTTACTTTGATTATCATCATCATCCAAATCAGTCCCATCAACCCTAAACATTCAAATGAGCCAAAAACACAGCAGCGATTCAGAATCACATTGACATTAATTCCCCCGAAGACTGGGGGGCGGGGGGGGGAATACTAAAGAACAAGTAGGCAGTGTTTTGATCCCTGTAGTGTTTAATGCTAATGAAGCAGATTTTCCATTTATGGTTAAAACCCTTACAGACACTACAACCCACAATCAGAAGAAACAAAAAGGAAAGAAAAATCCATGAACGAATATAAAAGGGTGTGTGTTACCACATGCTTGTTGTTCTAGCAATCACGACTATGACAAACTATGTTAGTAAGTATTACACTTAAAGGTCAATGTAGGTCATGGCATTTGAACGTGAGCCTCAGTATCTATGCTGGAACTAAAATTGCTGATCACTTATCAAATCGGCCGGATAATTTTTTTTTCTTGATGAGCTTCTTTTGACCGGTAAGTCCCCAGTTTAGGCAGATCATTTATGTGATATAAAACACACACGTATACACACGTTTTTTTTTGTTATTCATTTAAATTTTGAACATTGAAATGTGTGAAAAACGAAAATTTATCTTTATTACTTAATTTGATTTCCTGCATAAAGCAATGCTCCTTAGCAGCTATACTTACAAGACAAGTAAAATAATGAAGCACATAAAAAAAGAGTGTAACAAAAAGAAGCCTTGTGTCTCATGATCACTTGTCAAATTGGATAAGTTGATGAGTGTAAGTAAGTTTTTTTATTTATTTATTCGTTCATTATTTTTTCTTTCTATGGCCCAAACCTCATAAGATAAATAATCACATCAATGCTTTATTCCAATGTTATTCCAGTTGCCGGTTCTTATATTAAAACGCATTCACACAATTGACACAACATACAAATTCGAAGAGATTTGTGGCCTTAATCTGGCAACCTTCAACCTGGTTGATCTTTGTAGGTAACTTGAGAAGTTGAATGGAACGTCAGTGGTAGAAAGGGAACGAGAAAAGTCACGTGGTGCATCGGCAAAAAAAGTGTAAATTCAACAGCTGGGTGAAATAATTTTTCTCATCTCAAAGAAATGTAGACAACACCCACACCTTTTGCAAAGTGTGTCGCACTGATTATGTCGGACACGGTGAGAAAAATTACATATCTCAGCACATTATCTGCATAGTACTTCCTGTGTATAAAAGGTCCTACACAGGACAATCACATGGGCACATAACAGTGCTTAATGTGACTGTTACACAGTCCGACTATAAGGGCCTGAATATTTTTCCAGATGACAGAAGGGTCAAGAGCGTGTGTGCAGAGTGGTGTGTGTGTGTGTGTGTGTGTGTGTGTGTGGTCCTTCACAATGCTAGTGGCTTCACAGATGCTACATGGGAGAAAAGACTGTAAATGTACTTATTATTAAGGTCTCCCATTGAGCAAGATTAATGCTAGCATTATCTTATTCAAATGATAAGTACAACAAAACATGAAATAGATGCATCATCTGTATCCAAACAAAATGTTAGGCCTCACTTTTTACTCAGAAGTAATTTATAATAATGCTAATCTTTGTAAAGTTAATCTCATGCTAACTCTGGCTGGTGTCTATATTTTGTGTGGGAAATAGTAAACAGGCTCCAGATGTGGCCTGAAGTTTGACTCTTCCCTAACCATTAAAGACTTAATCTAGGTGAATTTTGACCAACCTAGCCTAAGGCTCTTTTAAACAAATCGTGCCAAGCTTTGCTAGCAAGATTTCTTTTAATCTTTACCTCAGAGATAAATATTATGAAAAGATATGAAAGTATGTATATTTCTGTAGTAATGTCTGTAAAGACAGTGTCTTTTTTGCCACATTTGCTTCACCAGGTTCATGCCTTGCTAACACGTATATTGACTAGCTAGTATGCTAGTCAATAAATGCTAAGGATTGCCATGATATTGATGATGATAATGAAGCTGGTTTTGTTGTGTAGGTGTGCTGATGTGGGAGGTGTACAGTCTGGGCAAACAGCCTTATGAGCACTATGATAATACACGAGTAGCTGAGAAAGTGATGCAAGGTCATCGTCTGTACAGACCCCAACTGGCCTCAGACCAGATCTACCAATTTATGAAGTCATGCTGGCATGAGGTAGTCATCTCAAATCTCTTTCAGTTTATCAATCGATATCTCTCTATTATTTAATTGCATATTCTGAATACACTTAGTCATGTGACCCCTACATGTGACGACCTCTTATTTCCCACGTTTACCTTCTCTTTTCTCTGTTCTCAGTGCTATCTATCTATCTATCTATCTATCTATCTATCTATCTATCTATCTATCTATCTAGAATCTCCCATGTTCTTTTTCAGTACTTTCTCACTCTCTCTTTCTCTCTCTCTCTCTCTATAAGGACATGACCCCTGTATTTCACAACTTGAATTTCCCCCTTTTCCTTCTTCACTATACTCAGTGCCATGTCTCTTCTGCAACTCTCTCTTCTGTCACTCTCATCTGCCACTCTCTCTCTCTCGCTCTCACTCTCACTTTTAGTCACTCATCAAATCAGATTCACTAAAACAAAACAAAAGAATCCAACAAACCCAAATGCTAAAATATGAATCATTGTTTTCACAGCTTCCAGAAGAAAGGCCCACCTTCCAACAGCTTTTGATCGATATCGGTGCATTTGTATAGGGCAGGAAACAATAACAATACATGCCACAGACTTTATTTGTATACCCAAGCATTAAAGTAATTTTATAAAAGGTCCTTCTGCTACACTGACATTGCCAATACAAACTGGTGAATCAATTTGTATTTCTTTATTGTTATGAGGCAGCAATAAAAATAAAAAAATGCACTGTAAAGCCTGAATGATTCATTGTTTTTTTTTTTTTTTTTTTATCCATACAATGAGTAGTAAAATATTGAACCGAAGCTCTGCGTACTGCAACGCTGCACCCGATTGAACTACTAAAAATATTTCTAGAGTGTTGTGGCATTTGGTTTCCTGCTTGCTCAAAGCAAAAATAACGGCTCTAGTTCACCAGGGCACATTGTTGTCAGGTGTTGTTTTTTTTTTTTTTAAGGGAAATTATTATTAAGCATAATAAAAGTACATTCTCTTTGACCTCATATACATTTTTAATACTTACATCCCTATTTTATGTGCCTTCCCTTCCATTCAAGTGTTCATACCTATTCAGCCTGAAAACACGGCTTCTTCCTTAACCGTAAGTCAGCATATTGTTTTATGGCTGCCTCTTCCCTCTGCGGTTTTGTGCCGCTTCCTTTTTTAGCTGTTGATGTGCTTTGAACATGTTCAGTTCGATCAAATGTGTTGATCTGAGTGTCATTAAGCCCTGCCCACTTCCAATGCTTTATTTATACCACGAAACCCCTCGTTGCTTCCTTGAGCCGTTACTGTCTGCCTAGGTAACAACATGGACCAGGTACGTCTGTCTTTCTGTTAGAGCTAATCAAGTTTATTCGTAATTGTTTACGAAGAACAGAGGCAATTGTGGTGATTTGTTTTTATAGGAGACTTTTCTCAATGGGGGTGTCGCCTTGTTTCACACCGTGGTCGAAGGCAAGCATTGTTATGAAGTGGAGAAAGTGTTGACGAATAAGCCCAGTGCTTTTGGCAGGTAGATCATAACGACATTTGAAATCCACACTTCGATTAATGTTCAATCGTCTTCTCATTTCGATGCATCGTTGTCGTCTAGAGTGTCTTTCAACATAAGCAATGTAACATATAAAACGACATAACGTTTTCAATTCCTGTTCACCGGTAGTAAAGGGGACAAGCTGATGATGATAAACGATATCCAAACTGACCATTTGCCTCCGAAGCAATTAATCAGGATGCTAAGCTCAGGGTGTCCTCTCCTGGTGAGTATTTTCTATTTTGCACACATCAACACATGTATGTGAATCGAAGGTCAAAATAGAAGTGAGACAACTATCTGTCCTGAATGAAGTAAATAAATGAATGAACTATTATTCAATGGGAAACAATAATAGAAAAAAATGCTGGCTATCTTTCTTGCCCAGCTTTATGACTCCTATTGTATATAAAAGTGTGATTTGAGTCAAAGTAGTTATTTTGAGTCATTGCATGGATAATCAGATGCCTTCAAAAGCTTACATGGTGATTTCTTTTGTTTACCAACCAAAAGTACAGCGTTTTATTTATTTTCAAAAACGATACGGTCATGAAGGTAGTCATTAGTTACTTTCAACCACTGCATGTATTCATCTAATGACAAAGCATCCTGTATGTATTAAGGCTATAGGTTCGTCCTTTATATCCTAACAGCTAAGAAAAGGAAAGGGGAAGTGAAAAATGCATTTTGTTTAGCAGTAGCAAAAGGTGGACCTCCAGGCCATTTTGGAAAACAGGAAGTCGGACAGACCAGGCAGATTTGTTAATATTCACATTGTCTCCTTTTGATGTTTTTTTTCTTTCGACGACATGAAATTCATTCACGAAATTTGTTAGTTCACTTAGCAGACGAATTTGGAAGGGAGATGATTGAGAATGGGGGAAAATCCGTTTCCCTGGATGTTTACGATTTTCCCATTCGAATGTAGTCCCTGAGAACTTTAGAAGGTCCCTCAACATGACCTAAAACCTGTTTCATGGTTTTATATAAATACCCGTTCTTACTTTGCACTTGCATCCGCCTCCACTATTGTGCATTACATGACGTATGCTGAAAATGTGTTACATAACCAAAAATGAAAGGGTCCAAATATGTATAATTGCTCACTCTATTGCGACCAGATGCATATATGAAGCTTAACGAGGGTATTGTTTTCACCTGTTTGCAGACTTTGCACCAGGCCAGTGTTGACGACACCGAAATTAAATGCCCGGAGTCTGAAAAAATGAAACCCTATCACAAGGAAGATGCAGAGTTATCCTTCAGTCTAGAGATGGTTCGAGAAAAATGTCTGGATGAAGATGAAAAAAATCCCCGGATTCCGGGAGAATGGGAATGCAACGATAGGGCATTCGATCCATGCAATGACGAGAAAACGCTGATCGTGTCGATGACGAACACGAGTATAGCGATTGTCCAAGCGAGAGGATGCGATGCCCTTTCCCCCTGCAGATGTGGCAACACAAATTGCACCTTCAGCGACGTTATCATGGCCACCCAGCAAAGTGCGATCACATCAGGTGAGGACGAAAGTGAAAACTCTTGAGACATGTCGCAGTAGAACGTGTCTGCTGTGCCTTAGTGATTGAGTTCGGTTTATTACGTCATTGACCCCTCAATCTTCGCTACTAGTACCAATGCAACCAATCACCTCAAGACTACACTTCTGTAGCTGCACCACATTTTGTAGCCACATTCATTTCACACTTCTCTAAAACTTTCTTCAACTCACTCGTTAAACCACAGGCCTGGTTATACGTTTTCATATACACGATATAATAGCAGTGATTTTTAAAAGCGTTTTCAAATCGCTCGAATTTGAATGTACCGCAAAAAAGAATTGTGTGCCAATGCTGTATACTAATACAGTCAGGATATAAAATAGAACCAGTAGACTGGAAGTCTGGTCGTCTGGTCGTCTGGTCTAAGGGTATGTGTGCATAATGCTCATTCAGTTTTTCTTCCTCCAGTTTGCAGAGAATATATGAAAAAACGTTTCGAAAGAGGTCACGTTTTCATTCAGAGTTTGCTGCAGAAAAGCATCTGCATGGAAAACATCTCACGTGCGACAAAAGAAATCCCTTGTTTGACTGATTCCACCACAGGTTAGTCCACGATCGAATTCCAAGCCTGGCTTATATTCTGCATTGATATTATCGAAAGTATATGGACACTTGATTAATCACACTCATATGTACTTGTTAAACGTCCCATTCCAGATGTAGTCCCATATTTGCTTCAGTAATATTCAATACTGTTGTAAGAAAGCTTTCCTCTATTGTTTTGAAAAATGAATGGGGTGCAGTTATAATTGTAAGCTAGCCCAAAGTCATTCAGTGAGGTTATGATCAGCGCTCTATGGCAGCCACTTGACTTCTTCCAAACCAACATTAGCAAAATACTGTATGGTAACTTGCTTTATTGTCTTGAATTTCATTGAAATTGTGCTCAAAATAACTTGTATTTAGGTTTGAATATAATATTTGTGTTAATCATGCCATGCTAGTGAACAACAATTGTATTCTTATATTTTGCAATTTTTCTTCTATATCAAAATTCAAAGCATTTCCAATGCCTGTCTTACAGCAAACATAACCATCTTCTACTACATGTCAAACGCGCTGGACGATTTTGACAAAGGTGTTCCTGTTGTTCTGAACTTCAGCGGCTCCACCAACTTTCTCAAATGCATGCGCTTGAATGACCGTCCGGTTTTGACTGTCGAGGTAAGAACGAATCCGTTCAAGAATCCGTCCGAAAATATCATAAAATATGGACATTTGTAAGACATGTCCGGTATCATGCATAGGCAAGTTGGGATTTGGAAAAGTTGGGGACGAGTTTAAATAATTAAGAGGTATGCATAACGACTGGGAGCCTATGGATCCAACAAAAAGTGGTATTAGGGACACTGGTAGTTCATTGGTTCAGTGTAAGGTCATAAGATCACATCCCAGCACCAAGCTTACCTAATGCCAAATGCACCTTTACTTCTACTGGCTTTTGATAAGGGCATCATTCAAATGCCTTAGACTTTAATTGGATAAGGCTATTACGCTCATGTAGTGGGTGGTAAGAAAACAGGCCATTGAAAAAAAACAAGGGACTAGTCATTAGTAGCAAATTGCAGGGATTGGTATGGGGGCTGGAATGGTTGATATTGGCCAAGTGTGTCCATTGAAGGTCATTCCAGGTGGAGGGATTGGTCATGAATCTCTGCACAAGTGGGTGGGACTGGTCATATATACTTGGCATATAATTACTAGAAGACTCCTACTTTTGACTTAGTTTAAAAATGCGAAGGGGGCAGAGTGTATGTGGGAATGTGCGAGATTGCTCGAGTGTCCATGTAAGTAAATGGGATTAGTAAGGAGTGTGTGAGCATGAACATTGGTCACGAGCAAATGCACACCTAGTAGATTGCTATAATTGGTCAAGAGTGTCTTCAAAGGGGTCAGGATTTGTCTGCAGTAAGTGATGGGACTGGGAATTTGTAAGGAGTGTCTACTAAGGGGGCAGAGTATCCTCAGGTGGTAGTGTTGGGTCCAAAATAGGTGTCTGTGGCAATGGGTAGGCTTGATTAAGAGGATATGAGAATTGACAGGATTGGTCACTTGTTTCTACTGGTGGGATGGAGGAGCAGGTAGTTTGGGATACATGTACTAGTTCATCTAAGGGTCTTTATAGCAACTGTTTACATACACTGAGATGGTATACTCATAAAAACCAATATGCTACTAAGGTTTATTTTGAAGATTCTTTTTTTGGTCTGCTGTTTTAGTGCTGTGAGATAAACAAGCTGCAGTTTATCTGTAAGGATGACCCAAAAACATGGCCTTTCGTCTTCTACCTGAAGAGTACAAAGGACAACCACCGCCGCTTCGAGTCGGCCTCGTGCAACGGTTGGTTCATCCACACGAAACCTTCTGGCTTGGTGTGCGTTGACCAAGGATCAAATGATCCCGAAAGTAACTTCTACATCATTATCCACTTAGAAAATAAATAAAAATATTTCGTAAACATTTGAACCCATTTACTTGGGTTGTTGGGGTTACAGCAACAAGATATTTTAAATCAATTAACGGTATTATCATCAGCTTAAACAACCCATCCGGAAAAAAAGAATGCATCCGAATATGATTTAAAATGTTATTAGATACACTAGAACTAGTTGTAGTTCTCTAATTAAAGTATTGGATATACAGAGTGGGGAATAAGAACACTTATTTATTTTTTATTCAACACCGTTCCAGTCCAGCAATTCACATGAGATTTTGACCTGACATTCAAATCAATTGAAGAAATCTGCACGGATAAAAAAAAATCCCAATTTTACAATCCACAAACAATTTTTAACGAAGTGAAAAAGCGTATTGAAGACCGAAAGAAAAAGCAGTCCACCAAGTACTTTCATTAGGCTGTTGTTCCTCCTACTAGCGTAAATTACAAACAACTAACTTAGTGCATGTTGAAAGGTTAGAAAAAAAAACACACTTATCCATTTCTGAAGCCAAGTGTACAAACGTCTCATGATGGGTAGAGGCAACAGGTTCTCACAAGACCTTCGCAACAAAATATTTGCACTATATAAGAACAGCAGGTACAGTTCACCCCAGAAGGTATGTTCCAGATGTTGGTCAAACCAACATCTTTTATTTAAAAAAATAAAATAAATTTCCCCCCTAATATGGTGCATTTCTCAACTTTTAACTGCAGTATTGAGTAAATGTGTATGAAATATTAATTTTTTTTATCATTTTTTAATTGTGTGCTCTTATTTTGTATTGAATGTATGATATTAATAGTATATTTTGTGTGTTTTATTACAGTTTGTACTGATATCACAGTATAATGCTAGTATAGTTCTCTATAATACTATGGAATGTTCACAATACAGAAAAAGAATTGAAATTAATGTATTTTATTATACGTTTTTAATATATTACAATATTTAATATATCTTTTGGATAAATTGCAGTGTTTGCCAGTATTTAGCTTACTTACTGTATATTTTTTTAAATTTGCATTTATGTCATGTTACTGAAACTTCCTTTGCTAATGCCTTTACATACATGCATGTAATAGTCAATAAAAGCAATTTCTGAAAAGCATTATTTGTGTAGAACATTGCTCATGAGCAGGTTTTGAGTTCCCACTTCTAACTTTCGCTTCCATGGTTTCCCGTTTCATTACGATGGGGGATGTGTGCATAATGTCATAATATCAGACACAATGTACTAAATAGCTTTAGTTTTTGTAGAACTTCAGGACCACCTGAAAGCATTAAATTATCTATTCGAGATTCTATCATCACTAATCTACAACAGATTCTTATAAACTGACATAAATGACTCCTCACCCACATTTTCTTAACTGTGGATACTTTCATTCTTCATGACAAAACTTCTTTTTTTCTCTAAAGTCCCCGATATTCAGTGAAATTTATCACGTAGTAGCTAGTAGCTTAACACGCTACTGAACATATAATACCACAAAACATTGGGCTGTTGTCAGAGCTGGTCCAATCTGCCAATCTGATTTTATATAGCAAATATGTTTTGAGTTATTCAAATCTGTCTTTGTGTGAACAATGTGCTGCTTTTATTCTGGAACGCTGAAAGTTAATAAACACAAATGTAGGGAAAAATCTGTTGACTAATGGATTAGACAACAATTTTTAATAATGTGGTTTGTAAAATAAGGTAATGAGACCCCCTCAAAAAACGTTTTCGTTTCAAACAGCTGATTTGGGAGGTATAATCTTCCTCGAATTATAAACCTTTGAATTATTTGGAAGACGGACGGGTTACAAATCCCTTGAAGAATCTTGGAAACATTTGGAAATGGGCATATGCTCAGGGCTGAATTGGGATTCTTTTGATTATTGTGGCCTGATATTTGTGAGTTTTGGAAGTAAGGAAGCTGTGGTCTGAGCGCAGGGTCAGTCATGTTACAGCGCCCCTGGAGCACAGACTGTTAAAGGCCTTGCTCAAGGGCTTGAGAGTGGCAGCTTGGCGTTTTTCCCACAAGGAAAGCCACAGCAAGCCAGGGGTGAATGCGGAATAGAAAAACGTCCATACTGTACCACGCTCCCTAATCTCAACTAATACTCAACTGGCCCAATGGGTACAAAACCCTACAACCCATTGGGCCCATTCTCAGGGTTTGAGTCTGGTTCCTCTCAAGGTTTCTTCCTCATGCCATGTCAGGGTGGTTATCCTTGCCGCAGTCGCCCCCCGGCTTGCTCAATAGAGAAACACGTAGAATAAGAAACAAACATATACATTCAATTAGCACCACTTTATAAAGCTGCTTTGAGACAATGTCCATAAAATGATGGGCAATGGCAGAAGTCCATCATCATTTCATTTTGCTAATTCTTTCACACCATTAAAAACATATAGGTACTTCTAGGTCCCATGGTGGTCTAGCGGTTAGGATGCGGCGCTCTTACCGCTGTGG
This sequence comes from Silurus asotus, assembly GCA_024362625.1. Lineage (NCBI taxonomy): Eukaryota > Metazoa > Chordata > Actinopteri > Siluriformes > Siluridae > Silurus > Silurus asotus. The sequence continues at coordinate 511,633 of MU532517.1, forward strand.
CCCGGGTTTGATCCCCGGTCAAGGAACCAACCCCAGTCATTAGGGTTGCACAAGCCTTAGTGCCGGTCCCAAGCCCGGATAAATGGGGAGGGTTTCGTTAGGCAGGGCATCCAGCGTAAAAACATGTGCCCAATCAAACATGCGGATGGTCCGCTGTGGCGACCCCTAATGGGAGAATTCCCATGCAGTATTCATCCTTTATTCGTTCCTACGTGTACGTATTTATTGCTGCCGGATTGCGATTATCGTTTATCTCCTTCTTTATTGGATGATGTTTTCCAGCATTTAGTTAAATTCCCATATGGCTATTAATAACATTCGACTCTACAAATGCTCGTAAAACAAAAGGGAAATGGCGAAACATGAGTAATCATAAATCATAAAAGCTCGATGCATCGTATTTTTAATGTTTTTACCTCAATGTTCCTTTTGACTTTCACTTCCCACACTTCCCTTTTCAATGCATTTCAAGACACGTAGTATCATTTCTGGTCACCGTAATAAAAATAATAAAAAAAATTCACTCTAAATCTGTTAATATCCTCTTAATGTTCAAAAATTATGCAGATGCCTGGGGGAAAAAAATGAAAAGCCTGGAGACTGACTGCAAAAAGGAGAACATCTTGCACCTCCTGACGAGGGTCAGAGACATGCATCTAGACGAAAAAAAGAGAATATCTACAAAAACAAGAAGTGTCAGAATGTAGTAGTGAAGGAGAGTGCTCAGTAAAGGAAGTGCTGTCTAAGGCCGAGAGCTATGGCATAACTTCGTGCACCATCACCAGACAGCGTGCGATTGCATCGGGTCATGCCTTGAGCAATGACTGGCATCCAAAAAAAGCTTTGTTTTGTATGTGATACAGTGCTTCAAGTCATAATATCCTAGTCCTAGTCATAATATCATATGTCCTTTTTAAGCATCACATTCTATATTTAGTCCTCTTAAAATTCCCTTTCACTCCTCTTAGATGTTCCAATAGATATTGGAGTTCAATAGGGTTTAGATCAAAGCTCTAATGCAGGAGATCTTCCACTCCGAACCATGCAGAGCAGAATGGAAATCCGGCGATAGATAAAATGTGGCGTTGTAAAAAGGCAGTTAAGGAAGTAGATAACAAACAAGAATGAGGAATAGCGCAGAATTCTTTTATAGGCTCTCATAGGCTTCCTTTTGTTCATAAAAAAAAGTGTGACATTTGCTACTTTTGTGGAAAAGAAAGACCACAGAGAAATCCCCCTAGATTTTCCATGCTGCCGATCAAATCAAGTAAGGAACTGAAACAGATCAGTATTAGTTCAGTTTTTTTCTAAATCAGCCATGAACATTCTATCAGTAAATATGCTGTATAATAAAAATCATATATTTTTAATACATATACACTTCAGTTAGGTCTTGTAGGACCAATGTTGTACTTGATGTATAATTGTATTGTACGTTTTTTACAATACAATGCTTCTATTCTGAATTTTCATTAAATAACATTTTTTTCCCTCATTCCACCACCAGTTTATGGATCTTTCGTTAAACAAGCTGAAAGATCTAAGGTGCTGATCCAGAGTTTGGGATGCACAATCATCCATCTTGATTTCTTCTCAAGATTAAAGGATTACATGAACAATTCCAAATCTGGTGAGTACACCGTTTCAGAAACTCCTTTCCAGAGCAGAGGCACCATCAGTGGTGCTGCTGGGATTTGACCTTGCGACCTATTAAGCAGACTTCTTAACCAGGGCAAATTCATATGTAAAGAGGCAGTTTTAAAATCCAAAATGCTTTGGAATCTCCATCAATTCTAATCCTGGCTTACTAGGACACAGACTAAGAACATTACCGGTCTCAGACTCTAGGAATATAGGCAGAAATTGCTGATTTAAAAGCATTTGAGATGGCATTTGAAGATCGCTATAGATTTAGAGCAGAGTCTGGATCTTCCTTGTATTTTAAGAGATGGTGGGACCAGTTGAGTAGTGGTTGATGATTGCTGGGGAACATGGTGCAGTGCAAGCTGAGATAATTGCTTAGAAGTAGATTGGTAACGGTCCATGTTTGGCTTTGGCAGGCTCTGTTTATTGGACGCCGGATTTCACAATTTAACAAAAGAATGTGTACAAATTTGTCAACACTAGGCAATTAGCTAGCTTTTTTTTAAATGAGGCAAAAATATAAATTTTAAAATTTTAAAAAAAAGTTTTGCTTTTATAAGAAAATGGGCCACTGAATTAGCTCATGTTGTCTTTTGTGGTACTTTTTCCATGTGCCATAGAACTAATATTTTGCACTTTTTTCTTTAATACATTTGAACTCACCACCCTCTGATCTGAAACCATTCTGCTCTAGTGACTTATTCACCTCACATACTTTAGTGGCTGAATGACTGTGCTGTAATTCTTAGGTTTAATCAGAATTTCCATAACCAAAGTGATATTACACAAGTATAAAAACTAATTCAACTGTTTGAACACATACAGTAAGTTCATTCCACCACCCAAGAGTCTTAAAACATGTCTTCCTTGTGCTCTGAGAGATTTTTGTAGCCTCTTCAGCAATGGGAGATGATTGGAGGAAAGGTTTTGCAGTGTGAGGTGTGCAAAGTTCCTTGGTTGGGTGGTTGCTGGTCCATTTTTGGCCTAGAAGACTGATGAGTTTTGTGGGCAGCTACATTGGGAAGCCATTGGAAGGGACATACAGTAGAATTGAAGTGGTGTGGGAGAACTTGGGAAGTCGCTGCATTCCAGATCAGTTGCAGAGGTCGATATATGAGATTGTTGCAGTAGTCCGGTCTTGAAATGACTAAAAAAACACCTGTGTGGTTAGAAATGCATGATTATATATTGTCCATGAAGATCATAAGACATTGCCATGAGGATTGATAACTTTTTACTTATAAATTCTGCATTGGATCTTACAGCATTCTTGCCAACCGAACTCACCAGCCATGTTGGAATGTTTATTGCAGTGCTTGAGCAAGACCAAATGAAGTCCATCAATAAGAATGACAAAACCACTTGGTTTTTGCATGCAGCGGTCGGTTCATCCACACGGGATCGGGCTTGGTGTACGCATGTAATAGACTAGATCAAAAAGTCAAAGAAAATACCTTCAGAAACTTTCTGTGGAGAGAGCAACTCTGAAAGGTCCTCCAAATTCCCTGCAGTATTTATTTCAATGGCTTACGCTTCAGTGAATTCATTCTCAATATTAGAATTTTCAGTCATTTAAATATGACTGAAAGACAGTATCTGTTTTGATAGTATTATTTTCTAGATATTTTTATACATACTGTATTAAACAATACAAACACACGTTCAGTATATAAAAAAAATTAATGATCAAATGGTCAAATTAACATTATCATTATTACACCCTTGCTTGGCCAACTTGGGCTACAATTATTACATTAGTATGTGGGTCAAATTTGAAAAATTGGGCTTTTAATATTAGCTAGGTAATTCCCCTATAATCAATGGGCTAGAAACCCGACCCGGTAGGTAAGTTATCAGGAACTTGCTGCCCAATGCGCCTTAATGACACGGGAGGAATATTATAATAATAATAATTGCCTTAATGTCAGATAACAAAATATTTATCATAGCAAAACACACCATAAGGATTTATTATTATTTTGCGAATAAAATTCCTAAATTGTTATTTTTATATCGTTTTTAACAATGGCTATCGTCTCAAAGCAGATTTGCAGAGATAATGCGGTTCACTCATAGAGAATTAAGAGCTACCAAAGGGGGCACTGTGAAACTAAGGAGATAAGAGTCTCTGCTACCATAATTTTCCTCCAATCTTTCCTGTGAATGCTCGGGAAATTAAACTTCCGAAATTGAGACTAAATTAGACAAAAAATCCTTTAAAATAGTATTTTTTGCACATTAGTAAGAAACTGAGACAACACAACGAGTGTGATGCTACTAAACCCACATGCTAACATATTTGGAAATATATTAGAACGTAAAACCTTTGTACAAGTATATAAAGTGAACGTGTAAAGTTAAAAACCCAAACAAACTCGCTGTCTTGTAATTAAATGATGTTTAATCCACTTCGCTTCACACTTAAGCCACTGCATTGATATAGTTCTGGTTAGCATAAAAATGGTAAAAAAAAAATTATTTATTATCTGATTATCTGATGAAAGTTCTCTCCTCCACATCTGTCTATGACTCACTCTTGATGCATGTCATGATGCCTCGGTCACATGTCTTACCTCCATCCGCTACCTTCTTAAAGGGGCGTTAGCTGCGGCCGCTAACACATAATACATTACCGCTAAATTCAAACCCCCAGGCGATCAAAATAAACAAAAAACAACACAGTGGATTCAAAGGGTCATTTGAATGTATTACAAAATGTCAAGAAATTATTAAATGCATTTATTTGAAACGTTGTATGTTCATCTTCCGCTCCACAGAGTGGTCCTAAAATTGCATGTTCATTGGTTAATAAAGGTTTAAAGGCACTGTACTGTGTGATCTTATCCACATTTCTTCCAGCAGGGAGAGACGTGGCTGTACAGTGCAGAGCAGAGTGTTTAAAGTGGTGGATGAACCAGATTTCTCTCCAAAACCCCAGTTAATTTAATTGGAATTGATCAAAGATGTGTAGAGTTTAAATTGGGGCTGCAACTAACGATTATTTTGATGATCGATTAATCGGACGATTATTATTTCGATTAATCGAATTTTAAAAATGTTTTGCTTAGAATAACTAGACAGAACTGTAATTCAGGGTATTTATGTTTAAAACTGTACTTAAAAAAAAAATTAAATTAAATTAAATTAAAAAAAAGCCAGGTATTGAGTTAAACTATCTTACATTTTTGCCATTTTGAAGCATTTGAGTATGGTGGTGTAGGTGTAAATTGTGTATATCAACATTTGTTTTGTTTTGAATGATAATTGCAAATGGCAAGTTGACAACCATGCTTAAAAAGATAGACATTTTGTGGAGATATAAGCATCTAGAATAGAATTAGTTACACTGGGACTTAAAAAAGACTACTCAAGAATAGACTGGAGACACGTACTACAAAACATCAAGATCCAAGCCAAGAACTGACACACAGGGTATTTTAAATACACAGTCTGTGATTAAACAGGTGGTAATAACTTTCTTTCGGCTTCTCCCATTAGGGGTCGCCACAGCGGATGTTTGATTTGGCAAATGTTTTTACGCTGGATGCCCTTCCTAACGCAACCCTCCCCATTTATCCGGGCTTGGGACCAGCACTAAGAGTGGCTGGGGTTGGTTCCCTGACCGGCCGCATCCTTACCACTAGACCACCAGGGACTGATTTAACAGGTGGTAATAATAGGTAAATAATGAGGGTCACAGGGACACAATAGTGACATCTGATGGCTGAACAGAGGGAAAACATGAGGGGGGGGAGGGGTGCCGCCAAATCTGATGCCCTTTATCAGTTTGGGGTTGACATCACCTAAATATTATTCACTGCTTTTACTGATGGCTTCACATGGATGGGCTCCACCAGGACAAGTTCCCCATGTGGATGCTCATATATGTTTTTCCTTGGATGCAAATGCTAAGTACGATTTGTTTTTAATATGAAACAGTATATTGAGTATAATGTAATTATTATATTTAGGACTGAAACGATTCCAGAAAGCCATAATCCAGCATCAAAACAAATCAGAATATTTTTCTTCAATGGTCACTCCCCTAACCTGCATCCAATTGAGATGCACCTCCTATGTAGCACTGTCACATAATTTCAGATATAACAGCTATATACTCTACACAATCATTTATTTTGTCATCGTTGTACACTGCATCCTCGATATATATATACAAATAAGTTTCTTTGATATGTTCTTCCTGTTTTTGAGGTTAAGCAAAGGTTTTTTTTTGTAAACCCCCTGTATTTCCCCAAATTTGCCCTTCCCTCTATTTTTAGACCAGACATAACTTTTCCCCTTTTGCTGCTAAAACAATTGAGATCCTTCGAGCATTTACAGCATGAACTTCTTCAGCAGTTTGAGCTACAGGAGCTCGTCTGTTGGATCGGACCACACGGACCACCCTTCGCTCCCCACGTGCATCAGTGAGGCTCGGCCATCCGGGACCCCACAAGAGCTGCAGTTTTGGAGACGCTCTGACCCAGTCGTCTAGACTTCACAATTTGGATCTTATCAAACTCGCTTGCTCTTTATGTTCGCCCATTTTTCCTGCTTTTAACACGTCAACTTTGAGGACAAAATGCTTACTCGCTGCATAATATATCCCATCTATGAACAGGTGCCATGATAAAGAGATAATCAGTGTTATTCACTTTGGTTATAGCGTCATGATCTTATGGCTGATTGGTCGATATTCTGTGGTGGAAATCTAAAATAACAAATATTAATGGAATGAATGTTTGGTTGCATCACCTGACTTTAGATGACCTGGTTTATCTTTGGCAGATGCAGTCAGCTGTCGTTATTTTTGACCTAATTCTTCGCAGGTTTCTGTCAAAAGTTTGACTTTGTTTAAGTCTAATTTTTTATATATTTTTCGCCTGTTTTGAAGCTTTATGTTAATATTCGACCTTGGTGTTCAATGGAACCTAGAATCCCATGGGATGGTTTTTATATCAATGCATTTTCTTGTTTTATACATAAAATCACTGTAAAGCTTATAGTCATCATTTTTTTAAATCGCACAAAAACATCTGAGACTAGCATTCAAAAGTTTAGGGTTTAGGAGGTACTATTTATCAACTAAAAATCAGGTAAGGAATAGTTTTATACAATGGTTTCAAACCAGTGTCCGCATTTCCACTTCCCCTTGGTTTGTTGCAGCTTACGAAAAGTGGACTCGCTTTTGTTTTAGTTTACAGAAACAAGTCCAGCTTTAGAGTAAAATCTAAAAAAAAAGGATTTTAAGTGCACTATTTCATTGGTATCGTTTAACATAGATCTATCTATCTATCTATCTATCTATCTATCTATCTATCTATCTATCTATCTATCTATCTATCTATCTATCTATCTATCTATCTATCTATCATCTGTCTGTCTGTCTGTCTGTCTGTCTGTCTAATCATGATGAAATGCTTAAACATCCTCACTTTGACTAGCAGCCACATTTCCCAAAAGAGCCATAATGACTAATTAGTTCTGCCTGTTTATTAATAGCATATGTCTATGCTAATAAAAGATAAAAAAAAATGTAAGATAAAAAAAAAAGCAGATGTATTAAAAAGGTTACAAAAAAATACTTTCATTAAAAAGCAAGCAGGCTAAAGTGTGTCAGGTCAGACCACACCTTCGTTCTCCGGTGAAGAAACATGAGCTGTGACTCGTAGCAAAACAATGCAACCGCAGAGCAGTCGACTATTTACTCAGGTCCTGTGGGATTAAAAGCCACGTTTCAGTGCAGTCTAAACTCTGATATTTTGACAGAGCTGGGATGTAGAGATGAAGATGTCTCTGGAAGTCATACTCCGGACCTCGCTAAGAGTCTGAAGGGATTCATCATCCCTCCTATATGTGTTCTGGGGGGCGACTGAATGCAAACCTGACTATGCAAACACCCCATCTACATTCCCAGCTTGTGCACACCTGGTAAGCCATGCCGTTATGTCTACAGGCTACACAATGCCTCTGTTTGCTTATTGAAATCAACCTTCTCACTGCTCTACCTAAACTATTCCACAAAGATAAAGGGAGTAAATACAAAATACTAAATAATTTCATTTATTGAGGAAAAGAAATATGCCCAAACGTAGCTGGAAAGGGTTACTTAGGAATTTCTAAGGCTTGGCACTGGGACTCCAGTGAATCATTGTAAGAGCCATTATCCACAAATAGAGAAAACTTGAAACATTCTTGAACCTTCCCAGAAGTGGTTGGCCTACCAAAATGTTTTCAAGACCGCAAAGCTCATAAAAGCAGCTCATAAAAGAACCAATAACAACATATAAGGAACTACAGAACTCACTTTCCTCAGTTAAGGTCAGTGTTCATGGATCACAGCAATAAGAAAGAAACAGAGCAAAAGTTGTATCCATGGGAGAGCTCTAAGGCAAAGGCTACTACTGACCAAAAAGAAAACAAAGGCTCGTCTCACATTTTTGGAAGGTGTGTATCCCGTTACATCTGGTGTAAACCTTAAACAGCATTCCAAAAAAAAGAACATCACATCAACAGTCAAACATGGTGGTGGTAGTGTGATGGTCTGGGGCTGCTTTGCTGGATGACTTGTCTATGAGAAAATCCTGAAGGAGATTATTCAGCCATCAGTTCATGACCGCAAGCTGAAAAACACTTGGGTTATGCAGCAGGACAATGATCAAGACTTTATCAGAAGATTACAAAGTCAAGACTTAAATCCGAAGATTGAGATGCAGTGCCATGACTTTAAACAGACATTTTGTGCTCAAAAATCATTTTGCATTTACTCCAAGTTTATTTATGTAATATAAAAATATTCAATATTTGCTTGATGATCTGATTCGTTAAATTGTGACAAATTAGGAAAGGGAGAAATACTTTTTCACAGCACAGTAATGGTTGGAAAGTTCAATTCAATTCATTTTTATTTGTATAGCGCTTTTAACAATGAACATTGTCTCAAAGCAGCTTTACACAGATGATGTGGTGATAAAAGTGAATGTTCTTTATGAGTAAGTTTGTCCCTGATGAACGAGCCGGTGGCGACTGTGGCAAGAAAAAACTCCCTGAGATGGCATAAGGAAGAAACCTTGAGAGGAACCAGACTCAAGAGGGAACCCTCCTTATCTGGGTTGCACCGAATGTCCATTTATAGCAGATATATGATATTGCGGGGGGCAGTGATGGTGACCAAAAGCGAAAAGTAGTCCCGAGTCGATGTAGCAGACTGTTGACATAAACTACAGTCCAATCCATCCTCAAAGCACCTGTTCTTACTCTGGAATTTCATGGAACCACCCAAGGCGTTGATGAGAAACCGTCCCAAGCTGCAAAGAGTGGCCTCCAGCCGAAGAGAACACCATCCAGAGGCAGGCCTGGATAAAGTGGGAAGATCCATGGAGGGAAGAGGGGCAGGAACAGTGGTCTTTGGAGCCTCAGGAGCAAGTTTGGACTCGCTATGGCAGCATAACTAAAAGAGAGAACCAGAAGGTAACACCAACATGAGGGATCGCTGGGATAAGAGACGACCCACCACACCACCGTCAACAAACCTGTGTGAACATGTAAGAGTAAGGGGACAACAGCATACAAATATCCCAGTTCACCAAACACTCTATATCCATTATTCCTCCAGATCGGCGCCTTTACCTAAGAAAATTCTACTGATAAAAGGTTTGACTGAATAAATATCTTTTCAACCTCGACTTGAACACTGAGACTGTGTCCGACTCCCGAACACTGATTGGAAGGTTGTTCCATAACTGTCAAGGCATAATTTTAGGAAGTCAAAATGTCTCAATTTTTTTCACGAGAAACCAGATCAGAAATTGTTTCATACAATGGTTTTAAACCAGTGTCTGCACTTCCACTTCTCCTTTGTGTGAGCTTAGCAACTGTGGAACCAGAATTGATAAGTGCACTATCTCATAAATCTTTTGTTTACGGGTACTATTTTGGTCCAGTACTCCAGGATAATCATTGCTTAATTATTTATATACCATCACGTCATACAGCCACACAGACCACATGCTCTCTGTTGTCGCTGAGGTCCTCAGTAATCCGATATCCTCTGGGGTCCTCGAAAATAATTAGCTAAATATTTTAAATATTTATATGTTAACTTGAACATCAATGCAAATGATCTTTCCTATTTCTTATGATGAAATGCTTAAACGACCTCATTTCGACTTGCAGCCACAGACTTAAAATCTTAAACGAGCATTTAGAATAGCTTTTTGTTTTGTAACATTGTTGGTGTCCTCAAAATCACACCCACTTCCCCGTTCATATTTGAATATTAATTTATTAAATACAGGTAGTTCTTAAGTCTTTCCTCTTTATTCTTCCCCTACAAGCAGGAGGCATACTTGGGCGCTTGGAAGACATGCTTCCAATGCATCGTACATCAGTGGTCCCCAACCCCCCCGGGGCCGTGGGTCAATTGGTACCGGGACCCATTCCATTTTATTTATTATTTGATTCTGAAGTATGGGTTTTTTTGGGGGAAAATTACCGGATTCTCTCTGCCACATCTGTATATGACTCTTGTTGCAGGTCATGATGCTTTGGCCGCTAACACGTATTACATTACTGCTAAATTCAAACCCCCAATTAGCAAAAGGAACAAAAAACAACACAGTGGATTCACATTTATTATTAATTTCGAATTTTTTTTTATAAAACATTTTTTAATAAAAAAAAAAAATGTATACCAGTTTTTATACCCACCCCCTTAAAGGCCAGTCCGTGAAAATATTGTCTGACAATAATCAGGTCCGTGGTGCAAAAAAGTTTGGGGGGCCGCTGTTGTACATCGTACACTGCTGCCTGTTGCACGAAATTTCAATATTTTGACAATTTTGTCGTATCGCTATCGTCACCGTAAGATCGAAAAATCGTAAGCCGAACCATCTGTACTAAATAAATACAGATCTACAATAAATAATAGCATTGCATCACAGTTCTCTAATAAACAAAGGTGATATCATTTCTGCAAAAGAGCCACAATGCTTAATTAGTTCCGCCTGTATCCGAGCGCTGATGTGGGAATTAATCATCAGGCTAATAAACAAAACAAAAGAAACGTTGCTAGCCAAGATGTATTGCGAAGTTGAAAAAAAAAGGACAATGTTATTTCTTTCGTTAAACAATGAATCTCCATTGCGTCAACTTTACAGTAAACACTTCAAACACTACAAACATGGCACAAATACGGCACAGACTATTTTTCTCACAGGCCTGGCGGAGAAAGAGATGTGCTGCGACTCGTACCGAAACAAGGCAACCGCAGAGCAGTCGACTATTTACTCAGGTCCTGTAAAAGCCACGTTCCAGTGCAGTGTAAACACTGATATTTATTTCACTTTAGAGCTAAAGAGGTCTTTTAGAGGTCATGCTGCAAAGAGTCTAGAGGAATTCATCATCCTTCTGGGTGCGACTGAATGCAAACCTGGTATGCAATCAGCCAAACACAACACAACACAACACTACACTACACTATTACCTAATAAGAGCCCACCGGTTTGCATATTGTAATCGGCATCCTCATTGATTCGCTACTATTCTGTAGTTTGGTCAGGGGTTCAACCCCCAGTATAGCCAAGCTTCCACACTTGGACCCTTGAGCAAGGCCCTTAACACTGTGTTCCAGGGGTCCTATCATGCTTTATATAGAAGTGAAGTGGTGACAAAAAAGACCAGAATGAGAAAAACAGGAGTTACTTTAGACTTTTTGCGGACCATTGGCACAGTTTCTAAACAGTATCTATTACCAGAAGCTTTGGTAAACTAAACCACATGCATCATCCAGCACATACAAAGCCCACGGTGTCACACCCATACGCCCTATTTATCCACTTAGAGATGGTATTTGGCTGCCCATGAGGGAGGAAATTGGTAATACACTTGTCAATCAAAAGTTCAACCTGTTCCATGTCAATTCTGCATTCTGTATGAGCACATAATTACCACTTACTAATTTTAAATCGATAATGATTACACATTATGCAGAGGCTCCCAGTAATATAATCCATGATTAGTATCATCTAAAATATTAAGTGTAGGCATCAATCAGGTTTTCAGCCCCGGGGGATTTCCCTTCCAAAAAGCATGGGCCGCGTTGTTTCCGTGGCTGCTGTTTCCCTTTTTTTGTCACTTCTTCTTTTCCCCTGTAATGATCTCCATGGCTAGTAATGACATCACATTACAATGAGGTCAGAGAAGGTAGTAAAAAAAAGCCCTGCCCTTTTGGCAAACAGTTTTAAAACCAATAGTTTCTATGCTTTTACCTCACTCACAACTGACTGCAGAGGGAGAGAGCAACATGGCAAAGGTACAGTATGGTACAGTCCTACTTACTATCCAGATGTTAGCATTATAATATCAGGCTCTGTGCATGCATGTGGATGTGCTGTTTAAAACTTGCTGAGGTCGTTGATAGTCAGCATGTCGTGATTTCTTCGGATTTTTGAGTTTTATAGCACATGTTTTTAACTGCACTTTGTAAAATCGAGTTTTTAGGAGAAAACGCTATAGGAAGCATAGAACGTCTTGAACTTTTTTTTTAGTGCTCTGTGGGGTTTGCACTCACGCTCATACATTTGTTTCACACACTTATTCAGAAGAGTTGGGAGGTAGTAGTAGGCTTTGGTTCTCGTGCACTGAACGCAGACAGCCATGTGGTTACACACACACACACACACACACACAATCACACATTCTGCGGTTTATCGACTGCGCTCTTAAATAAGCTTTGGTTGAACTCATATCTGAGTGTCGTACATTTTCTTCAACCACGACTCAGATCTTCAGTTCGGCTGCAATAACTTGCTCGTCTTGAAACCTCTAAAATATAGTTATGCTTGTATTTCATAAAGGATATACAGAGTCATATCGAAGTGCTTTGAGTCATTTCGGAGAAAATGCTGGGTAATTTCTGCAGCTGGTAGTTTCCACGCTCACTGTGTATACTCAAATCTGCAAATCCGTGTACCGAAATCTTTTTTTTTGTTTTGGTTTTTTTTGCATTCAATGCACATTTCTGTAGGAAAATGTAGGTACTTACCATATTGGAAAATAAGTGGTGTGTTTGTTTTTTTATTTAAACATAATGCCTATAAACTGACTGACTGATCGACTACATGAATGAATGAACGAATGAATGACCTGCTTTTTTTTTTTATCTAGATTAGATTTGATTACATTATATATCTATATATACATCCAAACTACATGCAAGTACATCCAGACCTGCATTATCTAATTTGACTGACATCTACCGTCCAAAGGCATGAGCTCATCCTATAGTAAAAGCTCATCCTATAGTAAAGAATGTAGTTTTGGTGTACAAACTTCAGCTTCCTCACAGCGTCCTCAATTCATACAGACTCCTAAACCATGTTTGGTATACGGTAACAAATAATGGATTACGTAGCATTCTTGTAAACCAGTAACATACTGTAGTTCCTTTTTTCCACCTTATGGACCTTAAAAATGGTACATACACAATTTTCACAAAGGATTCATGAAAGTTTGTAGATTTCCCATTCCACATAACTTCCAAACTTCTGGGAAGAAAATGCTCCACTAGATTTTCGACCGTGCTGGTGGGTATTGGTGTCAATTCTGTTTGGGATTGGTGTTAATTCAACCGCAAAGGTGTTAGGTGTTAGTCAAATATTGATGAGAGAAGATTGTGTGCCTGACACTTCGTGGTAACAGTTTGAACGACCCACATATGGCTGGAAAAGTCAGGTGTCCCAGTCTAAGTTTAAATATACAAACTAAAATCCAATGGCAACCTGTTTTTACTTATTGCACACTCTATTTGGCTCAATGCAAATGCTCCCGTACTTGACAAGTATCCAGATTCTTCCTCTTGCACATGCAGGTCTCCTGACACAACATCTGTTGCAATAACTCAGCTGACCGGAAAGATCTTTCCGAACGTTTGTATCCCTGCGGAGTGCGCAGGATGTTGTGTGGCTCATGACTCATAAGCTAGCAGGGTTTATTTTAGAGAGAAATCTGTAAAACCACACCTTTTAAAAAAAAAGAATAGATGATTGGATTTCCAGCAAACATCTCACTTTGTTTCTATATGTGTTCATGATCCTTTTTTTGGGAAATTCATTGTCAGCATTTGTAACTGTGTCATAAATGAAATCGCAACCATGTTGATTTTCGTGGTGGCATTTGGTGAAACTTATCGCCGTTTTATGTATCGGGTTCGCAACGAGTATGTGGTTTTACACTGTCCACCATATGGCATGAGAGCATATGACTTGTTGGAACGAATAGCTGCTTTGAACACATGGACACCGCATACAACTGATTTCAGCCTTATAAAAAAAATTTCTCGTTTTTTTGTTTTTACAGCTGAGCCTTTACACTGACGGCAAGATGGAGAGCATGTGCTGTTGCTTACATCTGCAAATGGTTCAAATGCCACATTTTGATTATGGAAAGAATCTGAGCGAGTCGGACGAATCCGACCAGGAGTGCATCACCACAGAAGACGAATGCGCCGTCGATGGAAATGGTCCGCCACATATGAAAGGTAAAGTCTATACGTTCTCTAAAGCTTAATAATAATAATACATTTATGCTATTTGGTAGACGCCCTTATCCAGGGCCACTTATAACAGAGCAGGTGAGGGTTAAGGGCCTTGCTCAAGGGCCCAGCACTGGCAGCTTGGCGGTGCTGGGATTTGAACTTCCGATCCAAAGTCCGACCTTAATAATTATTATAATTATTATCACATTATATATAATTATGTATATCTTTTTTTTTAATGGTCTTTTGGGTGAAAATAGGCGCCACTCTAAATCTATAAACCTATACATTTTTCCGCTTTCCACAGCGTGCTTTCTTAAATATAACGAATCCGAAGTGCTGATTCAGAGTTTATTCCAAATAAACATCTGCCCGGAAAATATCAAATCAAAAAGAAGGAATCCGGCTTGCATGAAACCTTCCACCTCAGGTCGGTATACTATAATTTTCATTTTTTTATTTTTTATTTATTGAATAAATGCCTGTTCCTTTTTTTCATATTTCCTGTCTTTTTTCAGGTGACATCACTCTCTACTACTATAAGTCATCTATCACTGCAGATATGGGAAGAGGTGTTCCTGTGGCACTAAACATCAGCAATTCGAATCAGTTCCTGAAATGCGAATTTCAAAACGGCAAAGCAGTTCTGAGTGTCGACGTAAGACAGCAGTCACGATACACCAAACACGCTTCATCTCCTTTTTTTTGTTTTTCACGCTAGCCGTAGATAAGTTCATGAAAACCGTATGTTGGTTGGATGGGTTTTTGTCTAGTATGAAGAACCATCACTATAGAATTCATTGATTTGATTGGCTGATGAACATTTTTCCGAACCTGCTGGTCCGTATTTGCGAATATTTTATGCAAATCGCTGACACATAATTGGCTGTGCAGCTTTTTCGTATTGCGTAAAGTGCATTACAACATAAATCAAGTCAACATGGCTTCCCAATATAACCAAATTCAGTAGGTGATGGTCAATATATTTGACCAAATCGAACTTACTCTCATTTTATTTATTTTTTTTCAGTGCTGCGAAAATAGCCTGGATGTTATTTATCGCAACGATCCGACCACATGGCCTTTCATCTTCTACCTTACGCACACTAAGGATGACCTCCGTCACTTCGAATCGGTGGAATGCAAGGGCTGGTTCATCCACGCAGAACGTAACCTCGTGTGCATGGATAAACAAAAAGATAAAGATCCTGAGAAATTTTCCTTCCTCATTTACTGTTCGCCCAACGTTCACCCGAAGCCCAAGTGAAAGTTTTTTTCACTTTCTATCTACAGAATCTATTTTTCTATCTATCTAATAGCATCATCAAAGTGCTGTTTGAACTATAGGAAGCTGTCTGTCTGTCTGTCTGTCTGCCAGTATATGTATCTATCCTATAGCATCCTCAAAGTTTGTTTTGCAACAAACTTTACTTATCTCTCTTTTTTTTTTTTTTACTTTTTTAATTATTATTATTATTATTGTTATTATTATTATAGTGTGTATTTAACTGCCATTGCAGTTTTAAGTAATATGCATCATATCCTAATTTATTTAATGTTCACTATACAGGTGTGGCCTAAATTTTAGAGAATGATACACATGAATTTTCACAGCATTGATTATGCAAGAACGAGCTGGTATCATTCAGGATTTTTTGTCTCAAGGCAAATTGCCATGAGACCAAAAAAAGGGGCAACACTGAAAATATTGCGAAAACTTAATGTAATCGTCAATAAAATCCTTTGTCACTTGGGAAATATTTCAAATTATACTTCAATATACCATAGTAACATCGGATAAAAAAGCTCTACATACTCTGAAGCGGCAGACTTGAGTGCCATTCTCCAAAAAATGTTCTCCACATCTGTAAATATTGTCATATATATATATATATATATATATATATTGAACATGTTGTTGTTTTTTCTTTGTATTTCTTTTCCCTGTCAAATAATCTATAAAAATATATATATATATATATATATAAAAAAGAGAAAATCCACTGAAAATGAGAAACGTTTCAATTCGGTTTGGAGTCTATTCCCTGGACTATTTTGGAAAAATTATTCGAAATTATGTTTTTGGCTTTATGTAGGAAATCTTGTCTACAGTGGACGCTGCTAATGACACTTGTGTGCTGATCTTTTTTTTTAATTTTTTTTTATAATACATCAAATTCATTGCCGCCAAGCTGTTAACGTCGTCCTCGAAGCCTTCACTCCCTTTAATCACTTTAGTTACTATGTCTATATATTACACATGGAATACTTCGCTGCTCAGTGATTGGTCAGATTAAACAACAGTTGTGCTGAAGATCACACAAGATGCTGTATTTTGTATAACATATATAATGTAAGCATGAATAAGCATTTCTTTGGTCTCCAGTGTCAGTTTTTTAAGGAAAATGTCATGGTTTTTTTTTTGTCAATTTATGCTTGTTGTGTTTTTTTTGTTGTTGTTTATAAAGCACTTCAATTTTGCAATTATTTAACATAAAAAAAAAAAAAGATATAATGTGTGTTTTTTCCAATTAATAATACGTGCAAATACAATTTGTTTCTATGGAACAATCTCGGAAATCTCATCGTATGAAGCTTTATTTTGATCAAACAAATGTATAAAGATGTTCATGAAAAAGTTTGCATGAATAGCACACTATTAGCTCCAGGCAGTTTGTTCAGATCAAATACTTTGCTATGCCTCTTAAAAAAAAAACAGCTTCAGTAGTCTTCAGGAGATTTGTGACTGATCATTCTATGATAAATAATAATCTTGCTTCGGGTCATTGTATTGGTGTATGGAGAATTAGGTTCCAATGAGCCACAATACAGAAGGAATTGATGGCGTTGAAGTATAGAATGGTTGCCATGTTGATTTCTTTCACCTGGAATAAGTCTCCAACTTTCCCTTTTCCAAAACAACCCCAAACCATTTAAGCTTCCACTATGTTTTCCTCTAAATTCATCCATTAGAGACAAAAATGTCACATTTGGACTCTTCTGTCTATAGAACTCTCTTCTAGTCCAATTATTTTACCTAGTTTGTTAGATATAAACAAAAAAACATGCATGTGCCTCAAAACCATGAAAGTCTAGGTGTTTCCTAACTTGAAAAATGATATATATCATATATATTTACACAGAAATGGTCCCTGAAGTAACTTGAAACTGACAAAATGAATAAAGAACTTACTAATGAAACTAGCCTGGACAAAACCTATGCTACTCCTACAAAAGACTGAAAATAATTTGACCATAGAGACATGTTAAACTAATGTGTGCTATTTAATTAGCCCCACAGGTGTCTTCAAACTTGTAATCAGTTAGCCTATTTAAGGGGTGATAAGTCTTCACTGTGCTGTTTGGGATCATGGTGGCGCCACTCTGACCATGGACCACAGAAAGCTAAGGTGACTAGCATGTTAAAGATAAAGGCAATAAGACCATCTCCAAGCAGCATGATGCTCCTGTGACTACAGCTGCACTTTTTATTCAGAAGTTGAAGATCCACGGGACTGTAGCCAGCCAACCTCCCTCGATGTGGCCGCAAGAGGAAAACTGATGTAAAACTTAACAGCAGATAAAATGAATGTTAACCAAAAAGCACAAAACAACTTCCAAAGAAAGTAGAGGTCAGATCGAAGAAAGACTCCACTGTTGAAGGCAAATCACAAAACAGCAAGACTGGAATTTGACAAAATGCATACTGACAAGCCACAAAACCTTTACGACAATGTCCTTCAGGCACATGAGACAAAACTGGTGCTTTATTTGGCAAGTCACATCAGCTTTATGTTCACAGAGTCAAAAATGAAGCATACAAAAGAACAGGGTATCTACTGGGGAAACATGGAGGGGGCTCGGTTGTGTTCCGAGGCTGCTTTGCTGCATCTGGCATGGGGTGTCAAATCTGTGCAGAGTACAATGAAATCTCAACACTATCAAGGCATATTTGAACGAAATGTGCTGCCCAGTGTCTGAAAGCTTGGTCTTAGTCACAGGTCATGGGTCCTCCAGCAAAATAATGACCCCAAACCTCCAAGATTAAACAAAACTTTGGTCTACTCTGAAGTGGCCTTCTGTGAGACCTGATCTAAATCCTGTGGAACTTCTGTG
This sequence comes from Silurus asotus, assembly GCA_024362625.1. Taxonomy (NCBI): domain Eukaryota; kingdom Metazoa; phylum Chordata; class Actinopteri; order Siluriformes; family Siluridae; genus Silurus; species Silurus asotus. The sequence goes on from MU532517.1 coordinate 529,928, forward strand.
GACAGAGCTGAGACATGCAGTCTGGAGAAGGCACCCTTCCATCCTGAGACAGCTGGAGCAGATCGCTCACGAGGAGTGGGACAAGATACATGTCGGCAAGTCTCACTATAAGTTATAGAAATCGCTTGATTGCAGTGATTGCCTTAAAAGGTTGCGCAACAAAATATTAAGGGTAAATGTCAAAAAATATTTTTATTTATTATAAATTTTGGTCAGTTTCAAGTTATTTCAGTGACCATTGTGGGTTTTACTTTCTTCAATGGAAGGAGTGTATATTTACAGTATATCATTACACCAACTTCAAACTATTTGATTCTCTTTGCTTTGGAAATGTATAAAGTGAAATTGATTTGATTTTAAATTAAATTTTAACACAAAGAAATATATTTTTATATCATTATATATACATATCACGTGGGCCAAAGGCCTGTTTTGACCTTTTGGTTTGGTCTGACATTCCATAAATGGGAAAAGGGGGGGAAAGCAGGGGCAATGCCATTTGTCGGGGGGACATGAAGCCCACCAGCTTCATGTCGCTCATTAGAGTCCAATGGATAGTTGTATTGGGCAATGAATCTCTGTACAGTAAGAAGTACAATTGAACTATTGTACAGTGAATTTAGATTTAGTACAATGTTTCACTGAACTCAAACTTTCAAAATAAAAGTAATCCATTAGGTAAGCAGATTTCAGAATTTCTTTTTAATTACATATATTTTTTTATTTAGAATATTTGTATAATATATAAAATTGCAATAATACAATACACAGTAGTTCCTTACAACACTGACACATAAATAAGCTATTTGAGCATGTAATCCATCTACTTCATATGTACAATTGAATAGATCTCACACACAGATGATCATTTTAATTGCGAATAATCACTTCTTCTTCGTTTTTAACTTTTTCTCAGATTCTTCATGTATGCCGATCAGATCGTCAAAACCCTGTTTGTTCGTTGTCGCTCTCGTATGCTTTGTTCATTGTCCCGTTATCCATAGTTTCCACGTATGGGTTCTCAGGCTCGTTCACTTTTTTGGCTTTCCTACGAATCAAAAAAAGATTTGTTTGAATATACAGGATTCGGCTTGTACAGCCTGCTGTGAGTGAATCGTAAATAAATATTCAATCTTAAAAAAATGATGATGTAATCAGCTGGGCAGGATGATGCAATGCATCACGTTTCCTGATGCTTAAGGTTTTTTTTTTTCTTCTCTCCCTACTGCGCTTACCTCTTCCTATTTACAGCCCCCATGACCACGACGTAAATGCCTATGCAAACCACCACCGCCATGACCACTCCGAACGCAATCAGCCATACTTGAACAGGTGGCTCTGAGAGAGGAGCCAGGGTGGCACGCAGGCCTTCAAACTCCAACGTGTCATCAGTCAGCTGAAAAACCCCATTAATGCGACCTCTGGAAAGCCTGTGTGAGGGGCAAAGGAAGAGGATTGGTTAGGGGGATTTTACACACTCTAAACACTTTGTTACTCTAACTATTAATAACCAAACATCTAGAAAGTGATGCAATTGTCAGTAAGTCGTTCACGTTCGGAGAGTACCTACGTTTTGCGTAACATCCAGCTACGGGTCACATGCACTATCTTTCGAGAACGCCAAACCGCTCCATAAGCCTCTGATGAAATCATTTCTACTATTATTAGTCAGAAGGATTTCTATAAGAACAGTTTTGTTATTGTTTAGATGTTTTCAGTTCTTTTTTTTCGTTCTCACAACCCCCAATTCCGTGTGTGTGTGTGTTTCAGAATAAAAATATCTGTTATTATTCTGACTGTGAAGCATTAACGAACGAAATGGGGACAAATTCAGTACCCAGACTTTAATGATTTAGCATTTTTCATAACCGAGACTCCAGTGTTGGCTCTTTGTGACATTCAGAGTTATAGCTGTAACTGCAACGAACAACGGAAAATTTTAAAAAGTGAACGCTGCAAATTGTCGAGGTATAAAAGGATAACGTCGTACGATACATTTTTGGACCACCCGCCCAATATTGTGTTGTTCCCCCTTCTGCTGCCGAAACAGTCCCGACCCATCGAGCGTTAAAATCAACTTCTTCAGCAGTTTGAGCTACAGTACAGCTCTGTTTTTCCCAATAACATGATAACAGTGTTCTCACCAGATTGCCGCTTCCACGTCCGCTTTGGGAACAATCCTTGATACGTTATTCGGATTGGTCACCACAAAGTAAAATGAGATCCTTAATGTTTCTTTGTAGGTGTAGATATTCTCTGCCCTGGAGACATAAAAAAAATAATATTAATTTTTAACATCCTGTTCCCCGTCCCCATTTGCTGTTATAATAGCTTTCTTTCTTCTGGGAAGCTGTTCCACTAGATTTTGGAGTGTGTTTTGGAGATTTGTGCTCATTCAGACACAAGGGTGGTGTAAAGTCAGGTACTGTGGGAGATAAGGCGGTTTGGGGTTGCAGTCAGTGGTTGAGGTCAGAGCTGTACAGCAGGCCACTCGAGATCTTCCATTCCAACCCATGTAAACCATATATTTAAACCATATCGGGTTTGGGTCTCCTACCTAATTTGGAGTAATGCGTACATTTTGACAGCCCATATGTGTGTATATATGTGTGAGTGTGTGTGTGTGTGTGTGTGTGTGTGTGTGTGTATATACAGTATATGTGTATATATGTGTATGTGTGTAAAAATGTGTATGTATATGTATATATGTGTATGTGTGTAAAATTGTGTATATATGTGTAGATATGTGTGTATATGTGTGTGTAGATATGTGTGTAGATATGTATGTGTATGTCTGTATGTATGTGTAGATATGTATGTGTGTGTATATATATGTATATATGTATGTGTATATATATGTATATATGTGTATGTGTGTAGATATGTGTGTGTTTGTGTGTAGATATGTATGTGTGTGTATATATATATATATATGTCTGTATGTATGTGTGTAGATATGTGTGTGTAGATATGTATGTGTTTGTGTGTAGATATGTATGTGTATATATATGTATATATGTGTATGTGTGTAGATATGTGTGTGTAGATATGTATGTGTTTGTGTGTAGACATGTATGTGTTTGTGTGTAGACATGTATGTGTTTGTGTGTAGGTATGTGTGTATGTGTATAGATATGTATGTGTGTGTATATATATATATATATATATATATGTATGTGTGTAGATATGTGTGTGTAGATATGTATGTGTTTGTGTGTAGATATGTATGTGTATATATATGTATATATGTGTATGTGTGTAGATATGTGTGTGTAGATATGTATGTGTTTGTGTGTAGATATGTATGTGTATATATATGTATATATTATATATATATATGTGTGTGTGTATGTGTATATGTATGTAAGTAAATCATTAATTATGAGCAAACAAAAATAAATTTAATATTAATTTTGTTTGTTACTTACATAAAGTTGACCACTTCCTCTTTGGTCTCTAGATAGTACTGTCGCATTGCAAAGGCCATAGAGGATTTAAAGAGGTACATCTCGTTGTCATTCCACTGGTACTAAAAAAAAATTGCAATTTCATTAGTATTTGTGGTAAAATTTTCCTTAAAACAAATTTTTCAATATGAAGAATATTTCAAAGATAAGGAGAAAACCTACTGCATTATCTCCCAGGGCAGCTTTCAGACTTATTCTCACTTTAATAGCATTTTCAGAATCTGTAAGCAAGCAAGTTATATTTATAGCAATAAAAATCACATTATCAAAAATATACTTTTGGTTAGCAAATTGACAATGTTGAGAAATGTTATTCCCTGGGCGTTCAGCACTCACATGGATCGAGAGCCGCATCCCAGCCTGGTTCTCTGTTGTTTTTCTGGTTCTCCTCCTTAAGCCACTCATGCAATGTACTAAAGTAGTTCAACAAAGGTTTGGAGTCCATCCTAGTGTCACCCGAGATCTCCTCCAAAGCCCGTGTCCAAGATTTTGATCGTCCTAACTCAAGCATTTGCCTTTTAGGAGACACGATACAATTTAGCGATTTGGTTTTCAAACTATTATGAATCTTTACAATTTTTGAAGAAGGTGCAGGGTTTGTAGTGATTTTTATCACGGCTTGTGTAATCCAGAGCTGTATTTCATAAAGTTCTATGACTGAATTATGATTCAAAATAAGGCCTTTGGTTCAAATGGTATACATCTGCCACCAATTACAGTGATTCTGTTTAAAAGCAGATAAGTTAGTTGTTGGTGTAGTATTTCTTTTTCTAGGAGCGATAGGCCACAAAGAGTTTTTCCAAGAAACTGCAAGACCTAATTGTTAAAATATATAAATATATATTCCCCTACTGGAAACAGAAGTCACACCTTTGACCGTTACAAAGTGCTGACACTAGAGACTTCTTCTAAAAACGCCAGAAATATTCACGTGTCTCAGAATCCGAATGATTCATCGTTTTGACTCCAAATAAGGATGTGCATTACGGTTACTACAAACACAACATATAACCTTTAACATGTGTGCTAGTCTAATCCTGTGATTTTTTTGTTCCTGGCACCCATCAGATCTGCGGTTAAGCGAAATGACGCAACAGCTTCTGAGCACTCGGCTTTTCTGTAGCGAAGTTGTGAAAGTTCTGGATACCTCAGTTTGTTGCCTGCTTTGGTCGAGTTTGTGATGTCGCATTTGTACAGGGGGCCGACGTGGCCAGCTTCCTGGCAAAGCGCGGCCTGAAACTGGAACTGGTATATGGTTCTCGTAAAGTATCTGTGTCAAATGAAAAAATAGTTGTCGGCGTTATCAAAAGGGTTGTGACTATTAATGAATTTATCGAACTTTGTATGTGATGAGGGATTACCGGATAAATGAATAGTCTCCCGACACATGGAAAAGTGCAGGTGGGTCACAGTAGGTCTCATCTCTAGGTAAAGGCTCCACCACACCGACCAACTCTCGTCTGAAGACGATAAGAAACTTTCTTAGGTGAGTGCACTAGTATAATAAACATCAAATGTTTCTGTATTGCCTGTTCAGTCTACATTTAGGTTCTTTACAGTGTAGACAGAAATACTTTTTTAAATATACTATATTTACCAAAGGTTGTGGACACCAGATCATAAGATTTGTACGCCTTTTTTGAGGAACCCAATCCACATTTAGTCCCCATTTGCTGGTAAATTAACTGTTCACCAGATTTAGTGGAGATACTGATGTAGGTGAGGAGAGAAAGCCTGGGGTGCAGTCGGCATTCACATTCATCCCGAAGGTATTGAGTAGGTTTGAGACTCGAGCTCAATAACAGCCCACTCAAGATCTTCCATTCCAACCCATGCTAAGCGTATCTTTATGGAACTGGTTTTGTGCTACTACATCCTATGCTTATGTGTGGCAGCATTTCTGGGACAAGTGTCCTAGTACGTTTGTCTATTTATTTGTTACTTATATAACACTTAGATTTGTACACATTTTTAGCGTTTCTAACTTCACTGGAAAAAAAAAACAAGTAACAAAGAAATTGCATCATAAAGGAATTTCTCCTGACTTCATAAGACTAAAACCGTTCTTTCACGTACTTCATCTCCCACCAGCGGAGCATCCACTTTTCTTTGGGAATCTCCTCCTTAAACACCTGCCATCTCCATTCCTCCAGCATGTAGGTGAACGGCAACGTTGCCACAATGGTAAGGGCTTGCTTCAGCAGGAAGTTAATATCGGTCTCTGTAAAAAAAAAAAAAAAAAAAAAAAAAATCACAGTGAATGTAAATTATTTTGGATTAGATGCTTCCCCTCAAGGTCCCTGATTATTATTTTTTTGTATAATAGAATGCTAAACAGGGCAAAATGAACAGAAATAAATATTTTCCATGTAGTTATTTACATAATTCATACACAAACATATAAAATACAAACTGTCCCTAGGCTTTACAGTAAACTACAGGCACTTTTTTTGAGACGGTTTTGGTGGTAAGATGAATTACAGACACTGGGCAATGGTGGAGGAAATACACAAACATTTACTTGAGTAAAAGTAGTGATACAGTAGGTCAAATATTACTCCACTAAAAGTGCTCCATTAAAACTTTTACCTGAGAAAAATTATAAACGTATTCGCCTTAAGTACTTAAGTATCCATAGTACTATGGCTATAATGTATTTACATATATAGGTTAATATAGAAAACACAGGGCTTTCAGTTTGGTACGCATGCTTTTTACTTGCGAAACATAGTTAAAGTTTCCCTCAGGAACGTATTAAGTGGCGGACCACACGTTTGTTTAGTCTCTGCCTTGCACTTTAAGCACATTATTTTATTAACAATACACTTAAAAACATACACAACAATGCCAGGGGTATTAAAAAAAATGTACAGTGTCACTTCTCATTTTGTACCAGAAATAATATTTGTTTTGCGCATGCAGGAAAATGCTAAAGAATCCATAGCGCTAACGTTAGCAATTAATCAGGAAGTGGCTAGCAGTTAACGCTAGCATATGGATTATTTAGTGTTTTATACCAGCTTCAAGAATTTGGAGAAAATACTGACAATTACACATATAGAGGGGGTGAATGAATAAAGATATTTGTTGAGTTGAGTAAAAAGTAAGATATCTGACTTGTATTCAAAAAATGTAGTCAAGTTAAAGTAAACGTTTCCTCATTGGAACTACATGAGAAAAATGAATATACACAAAAAAAGCTACTTAAGTACAGTATTGAATTACATTTATTTAGTTTCTGTCCACCACTGCCACTGGGCCATAAACAAATACCCTAAACACACACTATATGGCCAAAACTTTGTGGACACCTGACCATTAGAATGGTATGTGCTTTCTAAACATCCTATTCGACAATTACTCTCTATTTGCTGATATAATATTCCCACTTCTTCAGGCTACTCAAGATCTTCCACTCCAAACCATGTTTAAATTTCATGGAGCTTGCTTTGTGCACAGGGGCATTTTTTATGCTAGAACAGGTTTGGGATGCTAGTTGAAGTAAAGGGAAAATGTGATGCTAATGCCTCCAAAGATGTCCTATACATATTTATACATCTATCTACCCATCCATAGTCTGGCTGTAATTACTTAAAAAAAAAAAAACATAGTGTGCTTTAAGACCATTACCTTAAAGGATATTCCTACTATTGGGGGTGTGTTCATGTAGGGTCTGATTTGAGTGGCAGTGATTGAGTGTTTTTTGTATATTTTTCCCTGTCACATGACCATCATGGTTCTGCATGTACACTCCTACTCGGTTCTGTCCAAGATTCAGGAATCTACTCTGTGAGTTGACTAGAATTAAAATCATTGAATCATTTGTCTGTTTTAGAATAAACAACAAACAAAACAAATGGACCCCACTTTGGTGAAACGAGAAGTGTCCATACCTGCATCTTCTTTAAAGTCAGACGGCAGGAGCCCCAGAGACTGCAGGTGAGACGGGGTTGCGGCTGACAGGCTCATGATCTCCCCCACAGCTTCGTGAAAGCCCTCATTGGCTCCGTCTCTGAGCAGGTACGGTAGGTGTCGATACGCCATCTGGTACTGATTATGTCCCATCTCATGATGCGCGGTTAGAAATTGGTCCATGGTCACCGTAGTGCACATTTTGATTCTGAAGTACATGAATAGCAGATCAGTAGAAGAACCTACTTATGTCTCATACTGAAGACATGCTCTTTTTTTTTTTGATTAATCAAATTAATCCTGGAAATGATTTGCATAATAGTATTGAATAAATTAAACAATACTAAATCAAATCAAATACATACAATTTAAAAAGAAATACTCCTGAGAATGTAAATTTAACTCAAATTTCAATCATTCAGCTTAATTTGAATTTGTAATAATTATTTATTGTAATCTTTGTGTTATTTAGGATTAGACAACTATTACAATTATTTACATTAGGTAACGTGCCACAATGTAACCTACTGTCAATACATTAATGGATGGATGGGTGGATGGATGGATGGATAGACAGACAGACAGACAGACAGACAGACAGACAGACCCCCTGCCTCAGTACCTGTAGTCCTCTTGGTTGCCCATGTCCCACGCTGTGGCATGACACACCACTTTCCTGCCATCGTCAGGTTTTGTGAACATCGAGTTTGTCCAGAAGTTAGGAAACATGGCCGACATGTTCACGGACACAAAGAACTTTTCGGCTTCCCGGAACAGCCGCAGTTCATTCCAGCCCTGAAATCAGCAAAAAAATATTTCCTCATTATTTTACGGTTAATAAAATCGATAAGAAGTCATGCGCCACAAATCGGATAACAATCTGCAATCTGATTTCGGATGGACCTTTGGGCTGAGATAAGAATCAGCTGCTGCTTAAATACGTATGAGCTAATAATAAAAAAAAAAAAGCCAGACCTGCCCTATCATCGCTGAGGTCACGTCGATATCAGGTTTGTCTTGATAAGGGACACAGAGGGGGTAAAGGTTGGTCCAAAACCTCCCCCACATATCACCTGGAAAACATGGAGAACAACAACAGGGATATCTTACTAGTCATTTGGAATCCTCATTACTAATTGGCGTGTAACACACACTATACTGTGGTTCCCCCCCAAACTGTTACCACCAACTTGGAGGCACATGATTGTATAGGATGGCTATGAAAGCGTTACATTTTTGTTTAGAAAATCTTTTGTGCAGGTCAAAATATAAAACAACTGAATAAGCTCCTGCTCAGGATCAGCACTGGTCCATATACTTTAGATATGGCCAATTCTGAGCTATGTAGTATGACTAATGTGTTGACCAGTGTTCCTGCCCCTTTCATCTACTTTATATTTCCCTAATTCTTCTTGATGCCCTACTTCTGGATGAAGTTCTCTTTAATTGGAGACCACTCTGGGCACCATGAGGATGGTTCCACCTGAACAGCGTAAAGATCCATGAAGTTACTGAGCAACTCAATTGAATGAAGACGGTTTCCCTTTTCTAAGGTTTCTTTCTTATACCTTCTCCAGGGGTTTTTCCTTGCCACTCTCACTACTAGCTTACTCATTACAGACACATTTTTTGAGGAACAAACTTAAGGCACTAAATAAAAAAAACGTCCAACTTTAAATGCTGCTTTGGGACAATGATTGGAAAAATTGCTTTACCAAGCAAATGGGCTGGAAGACCTCCTTTAGTGGCGATGTGGCCAGGATATGTGTTCTGTAACTTGGCTCTCACATATGCATGAAGCTCTTTGTACAAAGGCAGAATCTACATAGAAAAACAATTTCCAGTTATTAGTACAAATCTTTATTTTGGATAGCACCATCTAGATGATAATCTTGTGTCAATGAATTCCTTGTCAATAATTTTTTTTTTTTTTTTGAATTTCACTTGCATTTTTGAGACGCCACTATTTTAGCTAACTCGTTAACCAATACGTGTTATGTAACCCCAGACCTACCTCGTTATATATGCGTCTAACATCTGTCATCAGTTCGTCCCGAGTGTAGCTGTATTTTGGGTCGTCGATTGTTTCATAATTAGCCCTCCAGTAGTCGCCATAATCGGTATAATCTTTAATATAAAAAAAAGCAGCGAATAAGCACATCTCAACATCTAAATTCATGACCTTCAACACTCCATTTGAAAGCAATGTCCTCTTCAATGCTATTACTAAACTGTGTCGAGTAATTGCTTTTGCTATTTATGAGAGGACTGCTGTGAAATGGAATCGAGCCCGAGTTAGTCACGATGCGTCATACTGTTCAGCTGGGCGACTTCGTTTTTCAAGTCCACGTAGTCTTCATAGAGCGTTCTCATCTTCTTGCCAACCTGAACCCTCCAGCCTTCCCACACGTGTAGCCGCTCGTAGTAATCCCTGCTGTCGGCCATGATTGCTTCCAGGCCTGGAAAAGGAAAGACGCGGCAGGAAATGAAGGGCCATAAAGACGAAAAAACATGTACAGAAACTTTTCCAACGTCTTTGATTCTCATTAGTGATGAAACAAAACCAAAAATAAGATTAAGCCTGAAGTTGTTGGATGTTCAAAGCTGGTGTATGACAGTAAAATGTTTTTGTGTACATGGACATTTATCCTGTATTTTCCAGTTAAACAAGCAAGAACATAAGATTAAACCCTTAAGTCTTTGTATTTCCTTATTGTCCACTCTTGGATTATGAGGGACCTTTAAAAGAGTGCACTTCCTCGGTGACTCTATATTACTGTTAGTCTAGACTTAAGCCACACCCACCAACCCTTTAAGAGCTCTCTTTCTCAATCTACACATGATTGTGAAATACCAGTGATCCTGCACCCTTGTGCTCTCCAGACCTGCCTCATCCAGATGCCACATGGGCCTTCACATGGACAGTGTAAAGATTGAAGATACACTTGCTGTATATGGAACTCCTAATACACGATGAAAACGAGTTTGGACCGCAATGAACATGAACGGTTCCTGCTACGGTGGCTTACACTGAACTACAGTTGCCACTAACAAGATAAGATTGGTTTGCCTTTTGAGTTTCTTGAAGGTTTCTTCCTCATATCATTGTATTGAGATTTTTGGTTGGCCACTCTAAATGTGCTCTACATATAAAACGGATTTAAATTGAGTACAACAGTAATTCAGAGTATAGCAATTCGTATAGTTATTAGAACAAATCAAATGGCCTGGCCAAGCCAAGTGTGGCAATGTTAGGAAAGAAAATTTGGAATATGCACACTTATAAGAAAAGTTATTTCTAAGAACCCAAATATGATTATTTTCCTGTAACAGCATGTCCCCTATTCTGAAATCTTTCCCAAGCCTTATCCATAAGTCTACATAGGAATTCATTACTCTGAGCAATCACACTTGATTAAAAAATAACATGACTTTATATGACTTTATGGTTTATGACCGACTCAATAGAGCCTGTTATCTCTTCGGCTACAATACCTGGTTCCAAAGTCTCGCAGTCGAAGGGGTCGTCGAATTTACACACCGTTCCAGTGCCGTAAATGGTGCTCATCTCATTCATGACTTTACCAAGCTGCAGTACCAACAGAGAGTTTGTAAGAGACAATGCAGAGGACTTATTAATACAATGTACAAGCATTGGATTAGGTTACATTTCAGTCATAAATATGGATAAGTCATATAAACAGATATATAGAAGAAATACCACCAATTATGGATCGTAGTGTCACCGTACTTACATGGCTGGCTTTATCAGGTGACAGAGCCCCCGAGCCTTTGTCTTGGAGCGATCGGAGTTGGAGTTTAATCTCCGGATCAGAAATCTGATCGATAGGAAAAGCATTGGACTGCTCGGATACATTGGAGTAGTATTTGCTCCAGATTGCCCCTTGTACTGACTATAGAAAGAGGGCCAGGATCAGATTCAGTATCATTACTATCAATATTCATAACACGCAAAGAAGAAGAGCAAATATGTACAATATACATTTGAAATAAACAAAGTTTATACAGAAATTCAGGACCGTACTGTAGCTCATTTTTGTCAGTACACAGATTTTTAACTTGCACTTTATCAACACTTCATTTGTGGTCCTTTTTAAGAACTGTAGAAATTACATTCTCACAAAGGGGTCCCATTCCAAAGAAAACCATTGACACTTCGTTCTTTTACTCACCAGTTTATCCGAGTTCTCTGCCGTGATGTTCGTGTTGTATTCCCAAGATGCTAGACTGTACTGGTACATGAGACGGGACGCTTCCTTGTCGAATTTCTGCAAGAAATCTCGGGCCCCATCCTCGACTGTTTGAGCCCAGGCAGCAGAGATCCCAACCAAAATTAAGATGCACAAACCAGACATCTTTCACAGGCACTGGCAGGGCTGCAGCAAAGTCACGGTCTTATCAAGAGTGTAGCTCAGGATACACCCTTTGAACTGAGCTATAAAATAGAAAATAAGCCCAGCATCATTTAGTGCGTAATTTAATGCGCAAAGTGCAGACATAAGTTTAGGGTGCAATAAAATATTAAATTAAAATCCCACAGACATAATTGAGAATTGAAAATTCTCCAAAACTATTTATTTATTTATTTTTAAATTTGATGTGTACATTTCTGAAATGAGTGTGCATAAGTATGTGCTTTAAAAAAAAAGACAATGAAAAGTTCAATTTTACTGTAAATAAAGTTGAGTTTAGTTAAAACCTGTCGCCTGCCTTTCATTCTCTCTCCCTGAGGCACCCAATAGGGGTGAGATCAGAGCTCTATACCAGGCCATTTGAGATCTTTCACTCCAACCCATGTAAGCCATATCTTCATGGACCTGGCTTTGTGCACAGGGGCATCATCATGCACAGGTTTGGGTCTCCGAATTCAAGTGAACCAAAATGTAATGGTCCCACACCCAAAGACTTATACAATTGTGTCCCTCCAACCTTATGGTAACAGCCTGGGAAGGAACCACAGATAGCTGGAAAGGTGTCATAATACTTTTCATAATATTCTGATTTATTGACATATTTCTTTAAAAATACTTGGTTTCATTTTTGATGGCATTTGGGCTGAAGGTCACGGCGCACAGTGCTTTAAGAGTTCTTCGGAAATTGGTCTTTTGAAGCAAATGAAAACAAAACAAAATGTAAGCCACAAACCACAGGCATTTTCCATTTACAAGTACATTAATGAGTCTAAGGAAAAGCTTTCCATCCATCTCGCATTGTCTGTTGAAAGAGACCCCGGGGGCGACTTCTGTTTTGAGTTTTGAGCATATTGAGTGGGAGTATGAACTGATTCGTAAATAAAAGATTTCTCTCCTGAGAAAATTAGCAAATAAGTCTCTATAAGCTAATCACTAATGAACATGCTAAGTGGTGATGATGCTAAAGAAAAACTACTTGAGATAATATGAGGGGAAAAAATCTTAAGAAGAACCTGAGACACCAAATATCTATTGATTACAATTCCATTATTGTCGAGGGTCTCACCTGTTTACTGGTGGACTGATTCTAGTGCTAAGAGTGTGATTCAGAAAACGTAAACAACAAAAAACAGTATGTTAAGTATCCTTCGTTGCACGTGAGCATTAGCATATGATAGCATTCGATTTAGCACAATTTCTGTTACTTGTTTAATGCTTTTTTCTCTTTTTCAAGACCTGATAATCAAAGTATGAAATTAAAGTCTATAATCAAAGTTTATAATCAAATTATACAGTGGGTTTACTGGTCAGCGCTATTTCGGCTTTTGCGTGTTGTCTTGTGTTGTCTGTCTGTACTGTTTGCATTAGGTTGCACTTGATGCACTTTATGTAGCTTGTGTTGTGTTGTTGTTTAGTGTAGCACCAGGGTTTCGGAAGAACGTTGTCTCGTTTTTACTGTGTACTGTGTATAGTAGAAATGACTTGACTTTATTCTTATATTGCCAAGTACCATGATTTTGCCTCAAAGTGCCTCTCTTGTCTCATAATAAACAATATTATTATTATTAATATTATTGAATTAATATTTTCTGACTGACTAAAGATCATAACATAACGCATGTTATAGTTACAATCTTAGTCTGTATATTTGAATATGGAATTTTGTAATGAAAAAAATGTGTAAATGTGATTTATTGATTCTTTCTTTTGGTTTAAAAGTTAATAATATTTAGTAAAATGGTCATTTTATTTTCTTTGACGTGTTCATTCTATTATTGGCAACGACTTTTCAATGCCAGAGAAAGAAAGAATCAAAAGAAAAAGAAAAAAAAAATGCAACTGGAATTATCCTCCAAAGTTTACACAGTCTGACTGCAGCCTCCAAACTCCAAAGAGTAGAACCTGGTGATGTCAGAACTGGTAGTAAGCTCTAAGACCCTGAGGAAGAGAAGTCCTTCACCAGAAGTAATATCCAGGGAATGCTAATTCCAGGAAAAACGAATTCCTAAAAGTGTATGCACCATTACCTGGGGGTTCCCTGGTGGTCTAGTGGTTAGGATGCGGCGCTCTCAACGCTGGGGCCCAGGTTTGAACCCCGGTCAGGGAACCAACCCCAGCCATTAGGGAGGCACAAGTCTGTGCACTCTTAGTGCTGGTCCCAAGCCCGGATAAATAAAAGAGGGTTGCGTTGGGAAGGGCATCCAGCGTAAAAACATGTGCCAAATCGAAGGCAGATGGGAGAAAGAAATTTGCTGTATGCACCATTACCTGTCAGAACTTCTACAGCTGAGAGGCCATTGTAAAAGCCATTGCTATCGAGCAAGACATTCCAGTTAATCTTGAAGAAGTCATTCAACTATTTAGAAAGACAGCAGGAAGACGAATACTGGTTTAAATAGAGGTCATTTTAAAAATATATATTAAGTCTGGGCAAAAGGTATGCTAATATATACTGACATGTATTCACTGGAATGTAGAAAGCATGATATTCGAATATAGTGAAATTTAAACGGAGACGTGGCAATTAAGGGGTTTACCACTTTCCAAAACAAAAAAAAACAGTAAAATAGGTCACAGATGTATTTAAAATAATGAGCCATGAGAATCAGGCTTTGAGCTGTAAACAGTGGTGTTCAGAATTGAGTCACTTGTTACCATTTTCACAGAAAAGTGAAAGGTAGTTCCCCTACACACGTATTCCTGGTTGATGGTATTTTCTTATTCCTAACGTCATCAGAGAGTTTGTTGCAGATGAATCAGCAGGAAAAAAAAAATACAGTGAAAACCTCAGTGAGAGTGTATAACATTATGACCACCTGCCTAATATTGCGTTAATCCCCAGCATTAACAGCTAGTACGTCTTCAGCAATTTGAGCTACAGAAGCTCGTCTGTTGGATCGAACCTCGGTTGCCTGTGACCCTGTCGCCGGTTCACCACTGTTCCTTCCTTGTACCACTTTCGATAGATCACTTCTCTTGCTGCCTAACATAACAGGTGTCATCAAGAAGAAATAATCAGTGTTATTCACTTCAGCGAACTTGTGCATGTTGTATTTTGAGAAATACTGTATCATTACTAGCTGTTCTAGCAAAACACGTTATAACAAAAGTTCTTGCATATGATGTTAATGATTAAAAGCACTTCTCATCAAATAAAGGAACAGTTATGAAGCCACTGCCAGTTGATCGATTCAGCAAAACTGTGTTGAAGAAGAGGAACTACGAATGCCTGCTTTTTTTTTTTCTTTTTTCGCTACAACGGCTGGAAAATGTGTTGCTTTTGAACGTGACGATCTTTTTCCATCTGTCCGGTTTCAGTGCGCCTGTGGTCAACGAAATCTTAGATTCCCGTTAGTCTGATGTCTTAATATATATAACCCAAAACAACAAGGGTTTAGATTTACATTTGTGTTGTTTTTTTTCTGCATGCGATGCTGTTTGCTTTTCCTTTAAATCAATATTACTGAAAATGTGATGAATCTGAACGTGTTCCATCGATCACTGGAGAAATAGTGACACCTATAGTTTATAACTAACATTACATTTTCTATTCATTTGAACTAGAAGATTGAGTCAGGACATCTACAAAAATAGGTCTTGTGTGGTGTTCTCAGTGTACAGTGATAAGTATCTTCCAGAAGTAATCCAATGAGGGACAGCATATGAACCAGTAACAGGGTCATGGACCCACAAAACTTATTGATGCATTTGGAGCAAAGGCTAGCCCATCAGGTCTGAAAGCTACTGCAGCACAAATTGCTGACAAAGTTAATCTCTGATAGAAAAGTGTGTGAGTGCATATAGCTTGTAGCTGCACACTAGTCAGATTGCCCATGCTGGTCCCACCAAAATCTCCTAAAATGCACCCCCGAAAAGACCCAAAATAATGAAAAAAAGATAAATAATGTTGTTTTAAATCATGGCAAACCAGGGGAAGATGTGTGATGCTCTGGACAACGTTCTTGCAGGGAAACCTTGTGTTACTTTGACACTAGCACCTACCTAACCATCATAGCAGACCGAGTACATCCCTTCATTGTAAATGTATTCATCAGACTCATTAAGCTGCTTTCTGTCTCACTTCAGGAATGGTTTGACTTGGCTTCCTAAAAGTCTCAGTCCAATCAAGCATTTGTGAGATGAACTGGACGAACATTGATCCACAGAGGACCCAAAACTTACTGCACGTAAAGGATCGATTGATAACACTTTCACCTTCAGAGGTCTTATGGAGTCCAAAGCTGGATGGATCAGAGCTGTTCGGTGACACAAGTGTTTTGATTATCAGACTTGCTATCCTGCAATGTGGTGTGGAAAGAATTTAAAGACAGTCTTTTAGTCTTTGAGACTTTCCCTCACTGATTTCTAAGAAGGATATGAATGGGAACAAAAAGACCTTTCAAAAGAGGAAGAGAATCTTTTGTGGTTTTGAACATAAAGGAAAAAAAATGTTTTCCCCTGTTCCTCACAGACAGAAGTGGAACCTAAGTCACCTCAGGGTTTTACATATTATTCCATATACTGTACATACTACCCTCCAAAGCGAAGCCTGCAGATGTGAAGGCGATTTGTATCACTCGAAATAATCCTGATAGCGATCCTGATTACACCTCTATAAACGTGATACTTTAGTCCGTACATATTGTTCGGCTATAAAGAACTCCACATTATCTGTGCACTTGCTGATAGGGATTTTATAACCATAGTAAATATAATCCACGATATTTACATATAATCTCAACTTGGATATTTAAAGAGATTGGAAGCTGACAATGGTTTTTTTTCTCAATTTGAACTTTCTCAAGGTAAATAAATAGGTTGTCATGTTGGTTCATTATGTCTTACACCTGGAATAGCTTCTTCAATGTTCCCTGCTCCAAAACAACCTTAAACCCTTAAGCTTCCACCTCCAGGTCTGATTGTGGGCATGAGGCTTCACATCTTTAATCAAGAGACGTTCTACTGTTTGGGCCAGAAATCATTTAGTCTTCTACCTAGCTTTTTGCATATAATTAAAAGGAACTTAGCATGTGTCCTAAAAAACGTTAAGAGGCTAGGTGTCTTCTTACTTTTAGCAAGCACTGTATATAAAGTTCCGCTCAAGGTTGTTTCCTCATACTATCTCAGAAAGATTTTCCTTTCCACTGTCACCACTGGCTCACTCATTAGGGATAAACAATATAGAGAGACAAATTTAGGATAGGATGCGTAAGGATCTTTTTTTTTTTTTTTTCACTTTTTCAGTCATTCTTTCTCTCACGCCTGTAAAGTAGATGCAGTTACAATGCAACACCACAAGATGTCAGTGTTGTCACTGTAAAAAGCCTTGATTCCTTTAGTCTTCATTCGTTCAGAAAATGCGGACATTATTTTCCCTCATTGTTTGTTAAACATTTTACAAAGTTTAAGGTCTACTCAAGGTCACAAGCTTAATCATTTTTACCAGTGAGCCAGTTCAGTGCTAGCCCAAAACAAACTCCTTAAGGAATGACGCTATGAAGCCTTTTTACCTTAAGGCATACAATTAGTACTTTCCAACATTTAATCATGTTGACACGATTTTAAATAAGTTTGAGTTTTCTGAGGGAGAAAGTCTCAGCTTTGTTCCAAATGCATTCTGGGACAGTTCAGTTTCAGTAGGAAAGTGATTCAAAGCAAGTGAACAATCTGAGAAAGTGAATTAAATCACATGTTAATAGAGGCAGCTCACTGGTTGGAGTGAAAGATCTTGAGTGGCCTGCTATAAAACACTGATCTCAATCATATTGAACACCTTCGGGATGAATTGGAAAACCGCCTGCACCCGAGGCCTCCTCGCCTGACCTACATCAGTACCTGACTTTACTAACACCCTTGTGTCTGAATTAGGAGTGTAACGTTACACAGAATTCACGGTTCGCTACGTACCTGGGTTTTTAAGTCACGGGTTCGGTTCGATTTCGGTACGGTCAGGGGAAAGAAATGCAAAACAACGAAATGCTTGTGGCTTTTTTTTTAGTTTATTGTTATTAACGATTCTGAACAACAGTTTAGATTTTTGATTTTTATAAAATGCCTACTTGGTTAAATCAAATATACAATTTGTTAGGTTTTAATAGTTTTTATTTAGTAACAAATAGAACAAATCAAATTCATGCAATTCTCTTTTTTAATTATATTGATTCAATTAAGTAATTAATTAAATTGGCATAAATTATTGGAAAATCGTATTCAATAGTTTACATTTGTGTGTGTGTGTGTATTCTGTCAAGCTGCTTGAAATCAATGTCAATTGTGAAGAGCGCTATAGAAATATACTTGACTTGACTGTGTGTGTGTGTGTGTGTGTGTGTGTGTGTGTTTACAGTAAATATTTAATATAAATACTCTTTCAGCTGACTTTACATTCATTTTATCCTTCATAAATTCCCTCCATGTGTGGAATTCTCAAGATTTTTAACTTTTATTTTAGTTTATTTCCGGCACGGAGTGAACAAAAACAGTGACACTGCGCTAACTCCAGTTGTCTAGTTGTGTTTTGTATGTTTTGTTTTTTTAAAAAACAATTAACGTGTGTGTGTTTATATATAAAACCTGCTCAACCATTACAGTATCCCAGTGCAGCTCCATGGAGAGATGTTTTTTCATGGGTTAGAGTGCACAAATCTCCACAAGTGGACTCCAAAAATGTAAAAGAGTGGACATTATTATAAGAGTTTATAAGGACTACATATGTTGAAATGTTGAAAAAGGGCATAGGTCAGGTGGTCACAAACTTTTGTCCATGCAATGTACTACTGATCAAAGGAGTAGATATGTGTATGGATATGTATATAGATATATATTTCACAAATTTAACTGCACTTTGTTAACAAGACTATGGACAGTGAATGTGTGTGTGTGTGTGTGTGTGTGTGTGTGTGTGTGTGTGTGTGTGTGTGTGTGTGTGTGTATACAGTACAATAAGCACTTTAGTGCAGGATTTCCTGGTGCACATTTTCTCCCAGTGACTCCATCCCACGTTTTCAGCCTCTCCCTTAAAACCCCTCCGAAGCGTTGGATGCAAAAAAAAAAAGGGAAAGACAGCAGCTCAGGGAAAGGCGTGCAGGAATCAGGAGGAGGAGAGAGGAGTCTTTCATTGGGGTGGGGGGGGGGACCGCCGCCTCCAGCGCAGCGCAGCGCACCAGCGCACTCCATCCTGATGTGATGAAGTGAGATGGGAGAAGCCATGGAGGCCTGGATGGTGGATCTATGGAGTTTGGCTTAAATTCACCCCGCTGTTCTTTCACATTTCGGATTAGGTTGGTGGTGGTGGTGGTGTTGGAGGTGGACAGGAGGAGTGCAGAGCTGGGTCGGATTTGGCCAACATGCCGTTCGCCAAGCGGATCGTGGAGCCGCAGCTGCTGTGCAGACACGCCGTGCCCAACGACGAGGGCTTGCTGTTCGAGGACCTGCGCTCCATCAGCAACGTGGCTCTGGCGCGCAGCCTCCGCCAGCTCGCCGACTTGGCCAGGCACGCGTGCTCCATCTTCCAGGAGCTCGAGGAAGACGTGGTCGCCACGGGCCAACGCGTGCGCCTTCTCCAGGGCAAAATAGGCCACATGCAGCAGACCGCCGGCGCGCTCGATCCCAAACTCGAAGCCGTGCGTAAGTAGGATCTCGCCTACCGTGCATGCCCGAGGTCTGCTTTAATGAATCCTTAAAGTGCTATGGTGAGCCCATGGACCACCATCACCTTCCTCTCTCCTCTTCTCTCTTCTCTCTCTCTCTCTCTCTCTCTCTCTCTCTCTCCCTCTCTCTCTACCCTTCCACATTATCATGTATCACACGCCTGCATGCGTAACCAGCACCTGCGTCGCGCCCCGGTTGCGCGTTCGCGTCTCAATCATCCAAACCTCCAACAAAACAACCGAGCTCTAATGGATTGGTCTATTTTTTTCTTCTTCTACTGATTATTCCTGGAGGTTTCTGTGCTGTCTAAGGTAAAGAAGGTGCGCCATGGCTTCTCCTCTCAGCTTATTACTAAGGAAAAAAAATGGTCCACTGTTCATGCACTGCATACAGAACACACATCTGTTCATCTAACCTGGATTTCCTTTGTAAGAAGGATGTTGCATGAGGGTAACGCGTAAACATGTTCACGAGGTATAAAGGGTAGGTGTTGTGCCTCAATCCAAAATCCGTCACTCTGGTTTGAAGGTGATTTGAGGGATTTCTGTGTTTCCCGAATCGCAAGGTGATGCAGCCAGAGACGTTCGTGCAGCTCTCCAGGCACTGCTTTTTAAAATCGGGTTTATTTTCACGCAGGTTTCGGAGCAACCTGAGTTCGAATAGGGAAATGTTGCCTTTTCTCAATCTCTCTCCATCCGCTCGGGGTGATCCTTCATCCCCTGCAAACCAAAGGGATGTGAAAATGAAAAACAAATGCCGTGGACTCGTTCTAAACCGTGCATGAACGGTCATGTACTTTCAACAGGCGTGTTATGCATGACCGGATCATGATTACCTTCTTCATGCTTAGAGAGTGTGTACCAGAGACCACAGCATGGGTCCTCCATGTTGAAAGTCTCCCGGAGAGCTTTGGAACGACTGTGATAAGACCGGCAGACTGGCTGGCCTTGTCGTTCCACTCCTCCCCGAGCCCCCTTTGGCTGGTAGAGAGTCGCAGTGTCTCTCCACAAGGGGCAAAGGTCACGTCAGCAACGAGCTTCGGTCTAAGGGTTGTTCTGAGGTCAAGTAGCCAAGCAGCCCCTGATTACTTCCTGGTTTCTTATTATAGTGCCAGAACCACCTTCACACACATGGGTTCAATCTTCAAAAGATTAAAGCTATGTCTACATTCATTTGGATAGATATGAAAGCTAGGTTTTTGGTTGAACATGCTTTAGCAGGGAAACATCTGAAAACGCTCACATCCCTGCGAATGTGTAAAAATATCAGAAGCTTTGGCCTGTGTTATTTTTTTTTTCATGGGTGTATTTACTTTCGAATTAAATTAAATTGTAAGTGACTATTCGGTCCCTTTTTGTAAAAAAAAACAGGATGTACAAATCGAAATTAATCTTGAACAACGCTATTAAAGTGAAAAGTAGACCAAAAAACATGATACAATATCGTTTATCAGCTTGCAAAATATTATTTCAGTTGAATGGGTTACATATTTGGGTCACATGACTAAAAGTCTGCCATTGTGTTTAAATATCAGAAGTCTAAAATCACATTTGGAATTTGAAAAGCTGTGCAAAAACAAAAACAGCACCTCACTGTGGACGGAGGTCCAAAATGATCTCAAACTGGTGTTGATTAAAGTCGATGTTTTCTTGTGCAGGATCGAGAAGATTGCTTGAAATTCAAAAGAACGAAGCTGGACGCTTTAAAACCTTCTATGGTCCGAAGTTTGTGGACACCTTTTGTGTGCTTTTTGAACATTTCATTCCATTTAATCCCCATTTGCTGCAATGATAATGTCCAATGCAAGATTTTGGAGTGTGCTTGTGGAGATTTGTGCTTATTCAGCGAAAAGGGCGTTAACAAAGTCAGGTATTGAGGAGGCCTGGGGTGCAGTCAGCCTTCTAATCCATCCCAAAGGTGAATTTTTTGAGGAACGACAGCTATGATTTAAAAGGCTTATATTAATGTTTATGTTATCGTTTCTATAGCAACAGCTCATGCACAGGGACTTGTGTGGTATACTTTTCACAAAATATAATGAATTGTATAATTATTGCATGGTAAAGGAGAAAGTTGATATAATGGTTGGAAGGAGTCTCCAGGATCAGCGCTTTGTAGCTGTCGGAGATAATCCTTTCTTTGAAGGCTTTCCGACGTGTAGAAATGTTTTCAACGAAAAAATTTCTGTAGTATAAGAAAAATAAGGCACTTTAGGTTTCACCTGTCAATCGAATTTGAAATCCCTGTAATGAAGTTGAAGTCAAAAGTACCATTCAGCTCCCGCTCGGATGTCAAGGGTCGACGAGTGTGTTGACACGTTCAACACGACCTGAGCCGGAGCGATTAATCACTAATGAAAGTCCGACGTAAGCTTGTGCAAACACGCAACGCAAAAACGAATGCAAGTGTGTGGTCCCGGGCCGAAGTGTGCGTTTGTGTTTGTTTGGGTTGGTGTATAATATTTCCATGCAAACATCTAATAAGAGGAGACAGACTTAGCCCGCTGCGTTTCTGCAGTCAAAATAAACACGATAAAGTGTACACTCTACAGTCTGAGATCGGGGGGGAGGGGGGGGGTTAAAAAAAAAAAAAGGCTTGGCTTAGTAAGGCTGTAATTTCTTCGGCAGACACGTTATTCTCGGTCAAATAGTCGAACCCGGAGCATAGAAATTAGGTTGATGCTACAATCAGTATTTGTTGTGTGTAAACACATTTAATTTTTATTTAAACTGGTATAGTTTCTCACAGAGTTTTCTAAATGAAGGTAGAGTGTCATGTATGCTTTGTGGTACTGATGCTAAGCTGAAAGATTATTGCTAACAGTAACTGTAGCTCAAGTACTGGATGATTTTAGTTCTATGTGCATATGGTTTACATGGGTCACGTTGAAAGATCTTGTGGCCTGCTATAGAGCTCTGACCTTAACCCTATTAAACACCTTTGGGATGAAGTGTAGCACTCAATGCGCCGATTGAGCAAAAATCCCCTCAAGCTCACCCCAACATCTAGTCAGACATCTTCCCATAAGAGTGGAGGATTTTATAGCTCTAATCAAGGACTAAATGTGGACTGAAATGGTCAAAAAGCACCTTATAATCAGATGCCCATACTATAATGCTATTGATGCTAACTGTAGCTAAAACGTTATTGTTTTGCAGTAACTGCAGCTCAAATACTGTAAAGTTTTAGATAGTAGTTCATTAGTTCGTATATTTTATTGACTACAGGGTGGAAATCTGTCTTTCGCGTCACCGCACAATACAAACTACAACATCATACCCGCCTGAAATTGCTGGCCGCGAAAACACGAATGAAAATCTAGAAGCTAAAGTTAAAAAAACAAAAAAAAGACTCAAATATTGGATAATTTTAATAATTACAAGCTAACACAATAAATGTAGTTCAGGCTGAATGAAAACAAAGTAAACTGGCAGCCTAAATGCTTGTCATTATCACTGTTTATTGTTTTTAGCTTTTAGCTTTTTTAGTGGAACTAGAAGAAATGGCGCCATCAGTGAGCCTTACACTCCCGAGGTCATGCAAGGTAACATTTCTACAAAAAAATCAATCGCAACATAAAAAAAATTCCTCATAAAACTTCTGACCTGTCAGCAAACATCAAGTAACTGCTCGTACAAACAACGAAGGCTCGCAGAAAACGATGTGATAGCATTTGCATGCTGTTGAAACGGTCGCTATCCGAGTCATAGTAAATGAGTCGCTATGGAAACGATTTTTAAAGGAAAAATTTGAAGACTTCGCATTCAAGAATTCTACAGCCGTGTGCCGTAAATCAGACACGGATCCATCGTTCATTCCCGAAGTGCAATTACAGTCCTGCTGATGGTTCATGTTTAGAAAGGCGATAATTTCGCAGGTGTGTAAGTGCTCAGGATGTGTGGTTTAGCTTGAGGCCGTAGCGTGTTTGAAGACGAGATGATTACGGTACTTTGAGAACGAATGACGAAGCAAAAAAAAAAAAAAAACAGGCTTGCACCTTCATCAAAGTACGTTTCCACAGGTATTTTTTCTACCTCAGGATCTTTGACTAGACACAATTGTTGCTGATGTTGCATGATAAGGCAGAAGATAAGGATTTTTTTAAATAATTAATAATGATTTAACATTGAATTTCTGAATATGATGAATGGTTTTCCAAAAATCTGTATTCTAATAATGCTAATAATTCCCTCTCAATCATGTGGTTTATTGGAAATGTAGTTTTCCCGCCTCAGGATTAAGATCCTTTGAATGTAAGCTGAATTTTTTTGGGGAAAAAAGCCGCGGACGTCTAATTAGTTTGCGCTCCTCTTTTTGTTAGAGATTCGTAATGAGTCAGTTTTTAGTCAGTCTTCATGGAGCTGGCTTTGCGCACGGAGACATTGTCATGTTGGAACATGGTTGGGTCTCCTTGTTCCAGTGAAGGGAAGATTTATATATTCTACCACATCCTGAAACATTTTATACAATTGTGTGCCTTTGTGGTAACAGTTTGGGGACATATGGCTGGAAAATGTGGGTGCCCATTAAGGGTATAAAGGTAAATCAGAGCACTCTATTGATCTTCAATTGTCTAAATGATAGACTTACCTTCCTTTTTGGTTCACTAGATAGTGTATTGGGCTCCTACAGTAGTTTCGACCTTAGTGGCAGCTGATGAAAACAATCCACAGCCTTATGAGTCCTGGTTTGCATTTTGGTATTTGGTCAAATTTAAAAAAGGCTCAAATAAAATAAAGCTTCAGATATTAATTAAGTCTGGAAATGTTTGCGTCTAAACTTTACTGCTGTAACTAAAACCAAACCCCAACCACTGAGCCAAACCACTGTGTGAGGGAACAATCATTTACTGTGACAAATACTACACAGTAACATATTAGCCTTGAGACAGATACACTGTGACATTCTGACAAGGGCGGTTCTGTGGACGTTATAACACGATAAACACTAGGACAAAACAATAATAGATATGGAATAATGGAATGGATAATAATCCGCAAAATAGGCGTCTTGTTGGGCAGAGCAACTTACACTTAGGAAAATTGTGTTACAGCAGCAGCAGGTTACACAAACAGTACTGTAACAGCAGAATGTAAATAATTTTAACTTAAATTAATAAATACGATATTGACACATGATTCTACATAAAAAAAAGAAAAGTGTGAAATGCGCTAATTGTCAGTGTATATGAGTGTGTGTATATAAGTTGCAGTTATCATCTGTTACAGTTACAGTTACTGTTACAAACCTACAGCCAGAACTATAACTAGACCCTAAACCATGTGACACATTGACTGTAAAATTGGTACATTAGATTTAATACCGTAGCATAACATCAGCTACATCTACTGGTTTGCTGTTTTAGTCACGTAAGGGCCGCAAGGCAGCCATGTCCTCAACGCCGTGTCTGCTTAGTAACAAAAGCCTAAGGGAGATGAGGCCAAACCTTTCCATGCTGCAACTCTTCTTTCCTTTTCTCATTTAATTCCCCATCTCCTCCCCTTCCTCTCTCTCTCTCTCTTGCTCAGACCAGAGTGACCCTGCAGCCAAAGTCATTGTCCTGTTGTTGTTTTTTTTTTAGACCAGCATTATACAAGTGTATACTGGTGTTTCTTACTAGAGTAATAGCTCGAAAAGCAGCATGCCATTCTGGATGATGATGATGCCCATCCATGAGCCTTCAGTGACCTGGAAGTAAAGGCTTCATGTATAAAACATCATCAGAGGGCTGAAATCTGATTGGTCAGCCTCTGGTCTTAAAAAAAAGCATTAGTGCTTTTTGAGGTTTCCCCAAACACACACACATATACAGAGCCTCAGAGAAATAGTGTTGTACACTTTTCGGGCAAAATGCTTCAATTAGTTGCACAACAAGAGAGCTCATTGTTGTCTTGTGTTGGTGTGAACAGTAGCCTACCAAGAAAGTCATTGTTCACCGTCTTCCTCCTTCCTTTCACAACAATTTCTCTCAGGAGTTTTTCTTTTGGCATCGTCATGCGTTTAAAAATCACCATCGGTAAATCTTTTCACCCGATGCCGTGCAGCTCAGAACACAGGTGAAGTGTGTTTTCATGCCCAGGTTGTTTTCAGCGTGACGAATGATTCGCATTTCCTGTAGACAGTCCGAGTGAGCGGCAGGTCAAACGTCAGAGGAACATCATCCATATTTATGATGTGGTGCGGCCCGATTCAGTGGGAGCGCATCTGATTTAATATAAAGAGTTTCATTGGTTCACCTGAACCCGTTCAGCAATTTCATTGGTCTAATGTTATAGGGTTCAATTTTTTGGCTTGAAGTTTGTGAAACCGGGAAAATCCCAGGAAAAATTCATAAATTAGCCGCTTCATTGTTTAAGCCGTGGCGTTCAAAGCGTGGGAAAAAAGTAGCGGCTTATATGACTATACAATTAAATGTCTATATACTTGTATATAGGTGTAACATGCATATAGACTTGTAGTACCATAGACTTAAAATCAAAAACCAGTAATGGTGAATTGCATATTTCTGTCTTAATAAACTTTATTAATTTAATAGGGAAATAATATGGAATGACGGTTTATTGCTGCTATAATGTATGTGGTGTAATAGGAATAAAACGTTTCAGAAAACACACACACATAAACACTCTTATAGGAAAATAATCAACTTGCAAATTTTTCAACACATCAGTCTAACCAAAGTTAGAGTTTGTAAAATTGAGTATTGAGTTTGGCTAAATTGTAAAAAAAAAAACAATGACAAAATCTTACCTGAGACATTTCTCATAAAAGTTTTATAGACTTTTAATTACAGACTTATTGTGATGAACTCCTCTGAGACTTTTTTATTATGATTATTACCACCTTCGCCAGGTGGATCGGTTCAAAGGGTCATGAACAGATCCTCGGTGCAGTGTTTGCCCTGAAGTGCACTTGCCCTAACAACGGGGTTAACACAATGGGGTGGAAAGGAGTGTTAAACAACTTCCTCTCAAACCATCCATCATGACACATCACAGGCCAGCAACTGATCCGCAACTTCTACAGTCTCACGGATTGCAAATTTCAACCTGCACAGCTACCCGATTAGTTACGTGTTGATCTTGATCATTATATAGTATCAGAAAGTTAGTCAATGGCAACAGTTATTTACCAGAAAATATTGGCTTTTGAGTCATTGGTGCATTTAAAGACCGCAAAAGCAAATTCAAACTGTGTGTGTAATCAGCATTTTAAAATCCACTCCAGTATTGTACGACTTTGAGCGTCTTAGTTTGATTAAAAAGCCTATATATGAAGAAGGAATGTTGATTTATAGTTATAACGAAAGCTGCTTTTTCTTTAGATTTTTAATAATCAAATGCATAAAGACGCTTAGCTCTGTAATTGGATTTAGCACTAACATTAGGTAACAATTCTACATCTTGTTTTATTAAAATCGTTTTTTTAAATCGTGCCTAACTTTAGGCCTTAGGCTTTTCCTTCTGAGGTGCAAATCAGCCACTGTAAGGTATTGTCTCTACACGTAAGGTTGCCAGTTATTTCCTTGGAATCCTAACACTGTCCAGTGAATTTCCATCAATCATTGAATCACTCAAATTATTAAATCAGTGCAAGGATCTATGTGCTTGTGTTTAGAAAAGCCTCAGTAACATGTCCCATTGAAATAAGTAGAATAAATCCAGCAGAGCCCCCGCTGTCAATCAAGCATCCCAGTGAATGACTGAGATGACAGAGAGTTTGGGGTCCAACCTCATGAATAATTAGTCAGAACAGCAGGGTCACAGCGATTCCTTCTTTTGTTTTCTTAACAGCCAGATGTATAACTGAGGAGATTAACAATGGAAGACACCTGGCTCTGTAGCTAGGGAGGGGGGTTTGCTGATATCAATCTCTATAGCCAGTCTTTATGGACCATCAACCTTCTCTAACCATCATACGGTTTATGAAATTAGAAAATTGAATAAAACATTTTTCACGTTAAAAAGGAAAAGTCATGCTTTTGTGTTGAATTCTCTATACGACAACTAATTGTTTGGCGAAAAAAAAAAAGTCTGAATGATACGACTGTATGGTGACAAACAAGATGAAGATCCAGATGGATTGAGGGGATAGGAATAAACACACACACACACACACACACAGTCCTCTGGTGTTTTGACTGGGTCTAGACAAAGATAAACAAGTGGATCAGGTAAAACACTCAAGCCGATGGTGGGTCGACCCAAGGCGTCTTCCATCATTTTAGCAGTTTGAGAGCTCAAGGGAAGCCCTAAAAGCCCTCATCCTAAAAGCATGCCTATGAAACCTCCTTACATGCCCACTCGGTGACATAATGTGCGAGTTGGGTGTTAGTGACAGGTGTTGTCTCAATCCGTGAGGAATATGACTAGCTGTGTTACTCTTTTTTTATTTTAATCTTTTGCCACAAAGCCTCGTTGATGTCTAAAGGCATCACCTTGTCTGGGGTTTGAACACCAATCTCTCATTACCTGGGACTTAAATCATGCCTTGACAAATATATAAGGGTTGCACATTTAGTATAAAATTTTTAGCATGAATCTTTGAACCGTAAAGTAATGTACATATTTAATACGTTGCCTGAATAAAAGAAACGAGAAGTAGAGTGAGGCGAGGAGCGTTGACAGTTTTTCTGCCTCTTAGCAGTCTCTGTGCCCTACTTTCATACAGCTTCTGGGTCCGACAGTACTTTTAATGTTTAATGCCCTTTGATTTGCACTGGAGACACATCAAGGTTCTCAACAAGGCTTTTTTTTTTGTACAGATGTTTGATGGAAACGGGCTTGTACGCACCCCAGAAAGAGAAGGTCGAATTGAAAGGAAGATTTACACCACAGGCAAAAAAAGAGCACATCGTGACAACCTTTTTGATCAGTGTACCCCGAACTTTTATTTTTGTAGCTCGACAAAAAAAAATTGCTCATACCCAGGATTACCTCGGGTAATATCAATAGTTTAAATAAACAAATAACAAAAAAAATCTCACAGTTAACATGGCAAA
Source organism: Silurus asotus (assembly GCA_024362625.1). Lineage (NCBI taxonomy): Eukaryota > Metazoa > Chordata > Actinopteri > Siluriformes > Siluridae > Silurus > Silurus asotus. The sequence goes on from MU532517.1 coordinate 558,391, forward strand.
ATATCATGGTAAACACCTAGAATTTTGAATTGATTGCTAGCTCTGATCACACGGAATTAGCAGAGTACTACTAGCTAGCTGCTAGCTAGCTTAACACTTAGTACATGTTTAAAAATGTAGGAAGTAGGTTTTATTATGATTTTTTTTCAATACAAATATTTTTGGAAGCAAGAGATCTTGCTTTATTAAATTGTATATATTTTGATACTATCCTTGATATATTTAGTCTAGGTTTCTGCGTACAGTATAACCCCCAGTCATGTCCCAGACTACAATGGTTTCCCGAAAGCATCCTGTGTTACTGTTTAGCGAACGCTTTGATGATGATTTTACTATCGTCCCACCAACCGGTTATTCAGACTGCATATTCATGTATAAGACTCGCATCTGCGTGTCACCACAGGTTCCCGTGTCTGATGCGAGGAATTCCGTTATCCATGCGACCGGGGATGAGGGACTTGCTTCCTCTGGGCGTGTTGATACCTGTCGGAATTCCCCACGGTTGACTGAGATGTTTTTTTGGTTTAGAATTAGAGGGTAGAGGAAATAGTTGGTGGTCTGTGTTTTTTTTTTTTTCTGAAAGTTAGTTTGAAAAGCAGCCTATATAAATCACGGAGAATCATTACAGTAAATAGCTAATTCACTTTTCTCAGGCGCATTTATTACTAGCAGCAAGCATTCAACAGTGTCAATGAAAATCCAATGCATTCACACGTGAGGCTTGAATGATTTCCTAGACTGGTCCTGTGGGTGTTTGTGGTTTGCCATTTCATCGGTTGCCCACTCACAATTTTGGTTTCTACCTGCAAATATGTTCTAGTTGCTGTTAAAACCAAAAGGAAATCCTTAGCAGTCAGTGTTTGGTGCTTCTGGTGGGTTTGATGGGGGTTAGCTTGAGAGTACATAACCTACCATGTTGCCTGTAAATCAAACAACCATTTCTTACACTATACTGTAAAATTAGTATTAGCATTGGAAGGCTAGTACCAAAACAGTGCTCACCCACCAGCATTAACACTAGTGCCAATAGTTGCTAAACACCCACAAGAGACAAACTACAATTGACACAAGACAAGAGGCCTGTCGCTAGCTTGTGTAAACATGGGGTGCTAGGAATGCAAACACGCGCTAAAGTAATCACAGCCCTGGTCGTAAATACCTACGAGGTCTTAGTTAACCTCCTTTGTTGTATTTACAGATGTCCAATCTGGAAACGGGGACATCCTGGTGATTTATGGGCAGAATGTAGCCCATGTGAAACAAAATTTAAGAATTTAAGATATTAGAAATTAGTCAGTGGTGTAGTGCGTATTTATCTTGATATACATAATGCTTGATATTTGTTTATTTCTTTGTTACTTGTTTGCTAACTTGTTTTTTGACAGCAGTATTTTTTTGCTAAGTCTAGTCTCAAATCATCAGCTGCAGCGTATGTATTAGTCTCAACGAAGAGTCAAACTGTTGTCTGTGATACTAGCGGGTTAGTGCTTTCATTCCAAACACGCCTGACCTTGTTTGTTCTCTGGGTATGAAGTTAGAATGGAGAGGGACTGAAGCCTAATTAATGAATAGAGCACCATCTTGGAGGCCCTTAAGTGCCACTGCATTGCAGGTAGTTTCAGGGAAATCGGGGTCAACGAAGAAAAAAGGAAATAAAATAAAACCCAACGTTTCGTTCGGAAAAATGTTGAGTCGTCATTTTAAAGAAAAGAATAGAAAAACATCTACCCTGTCCCTGACTGCTTGTCATAGGGTTTTGGGCCAATTAAGATGATGATGGTGGTGGTGATGATGATGTCCCTGGCTATGGATGAGCACGGTTTAGTTGCAGTATTAGATAAGCCTCTAGAGATTAGCCACCAGCTGATGTGCTGTCAGACACTTTTTTTTTTATTTTAGAGTGTGCAATATCTAGCAACTCTGTACCAGGGGGAAAGGATAAAGGCATTCCACCATCTGAGGTGCTTTTTTTTCTTGAATTGAGACCCTGGTGACTTTTTTTTTAACACGCCTATGAGTATCTGGTCCAAATCTTCTATATGGGGTTTCCTTAATTATCTTGAACAGTGCATTTCAAACAATTGGGATTACAATTACAGTGCTTAAACCCTTCATAGACAACATATAGACTGCGCATTAACCACACATAAACCACATATAGCTAATGCATTGACCACCCATAGACCATGCATAGATGATCATGCATAGACCACGTATTGGTGACCACGCATAGGCCATGCATAGACCATGAATAGACGACCAGGCATAGACCCCTCATAGACCACATATAGACACCGCATTAGCCATAAATGGACCACACATAAACCACATATAGGCCATGCATAGACCATGCATAGATAGATCACATATATAGCCCACACACAGACCATGCATTCACCACACAAACACCATGCATAGACCCTGCATGGAGCATGCACAGACCACACAAAGACCACATATCGTCCGCTAACTCGTCACTTATTTGGATATATGAAACTTGATGAATGACTTAACCAGCCCTTTCAGTATAAAGTCGAATTGTGTGCCCTGTATAAAGAACTGATTTTTTGTAAAACACTTGTATCGATGTCTTTGGTCGTAAAGTGGATATTTTACCTCAATCTGCTTCCACACACCACCTGATTGTTAACAAGTTGGCTCAAATGTCTTAGAGTAGAGAAAAACTCAAGCACACAAACACAATACACAAACCTTGATGGAAAAAAACCACAAGAAAACGTCTGCAAAGGCACCCTGGAGAAAACGTCCTGTATTTGAAACACCTCTGGATGCTAGAAGTGGTTCATAACTTGTAGGCAGATGCCCAAAGCTGTGTGGCTTGGCAGATATCCTAGGCTCAGTATATTTATGTTCCACAGGCATGTGAGGTGTGTGTGTGTGTGTGTGTGTGTGCGTTTGTGTGCCAACACTTTTAAAACTCTCTCTCACTTTTGTTCTGTACTCAAGCACCCAGCAAACCAATATCACAGAAGTCTGTGGAAAAAAAAAAATGCAAGAAGGCTGGAAACTAAAGTGAATCTATTACCTCTGGCCTTAATCTCATTGGGATCAGATTATGTTTGAATTAAAGCAGACAGGATTAGATTTACATCAAGGCCTCCTGTTATAAGATGGTGCTACAGTGCAATTATGTTTTCTCCTTCTTTTTCTAAGAAAATGCCCTTTTTTGTGGTAAATAAAGTCAAAGGTATTTGGACACTTCACTTTTCCAGCCATGTGTGGTTCCTCCTCAAGCTTTTTGGAGGTGCACAACTGTAAAAGTTATCTAATAGAGAGAGAGGGAGGGAGAGAGAGAGAGTGAGAGAGACAGAGAGGAATCCTCTTGGTGTTTCAGTGTTTCAATGACTGAGGGAGAACCTGTTATCACAAATGGAACAGACGGGATCTCTCTGTATGTGTGTGTGTGTGTGTGTGTGTGTGTGTGTTTGGCTATGGAAACATGTGAGTGGGTTCTGTCACACAGCATGAGAGTGAGAAAAAACAGAGAAGAGAGACTTGGCTGAATGAGCTACAACAGAGGGAATTGTCATAATTAAATCATGAGTGTGTGTGTGTGTGTGTGTGCACGTGGATGATAAACACACTAGGAGAATATTTGTGTCAAAGTGTGCATATATGGTCACATGTTTCTTTTCATTACCACTGTGTCCCTTGACATTTTCATGTTTTAATACTGGGAATCGTATATCTGTCCACTCGGTTACCCCCTGCCCCCAGGTATCCCATGTGCTTCGCTTAAAAAGGAAGGGAATATATAAATTGCTGTACGGAAGGAACCACATATGAGCATGATAAACTTATGAACTAATGTTTTAATTCATTTGTCAATAGATATGTATTCAATTATTCCCAATAGCCTTTTCTCTTCATTTCATAGCTTTTCGACTAGACGCTGCGCAGCCAAGTGTCCAGTGCCGTTGGAGTTTCTATCCAATTAGATTTCAGCCGTGGGCCATCTAGCAGGCATACAATAACGCTGACTGAGGAGAAATTATTTTTTTGGTCACACACACTTACAAGGACATTTACAAGATGGACTTTTTAAGAACAGCCAAAACAGTTGAAAACAGATTTTCATTTATACTTTTGTGTTTTCTTTCCCATAGAATTGCCACAAAAAAAACACATTTTAACCGCCCAGGAAAACCAGAAAAAATGCACCGAAATCCCAGGGTCATATTATGAGGTTATTACTGATGCTTCTGTTAGAGATTATGTATGCGGTACAGCTGTTTATTGGGTTTCTTGCTTCAGTGATGCCATTTATTCTTGCAGTTTGAGAATGTCTGGAATGCTGCGTTTCTGTATAATACTGATGGTTTCTATAGCCATGGTGTCATACCGGTGGTATTAAGTGGTGGGTTGATCCAGGTAGGATACCACCGAAGGCCTAGGTGTGAAATCCCGGGGTCATTTTATGAGGTTAATATTGATGCTATAGAAACTGTGTTTCCAAGGTAAAGTGGTTATTGTCAATGGATGCATGAATGGAGGCAAAGGTGGCCTTGGCACATCATGGCGCAATCAAAGTTGAAATTCTTAGTAGGTCTTCATTTCTATAATAGCAACTCCTTCTGAGGAACTTGTAAGTAATACATTTTATCAATCCTCCAACCCTCTGTCTCTCTCCCCTCTTGTGTGGTTTGATGCCCACGCTGACATGCGGCGCTCTGACAGCACAGGGTTGCGCTTGCAGGCCCGTAGGCGAGTGCAGCTGCTCCAGAGGACATGGCAGGAAACGTGCTCTAACCGTGCAGTCCATCATGTGACCGTGGAGAGAGAAAGACATAATGAGCTGGTCACAAAGCACCGTAATGATACATTCCTTTACATACAAATCATATAAATATTAGCATAGAAACATTTCTCAGTGTTCTACAGTTAGAAGGCTAAAATAGTTTTTCCTCCCAAAAAAAGCTAATAATAATTTTACCACAGAATTACTGGATGTTGATTTATAATCTAAAACTGCAGTTCTATACAGATTTCTAAAATTGTTTTAGCATTTATTGATTTTGTTTGGTGACTTCGATCCTTCCTTAAAAAAAAAAACGAAACGCCTCGTTGGTCCAACATCAACAAATCCACCTCCACCATATGATCAAGTAATTGAAGGCGACTATTTTTACTCAGTTGAATAATTACAGCTGTGCCGAACGGCAATTAACTCGCCTTGTAATTTCCGAAGGGGTCCCCCAACCCACCCAGCTCTGAAATCATGCACGTGGTAGCGCACGGTTCTTAACAAAGCGCTGGATTTCAACCGCCTATCGCATGCCTACCTTTCTTTTTGTATTACCTTCCCCGGATGTTAAAGAAGTTCTGCTTTTTTTTTTTTCAGTCACCACCAGAAGTTGAAGGTGCCTTTGAAAACAGCTTTCAGCTAAACGGATCAACCTGACATTGGCAACGTGTGTACTAAAATACAAAATGGAAATTGGGAATATTACCTTTTTTTGGGTGGGGTGGTGTGGGGAGTGAAGTCCTTGCCAAAAGCCAAGTAAATCACATTCGATGTAAAGTGACAGCTCTATCCCAAACCATATAATCCACTAAATACACTATATGGATAAAATGTTTTGGACACCTGACTATAAGATACAATTCCACATTTAGTCCTCATTTCCTGTTATAATACCCTCCACTCTTCAACAAAGACGCTTGTAGAGCTACAAGGGCGTGAGTAAATTCAGGTATTGAGAAGGCCTGCAATTGCCCTATTGCCTATAAGTTTGTCCCTAATGAGTGAGCCAATGGCGACAGTGAAAAGGGAAAAACTCCCTGAGATGGTATAAGGAAGAAACCTTAAGAGGGACCAGTCTCAGAAGGGAACCCATCCCAAATTTAGGTGGCAGCTAATGTCCATTCATTACAGTTTTATCATTTGGAATTGTGCACAGGGTCATTGTCATGTTCCCCTAGATCACGTGAAGGAAAATTTTTAAGCCCTCTAACTTTGTGGTAACATTTTGGGAAAGAACCATATATGGCTGCAAAAGTCCTGTTGTCTATATTGTGCATGTGCAAAAATGTGGAAATTGTCAGGCTGTTAAAAACAGAGTCTCTTCCCGGAAGTGTGTAACATATGGCCACCGATTTGCTCAGCAGCCTGTTCAATTGCTGCTCCACAGTTTGGAGGAAAGTTTGCTATGCTTCACTAGCACTTCTGCCTAGCGTACACCCCGATGCTACACCTGTTCTCATGGGATGATCTTCACCTCGCTAATTCCCAAATTAAACGACGACGTGGGTCAGTTTACATCCTTAGCGTTTTAAAGTACAGGATTGGTCCGTGGTTCAAGCTAATTATTCACGCCTTACTGCAAGTCTGCTGCTTATCTTCGTCCGATTGGTAGCAAGAGAGTTTACTTCATCTTGTGACTTCTCCAAGTTCCAACAATAGAAATTCACTATAAGTTCGCTTTTTCGTGCGACAGTCACGCTTACAAACATTTTTGTGTAATGTTAACGTTAGTGCAGTTCTTTTTTCCTAGATTTTTCAGTGACACCCCTTTTTATTACTTGTGTGTCTGACACCTGGCTTCGCTGTTTTTCATTGCACAGAGGGTGCTATTCAGTGGCGCTGTGCTGGGCCCCCTTTGTGAAACCGTTTTGCTTTGCTAGGACTTGTGGAGAAGTGACCCCACACATGGCAAACCCGTCTCACATCTTTGCAAATACTGAGGGCTGAGTGATTACAAAAAAGGAAAAAAAAAAGAGTTAGCTGGTTTGAGAGAAAGCACACTTTAACACACACACACACACACACACACACACACACACACACACTCACACACACACACTGCACAATGCAAGGAGCCTCCCAAGTAGCATCTGGTCTTTGGTTTTTCACAGAATGTGCATGATAATAAGCGTCACTAATAAGCCAATCAGACGCAATCAGTCAAAAAGGTCCTGCTAGTTGGCTGCCGTGCTAACCTTTTGACCTTTTTGCTAGCTTTCAAAGAGCAGGAACCTCGCTAACCTCGTGTTCTGATCTTTTTTTAAATAGGAAATCTCGCATGGGGTCTTTTAAAATCTCCTGCCGGCTTGGGACACGTTCCTTGGAAAATGATCTAAAGCACGGACACACACACACACACACACACACACACACACACACACACACACACACACACACACACACCAAAAATAGGTTGATGTAGAAGTTATTGACAATGAAAAGTAAATGTCCCTTTTGAAAAAAACAAGCATCTGTTAAAACTATTATAAAACTATTAAAAATGTATTAATTGTTTATTCATCACACAAACTTTTTTTTTTGTCTTGCAGCTGCTGTAGTAGAAAATAAATCAACACCTTCTGACCAAGCAGAATTAAGAATTTAGGATTTCCAAGGGTAAAAAATAATGCAGAGAAACATCATGTTTTAATGCTTTATAATTATTCTAACATCTCTAGCATCAGTCTACTAATTTGATTGGTCGAGAAACAAGTATGTTTGTTTAGTGTAACCGCAAAGAAGCCTTTTCCGTCCTCATCAGCGGACGATGATACTTTTAAGAACCTTTCAACTTTTTCCTGGAAATACTGAAAGCTAGTCTAAAGAATCTTTCACGAAAATTTACAATTTGACGTGAGCTAACTAGCCATCTAGCACTAGCTATACTATAAAGTGAGCGAGGCTTCAATCGAATGAATTCGCTGGGTTTCATTCAATATCTCAATCACTCCAACTCTATAAAAAGTACTAATGGCTAAACTAACCGTTCTCCTCATACTCCTGCTTTTAAATACATTGTATATGGACAAAAATACTGAGACACCTGACTTTTCCAGCCATGTGTGGTTCTTAGCCAAGTATAATAACAATATATAGGATGCCTTTGGATACAGTAGTATGAAATATTCCCTACAACTAAACTAGGAGACCGAACCTGTTCCAGTATGACAATGCACCTGTGCACAAAGCCATTTCCATAAAGATATAGTATGGAAAACTATACAAAGATCTCCTGCTATAGGGGTCTGACCTCAACCCTATTGATCTTCTGATGAGTTAGAACGCTGACTCTTTACCTCACTTGACTCCACTAACACCTTTGTAGTTGAACGAGCTCAAATCCCCACATGAACACCCCAAAATCTAGCGGAACAGATGTCCCATTTATTATTTTTTTGTTTCATATAAAGATTTAGGACTTCTTGGTGTTACCTTCCCAGTAGCTTCCCTCAGACCTGTGCAGCAGTCAGATTTTGTGCAACAAAAAAAAAATCTCGTTTGTCTACTATGCATTTTGTCTACGCTGTCAAGCGTTAAACTTAAGCTAACCACACTGTACATCCAGCACTTTTTCCCACAGAATTTATGGCTGTGGTTTGGGTTTTGTGCTGTAAAGCAGAACAGAAGGCAAACCACTGAAAAAGAACAAGAAATCACTTCTTCTCCTGGTGGCATACAAGCAAATCTTTCCAAACCTGTGATTTCAATCACTACTCTCACAAGAAAATAATACACTTTCTGACCAATCGGATTAGAGAATTCACCAGATATTAATCCTAAATCAAACAAGGCTGCTTTACCATGATTTACTGTAGATTCTTCCTAAATAGTCAGGTTATGTAGGATTGTTTGCCCTACACTAATATATCTTAAATGAAAAAACGCTGGGATATTGAACCAGCTTGTTTGCATATCTCGGGTACCGATTTGCATAATTACAAGTGCATGCTTTTATTATGTTAAAAAATTTTGCATAACACAAATGGCTGTACATCTCGATGGTAAAAAAAAAAAGAGGGAGTGAAAAAATACTGAACGTTTTCCACGTTATGGATTCCACAATACCCAGACCATTCATCTGGCTGCTCCTTTTCGACACTAATGAAAAATGGTTGTAGGGCGGATGGTTTGTTTTGAATACAATGCACCTAGTCATCCAATAACATACCACTGATGTGGTACCCCAGAAAAACCTCATAGGCTCTGAGCTGTGGTTTGTTGCCCACGGCAGACCGAGAGAGGGAGCCGAGATGATGGAGAGTAGGATGGAAGTTACGTCCCGGATCCGAGCGGTGTCTGGAATGGACCGGTCTTTAAATGCCTGCTGTTCATTCCTCATGCTGTGTATAATCTAGGGGGGGTGCATGAGGGGCAAAGTTGCACAATATATAACTGCCTAAACATTGATTCTGGTTGTGGGAGAGGTAGTTCTGATTATTTTAAACAAACACAACTTTAACTATGATAACATACAGTCAGGGTTACAGAACTAAATGTCTGGGGTTTTTTTTTAAAGAAAAGTAATCATCAGTGAGATCAACTTTTCAGTGGTGAGAAATAGCTATGGTAGAAGTGGGACAATCCACAGCTAGGTGCATGTGGCACAATTTTCATGCCCCCTATGAAAAATGGCTACGATTCTCCGCCTGGTTTTCCGGCTTTTGCGTCATACCCCAAATACATCGTTTAATGCACACCTAGCCCTAACTTTATACAAAACATAACACATAAACAGCCCACACACACATAAATATTGTATCTCCATCACGTCTTCACCCTGAAATGACATATTCGACATTTTCAAATCAATTGCAAGTGAAAAGAAAAAAAAAGATAGCGAGAGATGGCCTGGTTCAATCAGACATCTTTTATTAGGCGGCGAAGAGAACATGAGGGCGGACGGCAGGGTGGCCTGGCAGATTGTTGCAAGTGGAAAACCTTCCAAAATCTCCAGCCGGAACCGTTTATCACTTCGATGATTAAACATAATTCTTGCACAAACCTGCTGTGAGGTTTTTTTTTGTGTGTTTGTGGTGTAGTTGTTGTCGTTTTTTTATTTTTTTACATTTTTTTAATCAAAGCATTGAGTCAGTCTTCATAAGTGTTAAGCCGTCTACATGGTAATGATTTATCTCATTCTTTTCTGCCAGAAACACCCTTAGTGTGAGAGACATCATGTGAATAGTCTTTAGTCGATTCTAAGAAACTTAGGGCTCAGGTAAATTAGGCACTTGGCATCCACAAAATAAGAAGTTGCTGCGAGTCATAGCTGCTCATCTTTTACTGCCATCTGTTTAGAAAAGGTGCCAAAAGAAACGATATGAAGAAACGAATGGAACTACCGAATTACTAGATTGGGAAGATATGTTGGACAGTTCGGTGTCAGTGCTTAATTGACTTGTTTTTAAAAATAATTAAAAACGACTCTAATTCAACTTAAGTGACTTGTGTAATGTAACAACGTTTTTGTAAATATTTAATGTAAATTAATCAGTATGCACAGTATGGACAGATGTTTTGTCAACACCTTCCCAAAGGGTTCCCATTTGCTATTATTTAACCTCCACTGTTCTGGAATGTTCCACTAGATTCTGGAGTGTGCTTGTGGAGATTTGTGCTGACTCAGCCACAAAAAGTCCGAAGGATGAGAAGGCCTGGGGTGCAGTCAGCGATCTAATTCATCCCATTTTATGTTCCTGGAGTTGGTTTTGTGCACAGGGGCATTGTCATAGTGGAACAAGTTTGGGACTCCTAATTCAAGTGAAGGGAAAAAATTATTCGAATGCAACCGACATTTATATTTGATTACATATTGTGTGTCTCCAACTTTGTGGTAACAGTTTCTAAGAACCACATATGGTTGTTTAAGTCAGAAATGCAAGAAATATATATATATATATATATATATATATATATATATATATATATGATCTCTCACAGTGGGGGGCTAGCTAACACTGGAC